>CM076569.1:698000004-698298154 GCA_034641835.2 Pinus albicaulis | reverse complement strand
CAAAATTTATTTCTAAAACTAAATCGTTTGAAATTCTCCGGATGCGGATGCTTGTTAGTCCCATGGGGACAATTGGTGCGCGTGGTGACCACTTCCCAACGCCCAACGCGCGTGGTGGCCACATGGCTCTCCACGGCGAGATTAATTGCGCCTTCATTACGCCTGCAAACAACATTAATTCTACCCCTCGCCGGCGCTTCTATAGTCTTGGTTCACCTGGTCTTTGCATTATGGATACCGTCTCTCTGCTAGCCTCACTGCTCGATGAGCTTTCCGCCTCCCTCCGCGTCTGTATGGTGCCCTTGGCCGGTACGTGCCCTGCCCACTGTGCTGAGCCAAGCGCTCGCACAGTCACAGGTCAACGTTGTTCGTTATATAGTTGCATCGAATTCTTACCTGGTGTGCACTTCTCCAACAGCAAGTTTTGTCCTGGTGCGACCGCTGCCCCTCAGCTTATTTCTAACCCGTCTGTCGCTCTGCATCTTCGTGGTGTGCCTCAGCCCATTCCCGGCTCTTTTGCTGCGTTAGCTGGTACCCAAGCTCAAGAGCCTCCCGACGCTGAGCCAGCCATGCCTCGGCTCAGGCAGTGCATGACAGCCCGTCGCGGTGGCACTCGCGGTTGCTCAGCCGGGGAGCGCCCCTCTTCCAGCAGACTTGCCTCTGAAATTCCTTTCGATTTTGTTCATGGTCGGCCGCCTGCCTCCCTTCCGCATGAAGCCCCCCATCTCTCCGCCTCTCACGCTCCTCTGCCCGCTCGCAGCCCTGTCATCCGCTAGACCACTCAGAGAGCGGAGCTGAGGTTTGATAGCACCTTCAACCGCCCTTCAATTACTGCCTATATCACCATAACTCTGCGAGAGGATGCTACTATCAGCTCTCCTTCTTGGAATGTCTCCACTCCCGCTTCTCCCGACCCCCACCCTGTCACTGTCGCGCCTCGCTCCACTTCGGCCACTACTCCTCACGAAGACTTGGCCAAGCCTGATGCCACAACCAGTTCCCCCCGTGGTCTCTCTCCCTTGCAGGTGGAAACTACTGCGAAACAGGGCACTATGGCTCACAACCGGGAAGCTTATGTGGATGATCCTGAGGACTACTTCGGTTGCCCAATAGTGGAGGAACAGCCCTCACCCGCCAACTCCAGCTGACTCATCAATGACATGGCACAGTATGGTCTTTGATCTTGCTTATTTTTGTAGCGATGCTAGCTTTCTGCCTTGCATAGCAGCTTTCTGGTTTTCGTTAATGATAGTGCTAGCTTTTTGTTACTGTCTCTTTACAATCATAACTATTCCACCGGTTTCCCTACTCAAGGGCGGTGAGACTGCTTTTACAGAGCTGGTTTCCCTATATGGGCAGCTTATTTTCAGAACTATGCTTGACTGTCAGGCCCAGTTTCAGGCTAACGCAGCTGAACTGAGGCAGTTTTGTACTATTACTTATACATAAATAGAATTAGCTCAATTTAGAAAAAAAAAAAAAAAAATCGTTTGAAATTAAAGCAGTAAAATTAACTATAAAAATTTTCATTTAAAAACAAAATATTATAAATCATATGTATATATATCTATATAATATGTTTCGAATACATTTTATAAAAAATTTAAAAATGTGTTTAAATTGTATAAAATAATTTAAAAAAAATAAACTAGTATTTTTAAACGTCAGTTTGTGTTTAATATTTAAAAAAAAAACAAAAAAGTTATTAACTATTTATAACAAATATTATAATGTTATATAATTTTTTATTTTTTTAATTGTATTGTTATATATATAATTTTAATTAATTTATTTTGTTATATTAAAACAAATGTTTTTTTTTTAATTTATTATATTGTATTTTTTTTTTGATATATATATATATACATTTGTTATATTTTGAAATTTTTAACAATTATTATTTAATAATGTTTTTATTATATTATATAACAATTTTTTTTTTATATTTATATATAACAATGTTTCTATGATTGTTTTATTAAAACAAATTATTTAAAAAAAAAAAATTAAAGAACAAAATAAAATTATAAAAAATCAAAATTATAAAATGTTTTCTTAAAACAAATTATTAAAAAAAAACAAAAAAATTAAAAAAAAAAATTATAAATCAAAATTATAAAAAAAAAAAAAAAAAAACCAAAATTAAAAACAAAAATTAAAAAAAAAACAATTAAAAAAACAAAATTATAGAATTTAAAAAAAAAATTTAAAAAATTAAAAAAAAAACATTAATGTTTTTATTTTTATGGCGCTGGGGCCGGCCGGGCGGCGCCACGGGGGCGGCCCAGCGCGCCTCCCGGCACCCCCAGTGGCCGAGGGCCGATTCCGCCTCCGCTCGGAGGCCCGCCCGTTGGGCGCCGGGGCCAGCCGGGCGGCCCAGCCGCCTCCCGGCCCCCGCCTTGGCCAAGGGCCGATTCCCGAAATCGACCCTCGGCCAAGGCGGGGACCGAGAGGCGGCTGGCCGCCCCCGTGGCGCCGCCCGGCCGGCCACGGAATCGGCCCTCGGCCAAGGCGGCTGGGCCGCCCCCGTGGCGCCACCCGGCCAGCCTCCATTTCCAATCCAAGTGGCCTCAGCGCAAGCTCCACCTGCTAGCGCCAGGTCGGCTAGCAAGATCTGGCGGCTGAGGTTCGCTCATTGTTCTGGTCATTAATCGGCCTCATTGTTGCTGGGTCAGGCGCCTGCCTCAGATGTCTGGCCTCTGCCGCCTCCCGCACTACAAAAAAAAAATAAAAATATTTAGCGTTTTTTTTTAATTTTTAAATTTTTTTTTTAACTTACAATATAAAAAATAATTACTAATAACAAAATATTGATATATCCAAAAAAAAACAAAACAATTATTAAACTAAAATAATGTTTTATTTTTAAACAACATATAATTTAAAAAAAACAATATAATAAACTATAAAAAAAAAACATTTGTTTTAATATAATAATATAATTAAAAAAAAAAAAAAAACTATATCTCAATACAATTAAAATATATATATATAACAAAACAATAATGAAAAAAAAAATTAAAGATTTAAAATTAAAAAAATAAAACAAAGATCTAAAATTAAAATAAATAAAATATAAAATAAAAAAAAATTTCAAATAAAAAAAAAAATTAAATAATGTAAACACCGATATTTATGATAAAAAATACAAAGAAATCTTATAATATTACTATTTTTTTTAAGTGCATGGTCGTTTTATGGATTTTTCTGTCTAGATAAACCTATAAGTCTTAAAAAAGAAAAAAAATTCTAAATTTCTGTCCTTAAATCCCTAAAAAAATTAGTTCTTTTTGCATTTTCTTCACTAAAAAAATATAAAAAAATTAAGGTTTTTGAACCTAAAAGCCTTTAAAATGTAGTTTTTGGACACAAAAAACTATAGAAAAACAGATTTTCCCCAAAATCGTCTTTAAATTGACAGAATAGAAGGAAAACTAACCTTTGAAATGAAAAAAGTTGTTTTCACCAATGCCAACACAATGCCTCCACCAAATTATGAATAGCAACACAATGCCTCCAATGCCAATGCAATGCCTTCATGAAGTTACCAATGCCAATGCAACACCTCCACAAAATTTCAACATGGCTAATAAAGTTCCAATGCCAATGCAATGCCTCCACGAAGTTACCAATGCCAACGCAACACCTCCAGAAATTTGCTCTAACAAATACCAGAAAACTTTATGTGATGTGATGAATAGAAACAATCATTCCTTTTAAATAGCGTATATTGTCTGATTGGTTTACTATTTAACGAATGTGGGATTAAAATTTCAAATTTAAAATATTTACATTTAGTTTATTATAGTTCGTACTATAGTTAAAATACTTATTATTTGCATGTAGTTATCATAATTAATATTTTATTTAATATTTACAGAAAATTTAATTGTCGTTGAATATAATATTTACATTTAATTTATTATAGTTCATACTATAAGTAAAACATTTATTATTTGTAGCATGTAGTTACTTCAGTAATTAATATTTATTGTATTATTTACATGCACCTAATGTTGAATAACCTTCAAATATAATCTCGCATTAAAAATTAAAAATATGAATAATTTATGTAGTTAATTATATTTAATATTAATAGATAAAATAGTTAATATTTGTATTTAGTTATCATAGATAATATTTATATGTAATGCAATGTTTAAAATCATGGGATTAAATTTTTAAAATCTAAAATATGTACATGTAGTTAATTATAGTTTAAATAGTTAATATTTACATCATGTTATTTTTTGTAAATATTTACATGTAGTCAATCTTAAACCATTCAAATAAGAAAAATTATTTTAGTTTCGAAGACATGAATGAAAGGAATATTTTGTGGATATTTTGAATAGAAAGTATGGTGAAATATTTGAGAAGATCAAATGGATGTAAAAAATTTTGAAATATATTTTTTAGATATGAATATAACGTAAGTTTAAAATAAAAAAATTTAAAATATTTACATGTAGTCATTATAGTTAAAAATAGTTAAAGTTTTTCGCGAATTTTTTTTGGAGGGAAATTTTTTAGAATTTTTTGGAGGAAAATTTGGAGAGAAATTTTCGATCTTTTAAGTATATATTGTAAGTGGGAGAGGAATTTGTATCATTCAACATATTCTTGTTGGAAGCCATGGTTTCATCTCGATAACGAAGTTTTTCTTTCTAGAACATCAACGATCTTCGATGCATGCAGCAACTCTATTCAGAGTGATGAAATATAACGAGGTTCATTCACCATGAATAGAGAGTCGCAAAATCGAGCGCCAATTATACCACTTACTCTTAATCCTAAGGATTATGAAAAGCATAGCTATGATGAAGGGCATGATGAAGAAATTCTAGAGTCAAAAGTTTCACTTCATCCTAATCCCAAGATTAGAAAGGGACACCATTGATGAAGAGGGAGATGAAGAATATCCACTTCACCTAATCCTAAAGATTATATGAGAACAACAAATGAAGAGGGAATGAAGAATCACGAGTCAAAATATCCACTCGTCCTAATCCTAAGAGTATGCCGGCAGACTTTGAGTGAAAAGGGGGACGTAGAAATTTCCAGAGTCAAAATATCAAAATTAGTCCTAATCGTAAGGATTATGTACGAGCACCAGCGAGTGAAGAGGGGGAATGATAATGTTTCGAATCAAAACATCCACTTCGTCCCAATCCTAAGGATATTCAGTACCATCGATGAAGAGGGAAATGAAAAAATTTACGGTAGTCAAAATTTCCACTCCCGTCCTAATCCTAAAGGATTATGCAAGCACCAATGATGAAGGGGGACGGAAAAAATTCCGGAGTCGTAATTTCCACTTCGTCTCAATCCTAAAGGGATTATGTCGACATCCCATGGATGAAGAGGGAATGAAGAGATTTTCAAAGTCAAAAATATGCACTTCGTCTCTAATCCTAAGATTATCGTCACACCACTAAGGAAGAGGGGAATGAAGAATTTGCCGGCGTCAAAATATCCACTTCGTCCTAATCCTAAGGATTATGCCAGACTGCTGATGAAGACGGGGATGAATTTCCAAAGCTAAAATTTTCACTTCATCCTAATCATATATCGATTATAATTTAACCACTAATGAAGGGGGGATGAAGAATTTCCAATAAATATAGATTCAAGGCATTCACTTATTCCCAATCCCAAGGACTATGAGAGCTTTAGTGAGGAAGGGGAGGGGCGGTGGGTGAAGAAATTCTAGTGAATACAAATTCAAAGCTTCCACTTATGCCTAATCCCAAGGATTATGAGGCGCTCAGGCGGGGAAGGGGGATGAAGAGACTTTTCTTTGCAAATGATAATTTTAAAGGCACTGGGATCCGAATATTGCATTTTCTCTCAAGTGACCATTTCAAATACACTCATGGTGATGAAGAATTGAATCCTCCCGGGAAGAATTTGAAAGCATGGGTCGAGATGGTGAAGAATTTCTTTTGAGTCAGAGGTTACAAAAGTGTCGATGATTCTTGTGAAATGTTTTCTGTATCGATGATGGTAAAGAAAATTTTCCATGTGATGATGTTGATGAATTTCTTAACTATGTTGAGGATGATGATAGTGGGGATAATATTCTTCTAATGGTGATGAAACTACTTTTTACAAAGGATGAGTGGAATGATGAAGCCGTTGCGAAGCAAATATTGCAACTAGGAGTAGGGAGTAGACCTTTTTCCATATCAATCCAAAGCATTCCGGTTATACAAGGGCGAGGACAAAGTATCTCACGGACAAAAAGTTCTGTCAGTTCATTTGATTTCAGAGTGCATGTTGTCGAAGGGATTGCTTGAAAAATATGGATTTCAACTTTGCTTTACGAAAAAAGGAAAACATATATGTCAATGAGATAAAAAGCATGCAAAATTCATATTTAGTAGGGTTGCATGCAATCTACACCTAGCGAGTGTTATGATTATCATATTGAGAATGTATTGCTTTGCGAGAGGCGTTCAAAATGTTGTATTCAATTGGTAATTGTCGTTTGTCAAAGAATCCGGGATGACAGATTGGAAAAAGGATCCCACATTTTATTCGAGAGCACGCTCATGAAACGGGAGGTGGGGCCGTTGCAAATGCTGCTAAGACACTGGATGAAAGACTTCTTTTCAAATCATGGAGAGTGTATGCCAAATAAAGACACAGATACATATTCGGACAATTTCTCGAGACAGAAATATTCATGTTATACAAAGATTATGCGTGAAGTTGTTGAAGGAATTGGTAATTTTATTACATATTCTTATTTTACAAGGATATGGAAAAGCTGAATTCAACAATGTTCATATTCCTAAGAAGACAAGGATGGGGATTTGCACAGCATGTGCTTCTCTTAAAGCAAAAAGGATAAATGTCAAGGGGCGGAAAGAGGTATGTGTTCAAAACATTGTTTTTTAAAATTTGATACTTATCAACTATGAAAATATATTTATTCATATGTTTCTTTTTATTTTTATGTACAAATTAGTTGTCAAAGAACTTCAGAGACCATCGCAATCAGCAAACAAGTGAAAGAAAAAAAGTTATATAAACATCGAAAGAAGTGTTATGATCATCCAAATAAATATACGGGATTGATAATTGATGGTATGGACCAAAAAGAAAAACACTTCTTCCACATTTTGTCACGCACGCCAAAAAAAATTACGGGAGGGAAAAAATTTCATTCAATTTCACTTGGTTGGTTGTATGGTATTTAATGAGAAGATGTTTTCCAAGAGTTTTCTTCACAACTCCAAATATTCACAATGATGCAAATACCACTCATAACTATCATCCATGATGTGGTTACTCATTGGTACGAGATTCTTCTGAAGTTTTGTATTTACAATTAGACAACACAAGTCGTGAGAACGAAAAATCAAGTTCTTTTTGGGTATCTAAACATGCTTGTTGAATTGGGGGATTTTTTAAAAAAAGATAAAGGTTGGTTTCCTTCTTGTTGGGCATACTCATGATCATATTGATCAAATGTTCAAGTCGTTTTTTCGGTAACATTGAGGAGGAAAGGTGTTGGGAGCACTGCTATCATTAATTGAATGTATTAAGAAATCGTGACATATCCGGACTTTCCTGTTTTTCATGTGTTGGAAGAAACTATGTCGACATGCGAAGGTTTATTTTTGGATCGCATGGTGAGGAGAAATGCATTGAAAAACTTAACGACATTAGCTTCCGACATCAATTTCGTATAAAAAAAATTGATGGGATAACACTTATATGGGGCAAGAAGTATTCAACTATTGAAGAATCGGGGACTCATCATCAGGTTTAGCATTTTTTGAAGTTCATTCCAGAGCGTCCAATGTTTTCATCAAAAATATTGTTATTACGGTCGGTTTCAGAACTCCATAATGCACGAAGCGAGAGAGAGAGATAAATTATTTTGAATGTCTAGAGGAAATTAAAAGATGTATTAGAGATACATATGAATACTTCGATGTTCTTTCGATTCGATGAGTCGGGAGTCTATTTTTCGGTAATCAAAGTGATATGATTTCAAGATCGAGTAAATGAGGATACGCTTTTTGAAGACTCCTTTTTTTTTGCCACAAAATATGCCAAATGAACATGATCAAGAAAAAACAATGTTGAACAACAACGACCTCAAGCTATTATTAATTTCCCACGGGTAGAGGAAAGAGAAATCTATATTGGTTCTAGAAGATCACAGCACAACGTGAAGCATGGAAGACCTTTACAGGGGGTAAATGCGTGGGATCTTAAGGAGGGTTGCATGATATGCAGTGTTGAGATGAAGATCCACTTGGCTATCTATCTAGGGATTGCCAAGAGTTATAAAGGTCATTAATGAAAATGAAGAGATTATAGTTGTTGATGTACATTGGTATGCACTACATACTACCCTTTCAATGGTGTGTACAAGCCGAGAGATGGTAGTGGAAAAAAAGAATTGCGAAAGAGAAAAAGAAAGGGCACAAATATAAATCGTCGCCGCACGGATGTCTTAAAATTGGAGGATGTTGACATACTTGTGTATGAATTCAATTTGACAAAGAGAGGAACTCTTCGATGCGGATCATAAATATTTTGAAGAAATTGCTACCGGAACATTTACTATTGAAATGGGACTCTACGAGAATGTAGTAGCGTAGATCTACAAGACTTTTGAACTACGAAATGGTGGGCATGCATGTTGACTCGTATGGAGCACTAGTTGATGAAAGAGAAGAATATGGATTATCTTCATCTACGCATTTGAGCCATTCATCGAAGATGTAGATTATGATGGTGCTGCAGGAACCTAGCGGCTGATTTTTTTGAATAACTATCTAAGACACTTTTATGTAATTGATGTTTGCATGCGTAACTTGAAATAAAAATTTTTGACTTCCATCTCATTTTTCATGAAGTTACGAGACATTTCTATGTTTGTTGGATTATACGTTTTAATTATGAAGAATTCATTTTCTTTAGAATATCGAAAATGTAACAATGAATTACAAAAATAATTTATGTTATATTCAATGTACCAATGTTGATATTTTAATTATAAGTAAAATAGAAAATAGAAACTAATGTTGAATTTTTAGATTATGCAGGTGATATTACCATGATATTATGTATTGTTACCATTTGGTATAAGATACTTTTAAAAAGTTTTAATAATTATATGCGTCATTAAAACGAACACTTTGTTTTGATGCTTGATTTTTAGGTTTTGGTTGAAATTATATTTAAATTTGTCTTATGCTAAGATTTGAAAAAGATAAGTTTTTATTCTTTAAAATTAAAATTACTCTTACTTGTTTGTGTGCAATGATACAATTTTTTTCATTTACTTGTTCATTTTTTTAAATTGTTAAGTCTTATATTTTCTTTCTCCATAATTTCATTGTTTCAAGTATGTTGAACACTTAAGATTGAAAAACTTTAGATTTACCTTTTATCTTTAAGGTTATGGTTGAAAAATAATTACAAATTTAAGGGTTGTTTAAAGTCAATATATTTTATGTTTAACAACATGGATGAAAAATTGTTCAAAATTATAAGCCCTTCGGACATGTATTTGTTTATCTTTAACATCATCTATCAAAAAATGTTAGAAATTTACGATTTTAAAAAATGTCCTAATATGTTGTCTTTAATTCCATTATATAAGTGTCAAATTATGACACAATGTTATTCCGGCATCAGTGGTTTTGTTTTGAGGGTGTTTTTTCAATCCTTTTTTCAACAAACAATTTTGTTTTTAACATAATTTTAGAAAATGTTGAAATTTGACCTTAAAAAAAAACAAGTGCGTTACGCAGATTACTGGGTGTTTTTCGATCTTTTTTTCAACAAACAATTTTGTTTTTAGCATACTTTTAGAAAAATGTTGAAATTTGACACTTCAAAAAAAATAAACAAGTGCGTCTGGAAGACACATTTGGTTGTTTTTCATGTTTTTTTTAGAGTTTTTTGGGCTAGAGTTCGCGTTTTGAGGTCGAGTTACTATTTCATCGGTAACGGTGTTTGAGAAACGGAGACGAACAAAATGGGGGGGTGAAAGCTTGTGAGCACGGTGGAAATGCAGCGAGTGGTCGTAGAACAGATAGGGGAGTAAAGTGCATCAGAAGCGATGTATTTAAAATTGGGTGGGCTGCAGAATAGACACAAAGCACGGTTTCTATGAAACGGCTACGGATTTTGTGCTGGTGCACGAGAGAAGCGCAGTAGTCAAATCAACCACGTTCCATAATTACAAGTGTAGTATCAAAGTATACGTCGAACATGAGTGAATACGGAGGTTTGATTATGAGGACGTTTTAATGAATGAAAGGATTGTGGGGGAATCGTATAGAGATCAGATGGAGCGGATTATGGAATTATCAACGCAATCATTGCATATAATGGAGCTATGGTTTATAACTATGTAAAAAATGTGCTTGAATGCCATTTGAAATAAATTTCTACTCATATCTTTGGAATTCTTGCCATTTTTAATTAGTCTTCAATCGCTTGCTCCTCGTTGATGCTTTTGAATGCCTCATGTCTTCATAATATGTCCTCATACCCTGTATTTGATTTCATGATTGTTGAACTAACATCCTATTGTAATTTTTTGAAAAAAACAGAGTGGTGGTTGCTGGCTTAGCCCGAGTTTACATGAGCTGTGTGTCAGTACGGAAACTAACACGGTAATTATTTGGGTGAATGGAGATGGATGAGATAATAGCGAGCTAAATGAAAATGGCTGTGAAAGAAAAAAATTTTATTGGGTGAAATGAAATGAAAATAGATGAAATGGAGTGAAATGAAATGAAGTGGAGTGGAATGAAGTGGAATAGAAATGGAGTGGGTTGTCATAAAACTCGTGAAATGAGAGAGAGGGGAAATATAGGGTGTCAGGGTGTTCCTAATTTTTCACCCTACATTTTTACAGTATAAGACTGCCAATCGGGATGATTGGTTTTAGAACCTATACAAAAAAAATTATTTTATTTTTTTATTTATTTTTATTTTTTTTATTTTTTATTTTTTTATGCTTATGAATAGAAAAAGAACAAAGGCTGTAGGGCATTTTGGCGGAGAAGAAGGATTCTTCTTCACCGGCCTTTATTCGTAATTATCTTGAAATTTTTTGACAAATTCCTCTTTTGAGAGTGGCTTTTATGATAGATCTTTAATCCTGTGGGCCATTCACAGATAAGAGGAGTTTGAGATTCATCAATAGTCTTGATTCTTACCGCTCCATTGCTAAAGATCTTGTCAATCTCATATGGCCCAAGCCAATGAGTTTAAAATCTTTAAACTTGGAATCAAATAGCAATGCCCAATCTCCTTCTTAAAACTTCTTCTCTTTGATGTATTTGTGTTATGCCATTTAGCTCTTTGATATTGAACTAGATCAGTTCTTGGAATTGCATCTTGTACTGATCTCATCTAGCTCATTCAATCGCTCCATTCTATGCTTTTTGGGCTTACGATAGGATCCATCCCCAGTGCGACCTGCCATCTTGAGGGTTTTGACTTGGAACTCAATGGGGATCAGGGACTTCTTTCCCATAAATAAGTTCATAGGGAAGAATGTCCCAGTTGTATTTCTCCATGTAGTTACGCAGGCCCCACGAGGCTTTGCAGCCTTCTACCCACATCTCTTCTGTGGATGAACGAGTTTTGGTGATGATACTTTCGAGAACTTTGTTTGTAGACTTCACTTGACCATTTGCTTGCGGATGGTAAGGAGTGAAATCTTATTGTAACTTGATTTTGTATTCTTTCATCGTGACTTCTCGCACCAGGTTGGATGTGAATTGGCTTCCATGATGCACTGTACATTTCTCTCTGGAACACCAAAGCTGATAAAAATATCCTCATAAAGAAAATTAACAATTTGAATTTTCAGGTAGTAGACACTAATGCTTTGGCTTCCACCCATTTAGTAACATAATCGAGTACAAACCAATATATATTTCTTTGGTTCGGTGAGTACCCGTGGTTGCAATGGAATTTCATTCTGAAAGAGCAGGTTTCCCTACTCTTTAGCATTCGTCACACCTTTTGACATATTGTTTTTGCATCTTTGAAGAGGAAGGCCAACAATATCCTAAAGAGGAGGATTTTATGGGCTGTCCTTTTGTCAACAAAGTATCACGCATGGTTCATCATGACATGCCTCCCTGAGGATATCGAGTGCATTTTCATCATCCACGACACATCTTCGGTCACAAGATATGGCCCCTGTTTTAAACAACATTCGATAGAAATCCATGAATATTTTGAACTCTCTGAATAATCTTTCTTCTTTCACTTGGAAACAAATGTGGAGACAATTTCCCCGTAACCAAATAGTTAGCAATATCGTGCATACCGAAGGGGTCTTAATAATTCTTTCATGAGCAAGTATTCATCGCGGGGAAAATTATCTCTCTACGGAGAATCTTCTTTTAGTATTATGAATCCTAGACAAGAAATTAGCTCATGACATTTTGTTTCCTGGTCTATCCAACACGGTAATATTGAATTCTGCTCACAAAAGCAGTAGAGCCATCTTGTCACTCTCTGCCATTAGTAACGGGTTTGTTCATTTCAGATATCTAATCGCAGAATGATCGGGTATGAATAAAAGTTTCATAGCACATTAGTATAATGTCTAAACTTATTGATTGCATGAACAACAACTAAAAACTCTTTTTTCGATTTCATGTGTAGTTCAACTCGGGTGGGGTCAGAATTTTTCTTTGCGTATAGTAAATGGCATAAGAGACTAAATCCTTTTGACCCAACACAGCCCTAGAGCACGTATCTAAAAGCATCATCAGATAGAAATATGGAAAGGGAGTTTCCAATTTGGTCCTCTCAAGATAGGTGCTTCGGATATTCTTGTTTTCAAAGTTTCAAAAGGTTTGCATTGAAAATCGGGATCCCATTTGAATTCACAATCTTTTGTAAAGCGGTTTGAAAAGAGTGGAGATGCTATTTTAGTGAAGTTTTCTATAAATCTTCTATAGTATCAATAAATCCTAGAAAACTTCTAACATCTCTTTGACAATTTGGAATAGGCAACTTGGAGATGACTTCAACTTTTGATCTATCAACCTTAATCCCATCTTCTGAAAATATGATGCCCCAAAACAATACCTTGAGTAAACATCATAAAGCATTTTTCATGGCTTAATGAAAGGTTTGTTTCTTTACATCTTATAAGGAATGTTTTTCCAAATTTTCTAATGCCTCATCAAATGAATTACCATAAAGCGTCAGAAAATCATCCATATAAACCTCTACACAATCATGGATTAGATCGAAAAAAAAATTCCTAGTACTTGCTCTTTGGAAAGTTGCGGGTGCATTACATAACCCAAAAGGAAGCACTGCAATAGGCAAAAGTCCCCCAAGGACGGAGTAAATGGTCTTATCTTGATCTTCAAGTGCTACTCGATTTGATTATAGCCACTAAACCATCCAAAAATGAAAAGTACTTTTTTGCCTGCTAATGTATCTAATACACGATCGATAAAGAGCGCAAAAGGAAAGTGATCCTTAAAAGTTGCTTTGTTCAGTTCATATGATCAATGCATGCCCTCCATTTACCATTCTTTTTAGGTACTATAACCAAAAGCTGAGAAACCCATCGGCTATCTAAAATTGGATAAATGAAGTTTACATTAGAGTAGTTTTGGAGCTCTTCTTCACTATCTCCCTAAGGTTTGGATTCATCTTCTACGGAGTTGTCGATTGGTCTCTTGTTTTCCTCAATATAGATATGATGGATGCAAGTCTTAGGATCAATACCTTTCATATCGATATACTCCCCATAGCAAATGCGATGAGAATGTTTTTTGCAAGATTTTGGTTAGTTCTTCATGTTGTGACTTTTTTCAAGTTTTTGTTGATATTCAATGTTTTTTCCTGGAAAAATCTCAATGGTAGAACTACCGAACTCTTCCATAGAGTAAAGAGACATTTGTCTTGATGATAAATATTCAATGTAAGATTCAACAACTTTGAAATTGTGTGGGGTCATATGTACGAAGATGTCCCAAAAAATTTTCTAATGTGTTCGAAATTTGACTATCCTCACTCGATTTCAAAAATGGTAAAGACAGAGTTGTATAGTGTCCTCATCATCGACCCATTCATTATCCTCCTACTGTGATTGCTTTTTGCACGGAGGATACAAATTGAATTTCTTTGTCGAATTACCATTAGAAATGTACATATCCCCGGATCTACTGAAAGCATCAGTTTGTGGCTAGCCAAGGTCTTCCTAAGATGAAGTGGGTGCCCTCCTAAATTACTCTTGGGAGTCAAAATCATAAAATCTCTTTGGATATTCCCAAGAATCTAAGGAGACGTGAAAATATCTTCTAATACACATACGGTTTGATAATTGATCGATGCGCAAGTTGCGAATAAAGTAGGTGTAAAAAGAAGATTAGGAAGTTTTATGTAGGTTTTAACCCCCGAACGGAAATTATCTACACACGAATCTTATAACGTAGAAAATAAACAATAACGAGCATACAACATAAAAACGAGATAAACACAAAGATTTTCCCCTGGATCCCAAATCGGTGACGTACCGACTTGATTTTCATTATGTTCCTTTTAGTGTTACAACACATATATATACATGTAGGAGCATACATAAACCCCCAATCCATTAACCCCTGGATTAGAACATAACCGTAGTTCCTTGCTGGGATCTACAAAAATACCGAGGGGCCGAAAACCATCAGAACCCCAAACCATGTGCAAAACCATGCACAAAACCATGCATGCAGACTACCAAGCGGAAATTAAGGAACCAAAATATTTTAGTTGTTCCATAGCTATGTCTACTCATAATGTTGATAGCAGACCCCTAAGATCGATCAATGTGTTTGGAATTTTTATCCCATTGCATATATGTGTCTTGACAATTGGATCTACCCGGATCTACATACTTTTTGCATGGGTAATTTTTCCCATCATGATGATACTGCAATTTTTTCCTACCGGTGGATTCTTCTTGCATCTCTTAGTTTCCTTCTTGGTCTTTTGAGACTCAACTCCTTTATTGTTTTTGCTAGAATCGGAATCTCTCTAATGGCTTGTAGCAAGGGGAATCTTGATACAAACATTCTTTAATTCATCTAGAAAATCATAGTTAGGCAACAAGATTTGTTTTTCCGCCCCTTTATCAATTTGTAATCTTTCGGGGAAAGGAGGTGTTGATGAAGATGCATGTTGCTCAACTATAGGGAGTTGTGGGCAGATTCAACTTTTTCTTTCTCTTTTTGAATGTTTGAGTTTTGAAGAGTTGCTTCCTCAGTAACCCTCATTGATTTTTAGAGAGAGTCCTCCTTAGAGGTATCTTGCTCTTGGACATCTATAGAAGGTTTTCTAAAAACTCTGCAGGACTTGAGTTGTACATCATTGAGAGGGAACAATCATATAGGTAGGAAATTGTTGTCCTTCTATCATGTAAATATTCGAGGATTTTTATTGTTAGGATTTGGCAATAGCATTGAAATTTTGAAAGTTGATTTGTATTTTGTTGGAATGGAAGCTATGAGTTGAGGATTTGGATTTTGTTGAGAAGGTTGTTGTTGTGGAAATGGAAATGAAAGTTGTGGATTTGGGTTTGGAAGTTGTGGAGCTTGTTGATTTTGAAAAGATGGAGGATATTGATAAAAATTGAGCAAATCTCCCATAAGGATTTTGCATACCTTGTACCCATAGCTGATATGAATTTTGAGGTTGGGGCCAAGGTTGTTTCCAAGGTTTCCAATTTGGTGGGGGTTGAAAATTCATAGGGTTGTTAAACCCTTGAGTTTTGTTGCCCACGCTAGGTCTTCGTGCAACAAAAACGAAGAAAGATTCTACCGAAATTTGGGATCTTCTTGAAAAGACAAAGCTTTGAGTCTAGGAATTGAAGGACAATCCTTGGTCTCATGATTCTCTCGAGAAAATCATACATGTTTCTACAACTTTTTTGCATCCAAGGGTCATTCCCTTAAAGCATGTTTCTTCCTACATTTCGGACAAAAGATGGCTAGAGCATCGATTGTCACTTTACGCTTGTTTTTTGGGAATTTTAAGGGTGTAGTTGTTCACTAAGGCTCCCTAAGATATCGTTTTGAATTCATCGAAAGCATATTTTCCATTCTCTTTCCCTACTTATCGATCCCGATTCTTGATTTGTTTACTGATAAGAGAAGGATCTCTAGGCCCTTTTTAGTTTTAGATTTTCCCCTTGAGAGATGGACACATAGTTCCGTTATATCACGAAGTGGAAGTTGAGAAATATTTCCTTTCCCTCATCATGTTTAAAATATCTATCCATTCATCTCACGATGGCTTTTAATAGAAGGGCTTTCAAAGTTTCTGATCTAAGTTGTTCATCTTTGCTCTTTTTTAAGTTGTATCGAAATCTTTCAAGCAAATCCTCCCAAATTTTCATCTTCTTTTTGCACCATTTTTGAATACCTCATCCTTGTGATTGGTGGGCATGCAATAGTCCGGTACCTATCCAAAAATGTTTGGTTTCATATCATTTCCAAGTCCTAATAGATTGAGTGACTAATCCCATGAGACCATTTTCCGAGCGGCTCCCTTCAATGTTGAAGGAAACAGTTTTCGAGTTTTTTGAGAGTCTTCCATATAAATCATAGGTTCGTGCACACGACTTCAAACTCGAAACAAAAATGTTTCGGGATCCTCACTTCGCAATCCATGTAAAGTTGGGGGAGGACGATGGTGAGATGTTTTTCATCATTGTATGAGTTTCCTCATCCATTATAGGGAATCAAGCAGTTGTCTCCTTCCCTATTTCTTCCATTATTACCTTCACCTACACCATTATTTGCCTCCATTATTTCCTCCTCCTCTACCTCTACCTCTACCTCTGAATACATCTACTACTTCCCTCTGTCATGATAGTTTCTTCGAGTCCTCGAGTCCTACGGGTTTCTTCTATCAAGGAGGATGAGAGGGATTTTCTTCCTTTTCTTCTTCAGGGTGATTCTACTTCTTTAATTACAATATACTTTCTGTAGAAAGTAAAGAAAAGGGTCTTCTTCTAATGAGATTTGGTAGATGGTGTGGAGAATCCTCTAATCTGACTACTCCTTGAATTTCAGGGGAATCTTAAGGCTAGGGGGTAGATGGTGGTAGAATCTTGTCTATGCCTTGGAAGAAGATGGAGTTGTGAAAAATCAAACTCTTGGCTCTAGCTATAAACCTTCCCTTAGAATCTCTTGCTCTATGCATGTCATTTCATTTTTTATTTTTAAGTTGGGCTAATAATTCTCTTTCGATCTTCCGAGTCACACTAGGGTGCAAAGAAGAGAGCATACTTAAGAAAATTATTGAACCAATAACTCTTTTTTTTCTGATCCTCCAGATCACACTGGGTGCAGAGGAGAGCATACTTCAAGAAGTTACTCAATTTTTCCTCTTTTTATTGTTTTATTTTTTTAAGAAATTGGCTACCTAATTACACTTCACGACAACAGCGCTCAAAATGCTTTTAGTCAATTTAGTGTGTCCTAAATTGCTACATTAATTTCTTTCAATCCGGGATTTGTAAGCGCGATAGTGTAGCGCACTATATGTGCAAAGATAACTTCTATCTCTACTTTTTTGTCGCTTTTTGAGGTTTTTTTTATCATTTATCTTGGGGTTTTTATCTTGGTTGGTTTCCTAATGTAAGATGGAAATTCTAAAAAGACAAGTATGGATATAAATGTTCAAGGCAATGATGTCCCTTTATAATGATTTCCCAAAACTTCAAACTTCAAAAAGGGTTTTTTAAAACATGCGAAATGACAAAATTAATTCCTAAAGAAAAATGAAAATGTGCTACTATACATAAGTCAAACACACGGTTAACTATTGATCATCGAAACCCATTACATGCTATCATGCAATACAAAAAGCGCTCAATGAGAAAATCTAAAATTTTACAAGCGCAAATAAAGCTAAAATCAAATTACATCAACTCATATTCGACTCTCACCATTAGTCTCGCTATGGCTTTCTGGAGTAATCATAAACAACTTCGAGCAATACGATGATCTGAATTTGCGGAAAAATAAACTAATATCAAATTACACACTCATGCTTCAATCCCTCACCATTAGTCTCGCTATGGCTTTAAGAGATAGTCGATAATGACATGAGTAATTTTCAAAATATCTAATCTAACTAATAAAAAGCAAATGTACAAAAAACTAAAATAAATAAAAACAAGTGCTGCGAATTAAAAAGCTGAGAAAAATAAATCAGCGGAAGGACAAGGCTGATCTCCATGTCATTATTCATTGCAAAACATATGTAAATACGAGGCGCCTTCCGCATCTGGAAAACAAGACAACTGTCGAAGATGTCAAAAGCATGAAAAATTATGGACATAAATAAAACGTTAATACCATAAGAGATGTAAGCTATATACACGTGAGTAACTATATGTGCATAATGAACGCAAGGAAAATAAAGCATGAAACTATACAACAATAAACAAAACCTCAGCGTGTGCAGGGGCCCTCTGCACAAACCTCGGGCAACAGCTATCAACCACGAATTATGCTTATGAACAGAGTCTTCTCATATATTCAAAACGCAGTCATAACAAGGACATAATGTCATGGCACAGTGGGCTTTCCTTTCAGCCAAATTACATTACAAAAACTATTATAGAAGCTCCTACTATGCGTATGAGAACGCATTATTTATAACAGAGGATGACATAACTACTTTTCTACAATCTGCGCTGATAAAAGACACGTGAACAACCACATCCAGAAATCTAGCATTATGGTTGCCGTGAAGATTAAATCTATGGAGGGTGGCTATTGGATTTGGCTTATGGAGCAGTTCACAAGTGTTGATATGTCCCCTAAGATTTAGGAACGGCCACGCAAGTCTTCACGTGGTGAAAAACAGAGTTCTGTCACTGTAGGACTCTTAGGTTGACCACCGCTTGACTACCTTTGACCACGACCTTCTTTGGTGAATTCGACTGAGCCAATAGGACTCGATCCATATCCATGTCATTTCCAACTTGCCCATGTGGCTTGATTTTCCTGAAGACACCTGCGATATAGACTTTAACAAAATGGTTGCGGAAAGTTGAAGCAGTTGCGGAAAGTGACAAGATTCCGCAGCTCAATGAGAAAAAATCTAATTCAAACAGCAGACACAAAACATAGTTAAAAACCACTTTAAATTCTCTTTTATGATTAATATGCAATGATGTTGATGACTTAGGAGGTCCAGGTAAATGGAAAAAGTCTAGAAAGGTGTATAGGAAAGATGCAAGTTTGGGACTCAACACTTCCTAAGGAGGGAGGAATGATCCAGGTGGATATCGGTGGCCACCCACCTATTCCATTTGGATCTGCACCATCAATTCTTGCAGCTTTCCACTTTCATCACAACTTACTATTTTTAGCAGGTTTTCAGGTCCTACACTCCCGGAGCCGTTTTGGGGCCCTAATGATCCAAGTGGATATTGGTGGCCATCCACCTATTCCATTTTAAATGATACCATCAGTTCTTTCAGTTTTTTGGTTTCAACACAACTTACTATTTTTAGTAGTTTTTCGGGTCCTAAACTTCCAGAGTCGTTTTGAGGCCCTAAACGACATTTTTTGGGAAAACCAGGAGCATAATGAGTCCATGGACCGATGTTGCTCACACCAAAATTTGTACTCCTCAGATAGATATTTCTAATGAGGTATGGTGCGTGTCAAACAAAGATCGTATGCCAAAGTTACGTCCCCGAGAAGTTGAAACACCAATTTACCCAAACGGGGCCCATAGTTTTGGCGCTTAATCTCCTAGGGTTAGGTTTTTGGACGTTTAGAGTTTTCCATTGTTTCTCAATAATAAATAGGCCCTCGAGCCTCACTGTAACACAGTTCAGAGGCCTATAGCCGCCACATCTCTTCTCAGAGATAAGCTGCCAGCGCCCTAGCTATTTTATTTCCATTATGTCTGTAAGCATATTTCTGTTATTTGATTTTAATGAAATGAAGAATTATTTCCTTTGCATCTCTATGTTCATGTTTATTTATGTATTTTATTGCGTTCCTGCATAAATCCAAATCAGCGGTATCAGAGCGATCTACTCTTTCTCTGTTTTTCTTTGTGTGTCCCCAATGCGGTCAAGGTATAAGGAGTTAGCACTCGATCTAGCTGAACCCTTAAAATATCAGCCTTGCAAACCTCAACGACCTCCCATGGTGGAAGAAAAGAAAGACGAGGGAGCAGGAGATCCTATCAAAATATTGTTCGAGGAGGCCCTCGAGAAACAAAGGAACACGATGCCCCGGATGCGGGTGACACGATTGACACGAGTGAACATCACCTCCCAATTCATTCTGACTGTGAGAATCCCCAACGCAATTCCCCACCTGCAGCGGATCCAATTACCGTTAACTCCTTGCATGCTCCTTGTAGAACCAGAGATAACGCAGATCGAACAAGCCTTGTGTCACCTGACCCTGATCATCACCTCACCCATACCACCATTAATGTCCATGATTTCTAACCAGCATTGCAGCTACGCCTACCCCTCTGCACCTGCTCATCAGCTTGAGCTCCACATGCAACACTGTACGAAGATCATTCATTGCCTCTTTGACAACTTCCATCCTCAATCCTATATATCCTCCCGATCTCTGCTCCTTTCCTCCCTCATCCACTCTCCACTGCTTTAGCTCTCCTCCTTTTGATATGGACACTCACTGATTCCAATCAGTGGTGAAGTCTTAGTCCTAGAGTGGAGCTACGCAATCCCCCTCTGCTTGGCGCTCTGCATCCTACACACCTTTCCCCCAGCCTCTGCAACTTCTCCCACCCTAGTGTCACCCCCGCCCCCCCCCCTCCCAAGTGCACCATGGCCCCTAGGTTGCGCCAATGCACTATTCGCGGTGGCCAGAGAGGGACGCCTCTGGGTCGTTACCAGCGTGGCGAGGATAACTGCCTCGAATGGATTGAAGGCTCCTCATCCAGCACCCCTGCCAGCCATATTTCCGTCCTTGAGAAGTGAGCATTATCCTCGAGGCAACCTGCGCAAAGAGGAAGTCGAGGCGCGAGGAGGTCCACCTCCTCTCCCAGAGCTCTCTCTCCACAGACTTCCAGCTCCCCCGAATAGTCCTGCGTAGGGTGATGAGGAAACAGACATTTGGATTATGGATTCCGACGACGTTTGGACAAAGGTCCCTAAAGGAGTAGAACTAGACTCCCCCCTCCTCTGTGCTCCTACTAATCTCCCCAAGCATACTGTTGCTGAAGTGGAAGTGGCTGTTGCATAGGCCCCTACCTGTCCCATCAACGAGGATAATCCCCATTGTAGTGATGATGAGGATGAATAGAGTCTACGCAGTTGTTCAATTTTTATTTTTATTTTTTCATTTGTGCCCGCAGGGCTATACTGCTATGTTCTACTCTCTAGCTTCTATATGTATCAGCGCTACTGTGCACAATGTAATGCTTGTTTTCAAGTTTTGTCTAGGCCAACCCCCTCCTCTACGACAACCTAGAAACAGTGTTTCCAAGGTAGGGATTGGTTAAGCGTAGCTTGCCAACCCTGCCTGTAAATCATGTATTTTTATGTGTTCGAAATTAATAGATTAGCACAAATTACCCAAAAAAAAACAAAGGAACGTGATGATGGATAACTTTTCTTAGATCCTTCAACGACTGCCCACCTACGGCGTATCTGCATCCAACAACCACTCTAGAGCCGCCACTCCCTTCAAGGCACAGGTAAACTTTGACATTCTTGTATTTGAAGGCCAGATAGATGCAGACATTGTAGATGGATGGTTGAATTTTCTGGAAGGGTATTTCTCGGTCCATGATTTTTTTGACCAAGAAAATATTATTTTTTCACTCCTCAAAGCCACCCCCCATGTCAAATACTAATGCAAAACCTACTGTGAGCAAAAGGACGGGACAAAACCCTCTCTGTTCTCGGACACACCCACTTGGAATTTGTTCTGAGATGACTTCAATGAAAATTTTTACCCCGTGGGGAGCTATGAGGAAAAGTACATCCAATGGACCACGCTGCGGCAAAAAAGGGATCAAGACGTGCACGAACTGACAAATTTGTTCCATACCCTACGCACAAAGTTGGGAATTACAGATTTAGAGAGACATTTGGTGCTCAAGTATCACAACTGTCTGCGTAGACACATTCAGGAGGACATGGATTTCCTCAACATTACATCGCTTAGCACGACATATCGCTATGCCTCCAAGATCAAGCAGAAATTTAAGCAGAATAAGCGAGACTTTGGATTGGCGAATTTGAAGCTAGGGAAAGGCACCCTCGAACCACAGAACAAGGGGCAAGGCTAAAGCAGGGCGACTCATAAAAACACCAAAAATCCAAAGAAGGACACGGGGAAGTGGTGCGAATTTCATAACAACCCCACTCACAACACAAACGAGTGTCGGGCCAAACAGTCATTGGTGGCCGAATTGAAGGCACCCGAATCAGATGCATGTTCTGATCCTGAGTCAGAACCAGACAAAGGCAATGAAAAAGGGAAGCAGATCATTGATGCGGAGACTAGTGTCATTGTTGCCACCACCAAGATCTAGAGGGAGGATCCCAAGTATCTAGAGTAGGGGGAGCGCCTCTTCCATTCGCAGATGTGGGTGAAGGGTTTTCCACTACAATTCCTTGTCGATAATGGAAGCCAAAAGAACCTCATTTCAACAGAGGTCATGAAGCGGCTTGGCCTACCAACTATAGCACACCCGCAGCCGTATAAAATTGAGTGGCTTCACCCAGGGAGAGATCTCTGCGTCCGCCATCAGTGCCACCTTCCGTACAGTATCAAGCCATTCACGGATGAGGTATTGTGTGATGTTGTACCTCTTGATGTAGCTGATGTATTATTGGGCCAACCATACTTGTGGAGACGACATGTTGTGTATGAGTCTAGGCCTCGTGCGGTTATTATTACTTTGGGAAATAACTTGTACATGATACTGGAGGTAGTACTGCCTCATGTCATCTCTTTGACTACTGTAAAATAACGCAGTAAGATTGTTTCCCAAACCAATAAATTTATTTTCCTTAAAACTCGCTCATACGGAAAGAAGAATATTGTGGCCACAACCTCGAAACAGGGCTCCCCTGCACGGCTGCAGCAGATGGACAAAGTCATGGAGGAATATGAGGACATTTTCTCCTCACTCACAGAGGTTCCTCTACACTGTCAAGACAATCACTCCATTGATCTGACCCACGACGCACCGCCGCCTGATGTTTCCATAGCTCATGAAACTACATAGACATAATCCACACATGTACTGTCTGAGGTTGATAAAGAAACCAAATTTACTAAACACATCTAGCATGTCCGCCTGCAGGTCCATGACATCTTCGACAAATCTAATACCCAGTTCAACAGAATTTGTCTCATCTCATGGAGGATCTCAACACAATGGCGACCATTGCTTCCTAAGGAGGGAGGAATGATCCAGGTGGATATCGGTGGCCACCCACCTATTCCATTTGGATCCGCACCATCAATTCTTGCAGCTTTTCACTTTTAACATTGATCAGGAGATCATGTCCAAGTGGAAAAAATGCTCAAAAATGGAAAATATTAGAAATCATTGCAGTCTGAATGACCGGAAAGGTCTCATCGCTGCGATTCTGGCACCATGAACGGGACTCAAATCCGATGTCGTATGTGAAAGTTACTGAGGTTTAAATTCGTCCAGTGACCTCCAAAACATGACTTTTTGTCCAAAAGAAATTGTCATTTTCAAAAAAAAAAATATTATGGAAAATTTTCATTTTTATTAAGTTTATATAGGCCTATCAGAGGGTGCCACGTGGCCTTCCCGGAGGCTGCCATGTGGCCCCAGGCCATTGGTTGAAAAGATGCTTTGAAAAGGTTGGAGGGCATGAGGGTCGAACCCTCGACCCGACTCCTCGGGCAGGGTCTACCCGACCAACATGACATAGGCACAAGATCTTGAATGGAGGTGAGTCAGGCGGTAGTTAAACGACCAGTCGGGTCGTGTGTAAATGTGCAGTGGGGCACTCGTGAACAGGAGTCGGGTCGTGCATTGTGAACGGGCGGAGAAAGGTGGTTAAGCCCTCAGGGCTTAAGCCCGATGCCATGTGATCACCGTTCAGAACCAAGTGCTAAGCCCCATTGCAAATCGGTAGAGAACGGGCTTAAGCACCTTGGTGCTAGCCCCTTTTCCCATGTGACCTGCAAGTTGTGACCGAGGGCACGGGGTTTGAACTTATCCGCCAACAAACAGTTTTCTGAATTTTTCGCATGTGAACATG
Organism: Pinus albicaulis; assembly: GCA_034641835.2. Classification (NCBI taxonomy): domain Eukaryota; kingdom Viridiplantae; phylum Streptophyta; class Pinopsida; order Pinales; family Pinaceae; genus Pinus; species Pinus albicaulis. The sequence goes on along the minus strand of CM076569.1, from coordinate 698,273,886 downwards.
ACTTAAACGGATAGTTAGAATTAAATGATACCCATAAAATAGCGCATGGTTCCACCATTCTTGTCTGTCCGCCTTTTTCTTGGTGGAGTTAACTAGAGCTCCTCCAGTTTTGGAGGAGGTTTTTTAGTACCACTGGGCAGAAATTTGTTTTGGTCATAACTTTCTCAAATTTCAACCAAACAAGATGAAATTTTAGTCAATTTTGGGTTTCTTCAGAATTTTGGAGAGTTTGGGATAGGTTGTAGAGAGAACAGAGGTGTTATTCATCCATTTTTACTTCAGGGAAGAGGAAAGAGCCATTAGGGCCATCAGGGAGATGGAGCTGTATTGGGTTGTACTTCACTGTTTGAAGTGAAACAAAAGCCATTTTTAGCTTAATTCTATCTTCTGAAGTCAAATTCACAACTTGTTTTGCCTGTTTAGGCATAATTTTCACTTTGTAACCATTTTAAGCAAATTAATAGAGCAAGGACATACCATTGGGGAGCCTTGGACTGGTAGATGTAGCCCAGGAGGGGTGAACTGCCTCATCAGTTTGCTATGTTATGATATGGTGAATTTTTCTTGCTATGTATTTTTGCTATGATATATTAAGCAGTAAATTTAAATAACAAACCCTCACACATAAAACTCAGAAACATTACCAAAACTACTTTGTTTAACCTGCAAGACATGGAGAACACTTTACACATTAAATTAAATGGAAATGGATACTTTGCATAGCAGTACAAATAGTTTCATTTTCAGATCAGATGGTATCAGAGCTAGATTTTTACTCTGCATTTGTTCTTGTGCAAAGATATAGTTGACTTTTTGCAAGTTTTGATGCTTACTAGGCTTAAACTCAAGAGAGGGGAAGGACAATTGGTTAGAGCACAAAGTAATCCTCAACCAAGAAGGGCCAGAGAGCCACCTCCAAGAGCCATTGAAGAAGCCTCAAGCATGTATTCCAGAGAAGGAGAAGTTCCTGAAGACATTGATCCCAAAGAAGAAGAACGAGTGTTCCGAAAGGCTTTTTTGGACATGACTGAAATGGTGAGGATACTCTACCAAGAAAGGAATGATAGGCTCGTAGGAGAAGGGTCTAGACACCAGAAATAAGGAGATGGTTCTTCAGGAGGAAAGAAAAGTGATGACAAGTCAAAGAAAGGATACAGAGGATATGGTGATCCACCATCCCCATCTTCATCCTCTTCCTCTACATCGTCATCCTCGACTTCGGTGAATCATTCTCACAAGTCTAAAACCACTGGTAAAAGTCCATTTTTAAAGTTTGATGTTAAATTTGAGTTGCCTATGTTTAATGGTGAGGTCAATGCAGAGAAACTTGAAAATTGGATAAGACAGTTGGAAATTTACTTAAGGATATAGAACCTTCATGAAGACGACACCAAGATTCAGTTAGCCTCTTTAAGAATGGAGGGAGTAGCATTGGTATGGTGGGAAGCCAAGACCAAAGATGAAATTAAAAAACATGGTAATATCACTTTATCATGGGCTGAATTTATTTCCGCAATTAAGCAACAATTTTATCCATTAGCTCATTTACAAAAGGCTATCATGAATTGGCAAAGTTTTAGACAACTTAAGGGACAAAGTGTTCAAGATTACACTCAAGAGTTTAGACGAAGGGATTTATTACTTGGAATTGATTTGCATAGCCAAGAGACTTTGCTAAAATATATAGGTGGTTTACACAACTATCTTATACATACTATCATTATGTTCAATCCTACTAGTCTATACGAGGTTTGTGTTCAAGCCACACATTTAGAGGCTAGAGGTAAACAATCTTTTGATGGGAACGAGGGTAGTGAATTTAAAGGAAAAGGTAGAAAAAGAAATGCAAACTCTAGGAAAGAAAAAGGAAAATTATTTTGTAAAAACTGTTCCAAAACAAGCCACGATGAAGACCATTGTTGGAAACTTCATCCAGAGTTGAAGCCAGAAAAATTTAAAACCAAAGATAAGGCCAAAGAAAAGGGCAAAATGGTTGCAATATATGAACAAGACTTAGGGTCTGAATCAGGAGATGAAACTAAAAGAATAGCCATGGTACTAAAGAACATAAAGGGGAAAGAGATTGTAAAAGAAACAAACCCCAGTTCTAGCACTTTAAATTGTCACATAGAAGCTCCAAATGAAGAGAGGAGGATTGAGTTGTTTCATGTGAGGATAATTTCAAAACACACAAAGATAGACACACTATTTGACAGTGGGTCACAAGCGAATCTCATCTTAGAAGACTTAGTTAAGAAGCTAAAACTTGAGACCATTCTACATCTAAATCCATATCCACTTGGTTGGATTTGCAAGGATGCTAATTTACAAGTCTCAAGGAAGTGCATGTTGCGCTTTGCCATAACAGCTCATTATGCTGACATGGTTGAATTAGATGTGGTACCGCTTGACATTACAAGTGTGGTGTTGGGTAGTCTGTACTTATATGATAGAAAAGCGATCTTCCATCGCCATGAGAACAAGTAACACCTATTCAAGGATGGCAAGGAGTTTATTGTGAGAGCACATCGGAAGAAGCTAGAATCTTCTTTAGTGAATGCAGGGCAGTTGAAAAGGCTTGTCAATGCAAGTCAAAAATTGACTTTGTTGATGATTAAGCAAAAAGATTTTGTACATAATCCTTTTCATGTTATTTCTGATATAAATGATGATATGTTTCAGTTTGAAAGCAAGTCGTCTTTGGAAGAAGATGAAAAGATGTTGCACAAAGTATCTTTGGTGTCGATCGGTGCAGAGAACAAAGTGTCGGTGAAAAGTGGTGCAAGAATCCAAGAAAGGGAAAAGCATGCAAGCAAAGAGGACACAAATTTTAGCATGGATCAATGTTGGTTTTAGAATGGAAGGTTGGTATGGCGAGAAAACTTGGTCGGGAATTGACACAAGTACATGGCTCATTCGGCAAAAATTCGCCATAAGGACAATTGGCAAGGTGAATCTTATTTATAGTTTCCTTTGAAGGTAGACCATTGTAGGAGTAGTATGTTTTCTGCAAATTTTAGTTGTTTTTCAGCAAATTCCAGAAATTTGCATCATGACACAGTCAAGGTTGGCAACAGTCAGTCGACAGATTCAAGGAAGAATTTATCTTTTTATGAAAGCTAAATTTGATGAAATCAAGGAGATTTTATTGGTTCAAGGTTGGAAGAGTGGAGAATCAGTCTCCTCATCTTCATTTTTTGTCATTGAGAGAGATTTTGGGGTCCAAAAGCTTCCCATTGGGGAGGTGTGATCAAGAGATCATGTCCAAGTGGAAAAAATGCTCGAAAATGGAAATGCTCATAAATGGTTGTAGTCTGAACGATTGGAAAGGTCTTGTCACTGCGATTCTGGCACCATGAATGGGACTCAAATCCGATGTCATATGTGAAATTTACTGAGGTTTGAATTCGTCTAGTGACCTCCAAAACAGGACTTTTTGACCAAAAGAATTTGTCATTTAAAAAAAATATATTATTATGGAAAATTTTCATTTTTATTAAGTTTATATAGGCCTATCAGAGGGTGCCACATGGCCTGCCCGGAGGCTGCCACCTGGCCCCAAGCCATTGGTTGAAAAGATGCTTTGAAAATGTTGGAGGGCATGAGGGTCGAACCCTCGACCCGACTCCTCGGGCAGGGTCGACCCGACCAACACGACACAGGCACAAGATCTTGAACGGAGGCGAGTTGGGCAGTATTTAAATGACCATTTGGGTCATGGGTAAATGTGCAGTGGGGCACTTGTGAACTGGAGTCGAGTCGTGCATTGTGAACAGGCGGAGAAAGGTGGTTAAGCCCTCAGGGCCTAAGCCCGATGCCATGTGATCACCGTTCGGAACCAAGGTCTAAGCCCCATTGCAAATTGGTGGAGAAAATGCTTAAGCACCTTGGTGCTAGCCCCTTTTCCCATGTGACTTGCAAGCTGTGACCGAGGGCGCGGGGTTTGAACTTATCCGCCAACAAACAGTTTTCCGAAGTTTTCACATGTGAACGCGACTTAAACTAACAGTTAGCATTAAATGCTACCCCTAAAATAGCGCGTGGTTCCGCCATTATTGTTTGTCTGCCTTTTTTTTGGTGGAGTTAACTGGAGTTCCTCCAGTTTTGGAGGAGGCTTTCTAGTGCCACTGGGCAGAAATTTGTTTTGGTCATAACTTTCTCAATTTTTGACCAAACAAGATTAAATTTTAGTCAATTTTGGGTTTCTTAAGCATTCTAGAGAGTTTGGGATAGGTTTCAAAGAGAACAGAGGTGTTCTTCAGCCATTTTTGCTTCAGGGAAGAGGAAAGAGCCATTAGGGCCATCAGGGAGATGGAGCTGTATTGGGTTGTATTTCACTGTTTAAGGTGAAACAAAAGCCATTTTTAGCTTATTTCTATCTTCTGAAGTCAAATTCATAGCTTTTTTTGCCTATTTAGGCATAATTTTCACTATGTAACCATTTTTAGCAAATTAATAGAGCAAGGACATACCATTGGGGAACCTTGGACCGATAGATGTAGCCCAGGAGGGGTGAACTGCCTCATCAATTTGTTATGTTATGCTATGGTGAATTTTTCTTGCTGTGTATTTCTGCTGTGATATATTAAAAAGTAAATTTAAATAACAAATCCTCACACATAAAACTCATAAGCATTACCAAAAATACTTTGTTTAACCTACAATACATGGAGAACACTTTGCACATTAAATTAAATGGAGATGGATACTTTGCATAACAGTACAAATAGTTTCATTTTCAGATCAAACACAACTTACTATTTTTAGCAGGTTTTCGGGTCTTGCACTCTGAGAGCTGTTTTGGGGCCCTAATGATCTAGGTGGATATTGGTGGCTGCCCACCTATTCCATTTGAAATGACACCATCAGTTCTTTCAGTTTTTTGGTTTCAACACAACTCACTATTTTTAGCAGTTTTTCGAGTCCTGAACTTCCAAAGCCGTTTTGAGGCCCTAAACGACATTTTTTGGGAAAACTGGGAGCAACATGGGTCCATTGACTAACGTTGCTCACACCAAAGGTTGTACTCCTCGAATAGATCTTTCTAACTAGGTATGACACACGTTGAACAAAGATCGTATGCAAAAGTTACGTCCCATAAAGTTGAAACACTTATTTATCCAAAGGACACTCTCTTAAGGCACGTTTCTTCCTACATTTGGGACAAAAGATTGCTAAGGCATCAGTCTCAGTTTTCTACTTGTTTTGTAACTTAAGGGTGTCTATTTGCTCACTAAGACTCCCTAGAATGTCATTTTTGAATTCATCAAGCATATTCCCTATTTCTGCCCTACTTACTGTTCCAGTTGCAGATTTTCTTGCCCTTGCAAAAGCAGGGTCTCTTGGTCCTTTTAGAATTTTAGATTTTCCTCTTGAAATATTAATGCATAGTTATGCTATATCAGGTAATGAAAGTTGAGATATATCTCCTTTCCCCATCATGTTCAGGATATCTATCCATTCATCCCTAATTGTTTTCAACAAAAGAGCTTTCAAGGTGTCTTGATCTAAATTTTGCATTTTTTCCCTTTTAATGTTATAATTAAATCTCTCAAGTAAATCTTCCAGATTTTCATCCTCTTTTTGCATCATCTTGAACACTTCTTCCTTATGGTTGACTGGTATACAGTAATCCAAATATCTTTCTAGAAATGCTCTTCCCATATCATCCCATGTCCTAATAGACTTAGTGATTAAACTCATAAACCATTTTAATGTTGCTCCTTTCAATGTTGAAGGGAACAGTTTAAGTTTTTGAGCATCTTGTAGATAATCATAGGTTCTACATAGAACTTCAAATTCAAATAAGAATATCTCAGGGTCTTCACTTTTCAGTTCATGAAAGTTTTGAAGAACAGAGGGTGAGATATTTTTCATAGTTGCATTGGTCTCTTCATCTACTATGGGGAATCCAAAAGAGTTTTCAGATTCCCTTCTATCTCTTCCTCCTTCTGCATTTCCTCTTCCTCTACATTCTTCTGTACCTATACCTCTTCCTCTTTCTCCTCCTCTACCTCTACCTCCTCCAAAGAGTGTGTTTTCTCCATTAAAGACTTCTCCTTCCCCTTCTCCTCCTTCTATACCTCTTCCTGTCATGATAGATTCTTCCGAACTGATATAAGGTTCAGTTTGGAGAGCTAGTTGTTCTACTGGTTCTTCTATCAAGGGTATATTGAATAAATAGTACTCTTCTTCCTCTTCACTAGGGATTTGTAATTCTTCTTCTGGAATATATTCTCCTGTGGAAGTGAAAAAGGTTATCCCTTCTGTAGGAGTCCTTGGATCATCTTCCTCTAGAATTGCTTCAGTGGATGAAGTGGGAGATCTTCCTAATTGGATATCTGATCTTGAAACTTCTGGAAGCCTATGACCAGTATAGTATGGAATATGGGTTTGAGTGGGAGGTGTGCTACTTCTTGGTCTTGGTGTAGTGAGTGGAGTTGTGGGAATTAAGCTTTTGCCTCTTATAAATCTACCCCTAAAATCTCTTTCTCTACGCATGTCATTGTTTTTGAGATGCAAGAAATAAGGCTACCTAGTTATACTTCCCCGACAACAGTGCCAAAATGTTTAGTCAATTTAGTGTCCTAAATTGATAGCATAAATTATCGACTAGGGCTAGTAAACTGATGAAGTATAATGCACTATATGTGCCTAAGTATCCCTTTTTCTTACTTCTTTTTTTTTAGTGTTTTTTTGATGTTTTGGGGTTTTTATGTTTGATCCTTAGTATGTTGCTCTATGCTAAAAAGATGAAGTTAAATCTATGTCAAGAGGGAGAAAAGGAAATGTTAAGAAATGAGTTAAAACAGAGTTTATTTGCAAGTGTTGTTCCTAACTAGAAAATGATGAAAATAGAGAGTCCTAATCCATGGATATTACAGCTTCTTAAATGATCATTCATGAGATGAAAAGTAACTCAAAACACTACAACTTAATCTGATTCATTTAGTTAGAGATTTGTTGGAAGAGCTTGTGAAAAAGATTAATTATAATGCAATGAGGATCTCCTAAAACATAAAAGGAAATACTGAAACAAACAGTAACTTAGAACATTACAGTGGAATCTCATTCATTTGATAGAGGTTTATTGGAAAATCTTGAGAAAAATATTACTATAATGTAGTAAGGATCTCTTATGAAGTGCTGAAACAACTTATGACATTACAACTAAATCTCATTCATGAGTTAGAAGTTTATTGGAAAATATTTTTGAAGGAGATTAATCATAATGTGATAAGGATCTTCTATGAAACAAAACAATCAATAACTCACAATATTACAACTAAGTCTCATTTGTGAATTAGAGATTTATTGGAAAAGCTTTTTGAAAGAGACTAACTGTAGTATAATGAGGATCTTCTTTTTAACTAAATGACAGAAAATGAAAGGCTAACAACTCAGAATATTAAAATTGAATCCCATTAATTTAATAGAGATATATTGGAAGAGCTTGAGAAAGAGACTACCTATAGTATCATGAGGATCCTTTATCTAAGCAAATGACATGAAACATAATGCTAAAAGCTATGATTTCAGAAAGCAGTCTAAGTAAGAAAATATGACAAAACAGAATTAAAAATGACTTATCTAGAAAACATGTAAAACCTCCTCGAATAGCAGGGGCCCTCTGCTATCAATTCGGCATTAATCCTTTAACTCCTGAAGATTGTATTCAGAACAACATCAGGGCTAAAACTTCTTTTTATTAACACAAAGCTTGAAAACAGAGTATCACCGTAATGATAAAATATGTATCAACTATGTTTCTCGGTATTACAAAGCTTAATTTATATGCAAGTTCATAACTAACATTGAACAAAAATAGGTACAGGTGTAGATTTGAAGTTAAAATCAAATTACAACTCTTTTGGGACTCGTGATTTGCTGTAAAGAAAATCATGAACCCTAATCGTTGTAGAAAACAACTTCTTTGACCTTTTCTTTGACCATGTGCTTAGACACCTCCAGCTATCGATTCTGTCCTTGTGGATGGGGAGGAACGATGTAAAGAATATTTGGAATCCACGCATGTGTGCCTTTTCTCCAGATGAGACCTGTAACATACTTAAACACCAAAACAGCTACAGAACGCTTGACTGGCTACAAAATGACTGCATTCTGTAGCTACACTGTTCAAAAATCATTAAGACAGCAAAAACCACAAAAGTACAATAATTTAAACATTGTATGCAACCTTTAAGCAATCTTAATCATTCTCATTGATTTTTAGGTTTATGAAATGGTAAAGAAATGATGAAATGAAGTGAAGTTTGGCAAAAGAGAAGACAATTTCGGGACTCAACAATTCACATAATTCAATAGGATTATGCAATAAACATAGGAAAACACTGAAATCAAATAGATAGATAGTTATAGGTTTTTACAACATTTGTGCGCAAGACACATTGATCATCTGACCTCAAAATGTATGCAACATGTCAAAATTAAACTAGTGATGCTCATGGTAACATGCTATCGATCTAGCTATCCTACGCAGTAACCGCATCCAGCGGTTAGGAACGCCAATAGTGTGGCGTTGTAGTCGCATAGGTAACTCTTTGATCCAGTAATCCAAAATCCCGAAGGTCAACCCCTCTATGTGTTGTCGAAGCTCAGCAAGAGTCTCAGCCATGTCTAAATCCTGAAGGATTGCTCTCCCAACAACCCTCTCTGTTGGCTCATATGCTCCATGCTCTGGTTCCTCCACTGGTTGAACTAGACCCACATATGCATTACATTAAAACTAAATTTTAGTCTTGGGAAAACATGAAAATACAAAAACATGTATAAACCTTAGAAAAAAAAAAAAAAAAACATGGTCAAAACATTCTTACCGATTGCACCCCACTGAGCGCCTTCTGGTAAAGCTAAGTCTGGATCCCCTCGAAAATCGACGCCTGCATATGCATACTCATCGATGGCCATAATATGTAGCTTGAACCAAGGGAAGAATGCAGTTGAGAACCTGATGGACAATTGGCCTGCATGTCTAGCCATCAGTTCTACCCTTCTCTGCATCCTCAGATAGGGTTAGACACACCCAGCGTCACATGTTGAGGCTGCATCAGTGGAATCCGCTCTAAGGAAAAATAAATGAGGATCGAACCATAACTAAAGTTTTTCTTCCTTCCACCCTTTGCCTTGCTCCGTTGTTCTTTCATTTGAGAGAGTACAACTTCAGCCCAGTTGAAAATTGTTGGTTCCATACACTCTAGCGCATACTGGGTATAAGATCTATTCGCTACATTTAGTGTAACGGTACTAGCAAGCTTTGTGATTGTGAATATGATGGTTCTCAAAGGCAAATCACGGACGTCACAGATGTTTATTTTCCCATCCTTGCTAGGCTTTGCCCCTGTATATCAATACTGCAGAATATAGTCTCTCATTGTCTCTCCTCCGAGAGCAGACCCTAAGAGAAAAATGGGTAGGCCTCTCCTCGACAAGCCTGTCATAAAATATATGTCCTCCACTGTAATTAGAGCCATTTTTTTCCTAATGTGAAATTCCTCAATTTCCGGATCCCATGCACGAACAAGGAACTCCAAAAGTTCCATTTGTTGTCTCATACCTGATAAGCAAAAGTACTTTAATAACCCATAATCTCTTAGGGCTCTTATAGTGTCTGGATCATTAAGGGCAATCGTGTTTTGTTCTTCATGCTCTCTTTCTCTCCAAGTAATCGTCATTCTAGTCCGATGAATCCCTTAAACATAACCATAAGACTCATTAGACTCATTTTCATGCAAAAAATTAGGCAAAATTAGGGTACAATGCAAGAATAAAAAATGTGAATTGTGCCCAATGTAGTCTTGGTCAATAGATAGTGCGTTGCATATGCACCTGAGATTCATTTTGAGTGAATTCCAATACAATTTTCAATGCCCAAGGGTGTGTTTCCCTATTTCGAAAAAGAATTTACCCTAAGGGGCCCAAATCCCTAAAAATTTGCAATGAAATGAAATTAAATGACTATTGAAAGAGAGAGGGGGTTTATGGCACCAATGTGGATCAAATGGTGATGAAAATCGTCCACAGAATCGATCGCAATCAACGGCTGAAGTTCGAGGGGAAAAACAGGTTCAGAGCTCCAAAATGCAAATGGCAACATTCAAATGGTAAAAATGAATAGTAAAACTCTTTCAATTAGTCATTTGATTATTTTCAAATCATATTTATTGCTGTGACTATTGTTTTATTCGATTTTTATTATGAAACAGATATTTTTAATCCATTTGATGTTGTTCTGAATAGGTTTACAACTGATGAGAAGATTAGTCGTGCACATTTATTTCAAGAATGATTTGACCACAAAGCATACTTTTATCTTAATTTTTCAAGCTTTGATAAAAATGAAAAAGCACTTGAAGCGCACTTTTATCTCTTTTTCGAGCTTCGATAACAGCGAAAAAGGAACCCTTGGAGTCTTCTTTTAGCTCTTTTTCAGACTCCGATAATGTGAAAATATTGTCGAGCACTTGTCTTTTCGAGCTCGTAAAAGTAAATGAATTGATATCTACTTAGTATAAGTTTAACCCTTTTCCGGTATGAGATAGATTATTTACGAAAAAGGAATGCCTTAGTCGAACATGGCTAGGAGGTTCTCTCAGATATTATTTTACACTTTTTCGGGTCTGAGTGACAACTTTACGAAAAAGTACCTATGGAGTTTTCTTTTTTCCTCTTTTTCAAACTCTCTAAATATGAAAAAGGACCGGGTTGTCACTATCGTTAGGCTCGTTAAAACATAAAATAGCGACGACCTTGTCGATCATGGCAAGAATCGAGTTTCATTCATCACTAGACTCATTAAATTATTAAATAGCGATACATTATTCGCCAGAAGGGTTGAATTATAGATCAATCATATGTTATCCTCCTCAAGCTTGTTAAAAAATAAAGAGGTACTGATCGAAAAATGACCGGGGAAAATTTGGGAAAGTGAATAGAAATTTTACAGTAGCAGGTCACTCTTGAACATGACACTTCACTCCATCATCGTGACTGTTTAGGTTGGGTAATATTCTTGACGGTTCATTCATACCTATGGTTCATCATACTTTCACTTTGGTTTTGGGTCAATGCTTCCATCTCATCTCAGTGTCACCAATATGTTCAAGAGAAGTCATCCAGTGAATACTCATCCTTTTGCAATACTCATAAACCTTCATTCTCATGACAATCATCCATGAACATTGCTATATCAAGTCACATTTTGTCTTTGAAATCAGTAACTCCCGTTTCGCGATAAAGTGGCTTCCTCTTGATGTCAAATCATCATCCAGGAAGTTCACTTAGAAACATCATCTTCCAGTACCATGAGGCTTGTTACAGCATCGACAAGATCCTCGCTTCCAGACTTTTCCCCAAAATATTTTGTTTGTCGTTCGACATCAAATCATCTATTCACGCCTTACGAAATGTATTGCAGTACCTTGAGAGCCATTAACATCAATGGTGGTTCTCTCGCGTTTGTTAACAACTCACATCGTTGCCTGATAATCAAATGATGTCTTACCATGTTCAACTATAAATCATATATTCGCATGGCTAGACTTGTACCTGAACGACCGAGTGAATGAGATAAGAAGACCCCAAATCTAGTTTCAGCCATCTGGGCCACGATTTCAGGATTTTTGTACACATCATATGTACAGTGACCTTACATACAGATCGTCATCCGAACATGGGCCTATATCTGTAGGCATGTCTGTATTAAGCAACATTCCAATGTAGACGACTTTCTGCACTATGTACATGTTATTAGATAGTTTATGTGCTAAGCATGGGAATGCCTCCCTCAACAATTTATGATCAAGAGGATATATCATGATGTAATTTCTTGTAAGATTGATGTAGGTCACCACTCCACTTTAGTTCCAGCCCATCATGCCATAAAGCAACTCATTCAAAAAATATTGTTATTATTATGACTTCATGCTTTAGGGGGCAGCTGTTATAGGTCAATTTGGGCATCCTTCCTAATGACCTGGTCAAACTGGACATCATCCCCAGGACCAATGAAATAGGTTCTATCATCCCCTATCATTTCAGTTGCTACATGCCCTAAGACAATAAAAAACCATTCATGACTTCCATTGCAAGGTCTCCAAGGTTTGAAGTATATGTTATATCACTTATGAGCTCACCAACGCTGCCTCTCAAGGGACTAACTCCTTTTCATATGCAGCTCCCTCGATTCAAGGGTGCTCTGCAAAGCACTTCTCGACATTCAAGAGTGCGTTGGTCAAATGGGAGAAAAATTCTCATTGTTCCAGAATCTCCACATGGCCAATGCCTTCTAGAAGAGTCCATATGTGTCAAACTTTGAATCCATGTGTCCATCTAACACCTCTGAGCTTGGGAACATGTCTTGCATATTATTATAAAGTCATTTATTGAGAAACTACCTTCAGTTGCAATATAAATTGAGCACATATCTTAGTGCTAGGGAAGGGAGAAATTTGGTAAAGAAATGTTGTTGGATTCTCAATTGAGAGAGTGATAGGAGTGATATGCTACTAGTGAGATGTCAAATTTGATGAGGCTGGGATGATGCTGGAGCTGGTGACATCAAATTGATCATTGGTTGTAACCTCCCCCTTCTACTCATTAATAAAGATTGCTGCTAATTTTCCCATATATGTATCTGTTTATGTTTCTATTTCTCATATGATGGATTCTTAACTGATATATATGTTTCATGTTTAATAGATTTAACTAATTAAGATAAATAGGCATCTATATGTTGCAATCTCTTTGTTGTTTAGTGTTTATACTTGCAGGAACTAGTCTGGAAATATAAGTTGGATTGAAAGCTACAACAAAAGTGATAGAAGGAGAATAGGAAGTGCTTGGATCACAAGTAGGTTCCTCTATCTCTTTGTGTGTCTATTTACTCTTAGATAAAGTGTCTGCAAAGTCTTTGATCTGTTGTTCTAAATGCATAACACCACATTTAGGGAATGTGTTTTATCCGTAATTCATAATTTTGCATAACATAATGTTTCGGTTCCCATCATGTTGTTATCAAAAATATCCTTAAAAAATGTACTTCTCATTCTCGGTCGTTTTGTAACTTATTTTTATTGACCACCCTTCATTTTATGGTGCTACGACATTGTCATTCTTGTGTCGTAGCTTGTATTATTGTTCAAGAAACGTGGCAACATGAAAAAAACCACCCTTTTCAACATTTGTCTTAGTATCATTATTAGCAACAACTGTAGCACTGTTTTAGTGATCCATTATCGAGTAACAACTATTTCAAGTCTCAAATAAGGATGCCCAATCTGATCTCAAATTCCTTTATCCCTAATCTAAGGTAGAAATAACATTTTTGTCATCTAAATATCCAAAAAAATATTTGGATTCTAATGGAAGTCTTCCTTAGATTCAGATTCTACTTCAAGAGTAGTCTTAGTGAGGTACGAAACTAGCTTCAAACAACATCATAAATTGGCCTCAAAAGGAGGGTCGACATTTGTCTGTCTCAAAGATACGATCTATCACAAAAGTGCCTTAATACAACTCGAAATTCAACCTCATATGAGGGTCACGTTAAGGCTCTAGAATGGCCTAAATCAGGCCTCAGGAAGACTAAGAAAATTTTCCATGCAGATCACCTCAGATCAGCTTCAATGAATCCCTTGTTTTGTAAGGAAACCACCACAGAAAAAGGTGTAAAAAAATTAAGTCAAATTCTTGCTTGAAAGCTCGGCTTCTCCAAATATTTAGTGCAACTTAGGCCTGAGATTACTTATGCTAGTTATTTCTTTATTACAAAAACTTATTCTTACTAGGCTTGTCCTTTTACATATGGCTTCAAATGGCTGTTTTTTTACCTTGCTTATCTCTTGTCTTAGGGAAGTTATTTAACAACCTTAGCTTTGACACCAAGTTGAATTTTCTTATACAAACTAATATTCTAGTCTTGATAGTTACTTCCAATGATTTATTAGTTCAATTTTATCTCATGACACATGTATCATTAAAAAATTAAACATAGAAAATCTTCAAAAAAAATACAATGATAACAGTAAGATCATGAAGAGACAACCAAACACAAGAGACACAAAAATTATCCCAGGAAAGCCTAACCTTGGGAAAAACCCAACCAAATTTTCTTCTTAGGAGAATTCAATTTTTATCAAAATTTACAATAAAAATTATCAAGAAATCAGTGCCAATTTCCAAACCCAAGATACTACTCAAACCTGGTAAAAAATGCTAATCCAAATCCTTCAAACTGTACATAAGTTAATTATGGTCAAAGGGATGAAATTTGACCTGTAGTTCACTTAGTCCTACTGTCAAAAGGGATGCGGTCAACGCATTCAATTGAGGTTGATTGTGGCCATCTTCTGTGGTCAAAGTCTTACTTCCTATGGTCAAATTGCCTAGAATATTTGGTCAAGCAAAGGTCTGATTCTTGGTCGAATGAGGAGGTTAGATTAGTGAGTCAATGGTGGCCAACACCAACTTCAAATCTTGGTCAAAATTTAGAAATCCTTATCCTTAACTCGCACGTGTAAACAAAAGAATAGTTGTTGAGATGATGATCTGAAATTTGTCCAAATTTTGAAGGTTTAATTGATATTTATGGTGGTCAAAACAAGGTGGGTTTTGACCAACGGTCACACCCATTCATATGGTGGGGCGACCTGTCTTTTTGGGGCCTACATGAAGGCTAGAAATAATAATTATATTTTTCATATTTAACATTTTTTTCTTTGGCAGACTTAGGAGGCCCTTTCGCATGCATGCAAGAATACCTCGTGATTATACACAAAAGTTCCAGAGGTGCTCCTTCACAAATAATAATGTCCTTAGAGACATGGCTCTTTAGTATACTCATCACAATTAAGTAATAGATAATAAATATTTACATTCATAACAAACTCTATGGTTGAATAGTCATGAATGACATCTCAAACGACCATTGATGAATTGTCATGGGGATATTTGACCTTCAAGTGGGGATATGGGCATCATCAGGAAATTTTGAGTAGTAGGCATGGGTCTTGTTTCCTTGTACATAGTTGAGAGAGGAAACATGGGCCTTATATCTTAGAGAAAGCTTCTAGGCATCTAGGACAATCAATGACATGTCGAACAACCATAAAGGATTTTTTTGGGGTATCATTGTTCTTTGGATTGAGATAATTAGTACTATGAGGATTTAAACGTTAAGTATGAGTCTTTGGAGAAATTGATCTGAAAATGGAATGTACTTGTTTAATGGTGCAAGGTATCCATTTTCATTTAAGAAAATGAGTGCAAATACTCATAATTTTAAATTGAGCCATAACTCCAAGTGACCTCTTGCTAATGTGAGAATAAACTATTTCCCATACAGAGATGGACTGTAGGGGCATTCTGCTGAGACATATAAAGAAGGGATGAGTTCAGGGAGCTGCGGCACCTCTTATTTGTCAGGAAATAATCTCTGCACAATGCAAAGATCGTAGAATCGTCTTTGTTTAATTCAAAGTGTTCAATAACGTCATTTTAAAAGTGAATAAGCAAGAGTATATACTCTGCAATTTGTGTGAAGAGGTTTGAAGTTAAAACAACAAGTTTTGCTTCCTGTATAAACTTGTTTTGGAAAAGCATGCTCATGAAATTTTATTGTTTAAACTATCAAAATCTGGAAATAAACAGCCATAATACACACATGAATAGCAGATATTTGTTAAAGCGGTTCACCCCTCTCTTGGGCTACCTCCGCTGCTCCAAAAGCCTCTAATTAGGCTCAGTGCTCTTTTATTAAATGGTGCAAATGAGATTACATCTGTATAAACTCCTATAATGAGAAAATAGACTGCTAAAACAGACTCAGAAGATCCAAATCAGTATAAATAGACTACAACTTCACCTCCATTGGAGGAAGGTAGCCCAATGCAGCAATCTTTCCCCTTAGCTCTGATGGAGTCATCGCATCCATGTTGTAAAATTCTGAGATAGGAATGCCACAGTGAAAAAGTTGAGCTCAACGACTCCGGAGATGCGCTGGATGAGCCCCTCTACAAAAAAAAATTCGTCTTCAAAGGCCTCTCCTAGCAGAAGTTATGGCCAAAAAACTAAACTGCCAGTTTCACCTTAGGAAACTCCACCAATTGTGGAGACACTGCAGATAGGGGCGCTAAAATAGCAACAAGCGCCAAAATAGGGGCGGAACCACCAGAAAAGGCCGCACAGTTAAACGTTGGCAATTAATGTTATGTGACGTTCATATGGATCACATACGGTTCGGCGGTTATAACAACTGTTTCAACGTTTTAATTTAATACAAAACGTTTATTTGAAAAACCCACTACATAACGTTTAAACCAAAGTTGGTTAATCCGCACGTTTTTAATTGCGCGCCGATAAAACTGGAACGTGGTTCCGCCGGAGGGTCCTATGCATCGGGGGCTGGCCCTTAGGGGCTGGCCACCTTCCGGGCCCCGCCCATTCAACCAAACGCGATAAATATAACTCTGTCCGCCCATATAACAACAACAAAGCCCGTGGTCCATTGGTGAAAGCGCTTGGTTGGAACTTCGGTGGTCGCGGGTTCGAATCCTGCGAGTCCAACAAAATTTTTGAAAACGCGCCATTTCAACTTCGGACTTGGGGCCCACGTGGCGGCCTCCGGGCTAGCCACGTGGCGCTTCCTGATTGGCTACAAAATGGAATATTCCCCAGAATATTCTGCGGAATATTCTCAGAATATTCTGTGGAATATTCTTTTTTTAATAAAATTTTTCCAAAGCCAAATTTGCCCTTTTTTAATGGAAATTGAGAAAACTTTGAAGTTGAATAACTTTTGCATACGGAGACCATTTTTCGAACCGTTCGCGGCGCCGGAATCAGGAAGACGAGCACTATCCGGTCGTCTAGGTTCAAACTATTTCTGAGCACTTTCATTTTTGACCATTTTACGACACCTGGTCCTGAGCTCCTGATCACACCTCCCAAATGAGAAGGCTTTTGGTCCCCAAAAGCTTACTGAATCTCTGCACTGAACTGTACAGCACTTGAGGAACAGAAATATCCTCTTCCAGTTAGCCAAAAGAGCATACTAATGCCCAAAAATGTCCTGCCTTGTTAAATGTCGTCTTGGCGACTTTTTGCTGCATACGCCAAGTACTTGTCGAATCCCGACCAAGTTCTTTCGCCAGACAAATCTGAAATTGCAGGAACCAGCAATGAATCTTGCTGATAAATGAGCTGAAATATTCCCCTGAACATGTGGACTTGCCAACTGTCACGATGCCCATCCAAGGCACCTCTATTCCAGAAGAAGAACTGCCTCCCAAATGAGAAGGCTTTTACAAAGATGAAACACTTCATCATTTCTCCTGTTTACAATCTTGGAGATCAAATTAACTTTTTCAAGTCAATAACATTACATGCATGGATAAAAACAAAGTAATCAACCCTTCAAGTTGATCACACATACATGTTTAAAATACAAGGAAATCATCATGATCCCTGTGCTCATGCATCTCATTCTCATGCATGCAGTTTATCCTTCAACTTTCTCTCAAGTACAATCATAAGTACAAGATCCTCAATCACATGTACATGTACTTTCAAAGCTGAAATGAAAATAACTTTCGCTAAGATAGAATGAGTCTCATACTCATCTTTTCCATCCTGCAACTTGCATTCCTTAACAAAGAAAATGCATTCAATCAAAAGACATGCAACTTTAATTGGATAAGAATTCTAACCATTTCTTACCAATCCATTTCAAAGGTGATTCCTTTAACTGCACATCGATATCAGCATGTGTATCATCTTGACACATATCAATGATGGAAACTTCCTTCCCATTCTTGCCATACTCTTTCTCCCACTTCTTCAACTTTTGTGGAAGCATTGTTGGATTCAAAGTCCAACACCTTTCAACAGTATGTCCTTGCTTATAGCAATAAGTGCAACACATGTTCATCTTCTTGACCGCATGATTTGCATTGTTCATTGGAACTTTGGCTTCTTGCCTCCTTTCCTTCAAAAGTTTCTTGTATGTTGCCATTCTTTTCCAACATCTAGAAACACTATGGTTAAACAAACCACAAAAAGAACATGCAATTCTTTTCCCATGCTTGTGTGGAAATTTTTCATGCTTTACATGATCAAAGGAAATATGATTGAAATCAGATTTATACCTTTCTCTTTCACCTTCATTACCTTCATGATGAGGTGAATCAAAAGAAGAAGAAGCTCCCTTTGGAACACTAACAATCCCATCAATGGATTTAGAGCTTTCACCACTCCCTTGTTCAAGTGCATGCTGATGCACATCTTCTTCCTTCATGGCTGCTTTGGAACTTTCTCCATAAGATTGTCCATAACCAAGACCCAAATTCTTAGGCCTTACCTCAACCATTATTGGCTCAACTATACCCTGTGCATATTTTCCCAGTCCTTTTCCTTCATATCCCATTTTGGACATCAACTTGGACCCTATGCCTTTGGTATGTTTCTCAAAAGAACCAAGTTCATAAACATTCTTATAAGAATTTGAAGACAAACTAGAATTGTTTACCTCTTCTTCAAGCTGATACTTGGCTAAGGATTCTTTGGAAACCAGGAGTTGTGTCTCCAACTCATGCATCTTTTCCAGCTTCATGTTTGCCATACGAAGTTGGCCTTCCATTTCTTGCAATTGGTCAGAAAGCAACTGCTTCTCTTCCCTCATGGAATTCAACTGCTCTTGAAGTCTAGAGCTCTTTCTTTCATCCTCATACATTTCTTTCACCATATTCATCATGATGAAAAATTCTTGCTTCAAACCTTCATCAAAAAATCTTGTGAAGGAGGACGATTTTGAGAACTCACTTATGGAAGTTGTCATTATAAAAATGAACAAAAGAAGAGCTTCAGCAAACTCAAACAACAAGTAGTTTGCAGAATAATAAAGCAGTCAATCTTCAACACTGCTTAAGACACCTTTCAAGCTACACAATCAAGCTAATGATGTCAGTCAAGCAAACCAACTTTGCAACCTGCTCTTCAGTCAAGCAAACCTTAACTTTTCAACCTGCTCTTCAGTCAAGCAAACCTGTGCTCCGATACCATCTGATCTGAAAATGGAATATATTTGTTTAAGGGTGCAAGGTATCCATTTTCATTTAAGAAAATGAGTGCAAATACTCATAATTTTCAAATGAGCTATACTCCAAGTGACCTCTTGATAATGTGAGAATAAACTATTTCCCATACAGAGATGGACTGTAGGGGCATTCACTGGACATGTCACCTCTAAAAAGAGGATGAGTTCCAGAGGCTACCTGGCCCTCTACAGACTCTGTCTAAAGAAATAATATATAAGCACAAATAACAAGATCAATGAAAGTCTTTTGTTTCTGATTTCAAAGAGTTCAATGATCTGTTTTAAATGTGAATAAGCAAGAGCATATGTTCTGCAATTTGTGTGAAGAGGTTTGAAGTTAAAACAACAAGTTTTGCTTCCTGTATAAACTTGTTTTAGAAAAGCATGCTCATGAAATTTTACTGTTTATACTATCAAAATCTGGAAATAAACAGCCATAATACACACATGAACAGCATATATTTGTTAAAGCGGTTCACCCCTCTCTTGGGCTACCTCCGCTGCTCCAAAAGCCTCTAATTAGGCTCAGTCCTCTTTTGATTAAATGGTGCAAATGAGATTACATCTGTATAAACTCCTCTAATGAGAAAATAGACTGCTAAAACAGACTCAGAAGGTCCAAAATAGTAGAAATAGACTACAAATTCACCTCCATTGGAGGAAGGTAGCCCAATGCAGCAATCTTTCCCCTTAGCTCTAATGGAGTCCCTGTCAAAAGCGCTGTAAAATTCGTAGATAAAATGCCCTGATGGCTCTGCAGACCCCTCCAACAGCTCTAGAATTCTCTCTACACTCAAAATCAAAAAAAAATTCGTCTTGAAAGACCTTCCCCATCAAAAGTTATGGCACATTTAGTAAACTGCCTCTTTCCCCTTGAGAAACTCCACTAAATGTGGAAAGACTGCAGTTAACGCAGACAAAATGGGGATAAGGCGCCAAAAATGGCGGACCGCCAATCCACCCGCACGGTTAGTCGTATGGCATTTAAGGTTTACGGTTATAATAAAATGCGTTCATATGGCGGAGGTTTAAAACCGTTTCAATAAATGTTAAACGGATTGAATTAAATAAACAACGTTATTAAACCATAACAATCCGTCAACCAAAGTTGTTATATCCGCCCATCTGAGCGCGCCGATGAATTAAGCCTCCGGTTCTCCGCTGGAAGGTCTTATGCAATGGGGCCTGGCCCTTAGGGGCTGGCCCCCTTTCGGGCCCCGCCCAAACAATTTAACCGTTCAAATACAATTTGCTGCCGCACATAAATCAACGAACAACACTTGGTGCAATGGTTAAGTCGTATGGTTTGTATAAATGTGGTCGGGGGTTCAAATCCGTCCGAGCCCGAATAAATTTTAAAACGCGCCTTTCAACTTTGACCTTGGGGCCACGTGGCGGCCTCCGGGCTAGCCACGTGGCGCCATATGATTGGCCAATACGGGAATATTCCTCAGAATATTCTGCGGAATATTCCATGGAATATTCCCAGAATATTCTGTGGAATATTCTTTTTTTAATAAAAATTTTCCAAAGTCCAATTTTGCCTTTTTTTAATGAATTTGACAAAACTTTGAAGCTGAATAACTTCTTCATACGGAGACCATTTTTCGAACCGTTCGCGGCGCCGGAATCAGGAAGACGAGCACTATCCGGTCATTCAGGTTCCAACCAGTTCTGAGCACTTTCATTTTTGACCATTTTACGACACCTGGTCCTGAGCTCCTGATCACTCCCTAACACTCCTTGGCACACATTGGAACACCCTAGATCTTGGAACATCTTGGCATGATTTCCTATCACTCTATCATGCCTTGGCACTACCTAGCATACCTTGTCAATCCCTCCTTAGCAGACCTATAAATTTCTAGCACTCCCTATCACACATTTGTATTCATTCATTTCCATCCAATTGAAACTAATCCTCCTTTTTGTTTCCCTAGCACTCCCTATCACACATTTGTATTCATTAATTTCCATCCAATTGAAACTAATCCTCATTTTTGTTTCCCTAGCACTCCCTAGCATGCATTGGCACCACACCCTAGCACCTAGCACATCTTGGAATGTTGAACATTCCTTGGAACTTTCTAGCATGTGTTAACACTTCTTGGGATTCCCTACACACCTTGGCACTCCCTAGTTGTCATGCCCTCATATATAACCTTTTTTTTTCGACTTGGGAACCCAACCAAGTCATTGAAAAAATAGTGTTGTGTCTAGCCCAAAATATCCCTTTATTTGAAACTGATTTGTCTATCCCCTTATCACAATTGTAGGCTTTCCTCCTGCAATTCCTATTATGAAAATATCCTAATATGCTTCATCCATGGGACACCTGGAATTCACTAACACTCCATCGCAGACACTCTTATTTATTCGTTTCCATGCACTTTGAACTAGTTCTCCCTTGCGAAGCCCTGACACTCCCCAACACTCCTTGGCATGAAATAACACTATTTGGCATGTGTTAGCACACCTTTTCATTCATTGGAATTCCATAACACTCCTTAACTATCATGTCCTCATAACTACGCTTATTTTTTTTAAGACTTGGGAACCCAACCAAGTCCTACCTCGACTACAACAACTTGACCAAGTTTCATTTACTACAACTAGATTATGCATTTTTCACCTAATAATGACTTATAACTCATCCTAGGCTACTCATTTCCAATCTTAACTCATCCCACTTAACAATTTACCAATTCAAGGCTCGCGTCCAACCGTGGCCACAAAACAACTACGCAGCATAGTTTACATCTTGGCATGCCATAACACCTTGAACATCTAACAATCCCTTGGCATTATGTGGCACATGTTAGCATCCCGTGCATTAATTGACATGCTTTGGAACTCCATAACACACATTATCATTCCTTGACATGCCCTGGAACTCTAGTATGCCTTGGCATTTCCTATAATATAACCTTGTCACTCCCTCCTTAGCACACTTTGTTCTCGCCGGCAGTCCCTATCACACACTCTTATCCGTTCATTTCCATGCATTTTGAACTAGTTCCCCCTTGTGTTTTTGTGGTACTCCCTAACACTCCCTAGCACACATTGGCACACCTTGGGACTTCGCACATCTTGGCATGTCACCCTGGCACTCTATCATTCCTTGGCACTACCTAAAATACATTGTCACTCCCTCCTTAGAACACATATAACTCGCTAACAATCCATGTCACACACTCTTATTCATTCATTTACATGCATTTGAAACTAGTGCTCATTTTTTTTTCCCTAGCACTCCATAACACTCCCAGACATGCATTGGCACACCCTAGCACCTGGCACATCTTGCCATTTTTCTCTGGCCTCTAGCATGACTTATTACTGCTTAGTATACCTTCTCACTCCCTCCTTATCACATGTGGAACTCACTAACACTTCCTATCACAAACTCTTATTCATTCATCTCAGTTAATTTGACCTAGTTATCCCTTGTGTTTCCATGGCACTCCCTAACGCTTCCTAGCACGTGTTAGCACACGCTGGCACCTAGAACATCTTGGTCACATGTTGCACTGTCACTCTAGCATACCTTAGCAATGCCTATCATACCATGTCACTCCATCCTTAGAACACATGTATCTCATTGACACTCCCTGTCACACACTCTTATTTATTCATTTCCGTGCATTTTGACCTAGTTCTCCCTTGAATTTCCCTATCACTCACTAGCACTCCTTAGCACACATTGGCACACCTTGGCACTTAGTACATCTTTGCATGCTTCCCTAACACTCTATCATGCCTTGGAACTACCTAATGTATCTTGTCACTCCCTCCTTAGCACACTTGGAACTCGCTAACACTCCCTATCACACACTCTTATTCATTCATTTCCATGCAATTGAAACTAGTGCTCCCTTGTGTTTCACAGGCACTCCTTAACACTCCCTAGCATGTGTTGGCGCCACACCTTAGCAAATGACACATATTGGCATGCTTTAGCACTTGGCATGTCTTGGCATGCCTAACATGCCTTGGAATTTTCTAGGATGTTTTAGCACTTCTTGGCATTCCTTGGCACACCTTGGCACTCCCTAGTTGTCATTCCCTTATAGATAGCCTTAATTTTTTTGCAACTTGGGAACCAAACCAAGACATTGAAAAAATAGTGTTGTGCCTAGCCCAAATTCTCCTTTTGACAGAAACTGCTTTATCCATCCCCTTATCTCAATTGTGGGATTGCCTCCTGCAAGTCCTATTCTAAAATTTTCCTAACACACTTTGTCCTTGGGACACCTAGAATTCACTAACACTCCCTGGAACCGTACTCTTATTTGTTCATTTCCATGCATTTTGACCTAGTTCTCCCTTGTGATTCCCTGACACTCTCCAACACTCCTCAACATGCATTGACATTGTTTGGAATTTTTTAGCATGCATTTTCATTACTTAGCACACCCTAGAACTCCGTAGCTATCAAGCATGCACAACTACCCTTACTTTTTTTTGAACTTGGGAACCCAACTAAATCTTGCCTCGACTACAACAACTTGACCAAGTTATAGTTACTACAACTAGACCATTCCTTATTCACTTAATAACTTCCTATAAATCATCTTAGGCTACTCATGTTGAATGTCAAATCATACAACTTAACATGTTACGAAGACAAGGTTCACATCCAACCGTGGTAGTAATATAACTAAGCAACATAGTTTACATCTTGACATGCCATAACACTTGGCACATCTAACAATCCCTTGCCACTATGTGGCACATGTTAGCATCCCCTACATTCCTTGGAATTTTTTGGCACTCCCTATTGACATCTTAGCACTCCATGACACCTAGGAGACTTATAACTTGTTGACACTCTCTGTCACACTCGTATTCATTCATTTCCATGGATTTGAAACTAGTTCTCCCTTGTGTTTCCCTGGCACTTGGCCCTAACACACCCTAGAATGCGTTGGAGCCATACCCTAACGCCTGGAACATCTTGGAATGTCTTATCATGCCAAACATGCCTTGGAACTATCTAGCGTGTGTTAGTACTTCTTGACATTTCCCGGAACACCCTGGCACTCCCTAGTTGTCATGCCCTCATAGATAGACTTATTTTTTTTGCGACTCGGGAACCTAACCAAGTCATTGGAAAAGAAATGTCATTCCCAACCCAAAGTATCCCTTTCTCTAAAATTGCTTTGTCCACACCTTATCACAATCATATACTTACCTCCTACAAATCCTATTCTTAACTTATCCTAAAAAATTTCATCCTTGGGACACCTAGAATTCACTGACATTCCAGCTTGGCACACACTCTTATTTGTTCATTTCCAAGAATTTTTACCTAGTTCTCCCTTGTGTTTCCCTCGCACTCCCTAACACTCCTCAACAGGCATTGACACTGTATAGCATGTGTTAACACACCTTTTCATTCATTACCATGCCCTGACACTCCTTAGATATCATGCCCTCAAAACTACTGTTACTTTTTTTTAGACTTGGGAACCCAACCAAGTCCTGCCTCAACTACAACAACTTGACCAAGTTATAGTTACTACAACTATACTATGCCTTGTTCACCTAAGAACTGCCTATAACTCATCTTATGCTACTCATGTCCAATCTCAACTCATCCCAATTAACAAGTTACCAATTTAAGGTTCACATCCAACCATGGCTATAAAACAAATAAGCAACATAGTTTACATATTGACATGCCATAGCACCTGGCATTTCTAACAATCCCTTGGCACTATGTGGCACATGTTAACATCCCCTACATTCCTTGGCATGTTTTGACACTCCTTAGCACTCCTTGACATGCCCTGGCACTCTAACATTGCTTGGCACTGCTTAGCATATAACCTTGTCACTCCCTCCTTAACACACTTGGAACTCGCTGACACTCCCTATCACACACTCTCATATGTTCATTTAAATGCATTTTGAATTAGTTATCTCATGTTTCCATGTCACTCCCTAACACTCCCTGGCAGGAAATGACACACCTTGGAACCTAGCACATCTTGGCATGTTTCCCTGTCATTATAAGATTCCTTGACACTACCTAGCATACCTTGTCACTCCCTCCTTCACACCTATAACTCACTAACACTCCCTGCCACACACTCTTATTCATTCATTTCCATGCATTTGAAGCAAAATCTCCCTTGTGTTTCCCTAGCACTCCATAACACTCTTTGGCATGAATTATCACACCCTAGTACCTGACACATCTTGACATGTTGCTCTGACCTCTATCGTGCCTTAACACTACCTAACATACCTTGTCACTCCCTCCTTGGCACACCTAGAACTCACTAAACTTCATGTCACAAACTATTATTCATTCATTTCCATGCATTAATTTTACCTAGTGTTCCCTTGTGTTTCCCTGGCACTCCCTAACACTTCCTAGCACATGTTGGCACACCTTGGCACCTAACACATGTGACCTTGGAACTCTAGCATGACTTAGCGATGCCTAGCATACCATGTCACTCCCTGCTTAGCACACCTGGAACTTCTTTGACACTCCCTGTCACACACTCTTATTTATTCATTTCCATGAATTTTGACCTAATTCTCCCTTGTGTTTCCTTGGCACTCCCTAACACTTCCTAGAACATGTTGGCACACCCTGTGTTATCACCAAAATCGTACCTGATTGGTTGCTGATCAGACAACTTCAGTGTAACTATTTCAAACCAATCTTTTGACTAAGGCTTAGCCTCCTTAGCCTGAGAGGGCTCTCTCAAGGATAAATGATATGGAATAATGGTATAGATAGATGGCTAACTCTATGTGTCTTGATTTTGTATGTTTACAAGTTGAAAATATGGAGGCTTGCTACCATTGGGCTATGGAGTCAGTGGCAGGGATAAAGATAACAATAGCTCTTCTTATAGAAACTGAGGCTTGTATATACTTCAATGAAAGAGTGACACATTTAGGAAATCCCAATAACTTGAGTTTCAAAGGAATTCAGAGCATGTGATACATGAATTCTGAGCAATGATACATCAAGGTGTTGAAAGGAAATTATTAAAAGAGATTCATCAAAGCTCAATACTTAAAGGAAGTCATAGCATGAATAGCCATGAATTCTGAGTAATAGGCATTAAAACATTGAAGAAAACCTTTCAAAGATAGGACCTGAAAACTCATTTGACCATAGTTCAACACTTAAAGGAAGTCGAGCATGATAAACCATGAATTCTGAGTAATAAGTATTAAAACTATGAAAGGAAAACATTTCAAAGATAAGATATAAACTCATTGAAATACACTAAGAATCTTAGGTCCAGAAAAGTTAAATTGCTTTTGTATATATCAGTCAATTCAGAGCTTTACAAAAGTAGTCTTTTTGATAAAATTTTCCAACCCTTGATACATCGAAGTCTTCACTACTTATAGGAATTTAGCCTTTACATTCAATCTGCAAAGTGGCTAGATTATTAAACCCTACTACTGACACCAAATCTAACTACTAACTATATTTTTAAAACTAGGACTTACACCTTTCGAATTAGGAGTTAGAGTCCTACTATGACTCAAACACCTATTTATTACATTTAAACTAAAGATGATCCAAATCATCCTCGAAAGGAATCATGTATTTCAACCATGCTGGCCATGAACAAGACATTAATACTCTAACTGTCTTCATGAAGCTACTCTGCCTATTATTAAGGAGTTGTTAGTTTGATTATTTGGAAATACAGTGAACTAATATCTTCAAACTGTATCCTTAACAGAATATTCCCACTTAGAAAACCAATGCTCTGATAATATTTGACATTTCCCTGATACTCTTTGTCATTCTCATGGAGAAAAACTTTAAATATCTGTTTACCTTTCTCCTTCTTCCAAAATTAGCCATCAAAATTAACCTTGCTGTCAAAACAGAGTTTTGAGCTACTTTCGTAGCTAGTTTCGTAGCACAAGAAAAAAATGTGATATGTGGTGATCCTATGCTATTTTTTACCATTGGATGATATTAAGTGATAAAAAAAAATTAAACATAACCCTCAAAACTCTTCATCTCTATCAGTTTAAGTACCTTAAGTCCAAAAAGAATTCTTCCAAAATTCCGCAGCAGAAAATGTGTTTCAAGCTTGGCATACGCTGCGGAATTGCCTAACTTATCAGAGGCTTAGAAAAACTTAGGTTTTGAGGCTGAAAGGATCCATGAATATACCTACATGTAAAGTATGATTAAGATAAGACAAAGAAGATCTATAATCCATTGTCACCTTCTTATTTACCACCAGTTTCTTCATGAGTAGTTTTAATATTTTTCTCCATAGTTTCTCTTTCCAAATCTTTCTTTACTGATTCTATCTTCATCATCTCCATATTTTCTTTTAACTCTTCGACTTGTATTTGAAGACTTCCCCTCTCTGCCTGTAACCATAAATTCCTCTTCCTTGTGTGTTTCATCATGATGCGTAAAGGTTGTGATTTATTCAACAATTGTTTGGCTTTAAAAATAGACTTTTCAAAATGAGTAACCTGGTCATTCACTTTCTTTTCCACCTCATCTATCATTTGTCTATCCTTCTTGTATCTTTCCAACTCTCTTTTTGTTTCAGTAAATTCTTCCTTAACTGCTCTTAACTGTCTTTCAAGAATCTCCTTTTCAGTTTGCCCCATGACTTTTTCCTTTCCCTTTCTCTGTTTGACTATTTCTTCTTTGTCTTTGCTCTCTCTCTTTAGAGAATCTGCTTCAGATTTCTTTTGAAACTTTATTTTAGATTGATCCTTCTTTTCTTTGGTAAACTCTATCTCAATAGGAGATATAACTATGACTTCTTGTACTGCTACCATTTTTCCTTTATCTTCCTTATGTTTCTTATCTCCAACAGTGATAGTTGCAAAAAACTAGGATCTAGTGAAAGGATTTCTAGGTTTTAAAAGAAAACCTAAATATTCTGGAGAAAAAACTAATTTCTTGGCTATCAGTCCCTTTCTTTTAACCCTGGATCCCTCTATCTCAGCTGATTTCACTACAGGGGTTTCTGCAATGTCTATAGCTTGTAGAATGTCTTCAAATCTGCCTTTTCCTCCAATAATTTCCTTAGTGTTTCTTTTAGACCTTTTTGTTGCAGGTTTGGTCTATTTATCCATGACATATTTGTTAGCTTTGCTTACTAGTTGCTAGAGGTGATGTTGTCTTTTGAATGAATTCAGCTTCTTCTTCCATATCTTTAGTTGCAGATTTTAAACCTTCTTGTGGATTCCTTTCTAACTCTGCAGTGGCACTCAGCTCTTGCCTAGAAGAAGAAGTTTTGAGTTTAGAGACTATCCTTGGAGATAAAACATCCAGTTCATACACATTCATAAAAAGGAAAGATGCCCAGTCTCTATTTAGTTTACTCAATTCTTCCAGAACTAGCAATTTCATCAATCCATGGTGAAAAATGGAAGTTTCACTTCTTTCAGGTCTCCCTTGCACCCTGCCTGCCATTTTTCCAAGACTTCTAAAAAGATAAAAAGGAATAACTATCAACTTCTTCCCTGTAAAATGAAGCAACAGTTTGAAGTGATACATGTAGATTGTTTGGAACCTGCCTTCACATGTAAAGTATTTATGTATGATTGTCAATAATTTAGAATAATTATCTCTAAGGCAAGTTCTGGGAATCCCTTCAGTCATTTTTATCCCTATATGTTCAGGTTTTAGATAATCATCACAATATTTTCAAGTTAAACTTGGTAGATTTAAACCATTCTTCTCTGGTCCTCGGGATCCCTGTTGCTTTAGAAATGCTATCAGGCGAAATTAGAACATGAAGACAACCAACCTTTGTATATGTACCTTTGAAATTGATCACGAAATCTTGTGAGACCTATTTATGATGACCTTGCAACCCTTGACAAAACTAAATGCAGCCTACTCTTGTAAAATGCTCAACAAAATATGGATCTTCCATGATTAAACTTGGACTTGTAGGCTCGTACCTGAAAGGAAAACCTCCATTAACTTTCTTTCGTGTAGCCATCTCTTTCCTGTTCTAAAGTGGTGGCCTTATTTATATTTTTACACCTTTTCAGCAAAATCCTTTGATGACAGCGAGCTGTTATGGTAGAAGAAGGCTGGCATGACAAGGGATTTCTACGGGAGATTTAAATGACAGCAAGGTGCTTTGGTAGCAGATTGCAAAAGCGGGAAACAAAGTATGAGGAATGAGGGATGTCTTTGAAAAGAAAAATGAGATGGAATTCAAATGGTGGTTGATGCTAAAACGTGCCTAACTTTCGAATAATGACCCTAATCTGACAGCATAACCTCAAAACCTTCAAATTTGAACCACTCATCATTATGCAGAAAACTGTTATAGAATGAGACAGCTTTCATAGTACATTTATTTTGACAAGTGTCAGTTTTGCTACAGAATTACTAGGTGTTTCTGCCGCAAAATCTGTTAATTTTGTACTAAAATCGCTGCGGACTTAGAGAATTTCTGACAGATGGCCAGATTTAAGACTTTAGGTCAATTTAAAGTATCTACTTAAGATCTATTCTTTTGATATGACTCGAGATCATCTCTAACAACTTAGAACAAAAATTAAAACCTATGTTCATCATAAAATTTATCATTTCATGATATTGTGCAACCTAACCAATCTAAACACAAACTTGACACATTTCAAGTTAAACTTTTGAAATTTTTTGAGTGATAACACCCTAGAACATGGCATATCATGGACGCATGTTTCTATGACACTCTAGCATGACTTAGCACTACCTAGAATATCATTTCACTCCCTCCTTAGCACACTTGGAACTCAGATAAAATCCTTGTCACACACTCTTATTCATTCATTTTCATTCATTTTGACCTAGTTCTCCCTTGTGTTTCCATGACACTCCTCGCACTACTTAGCACACATTGGCACACCTTAGCACTTGGAACATCTTGGTATGCTTCCCTAGCACTCTGGCATGCCTTAAAACTACCTAGCATACCTTTTCACTCTCTCCTTAGCACACCTAGAACTTACTGACACTTCATTTCCATGCATTTGAAACTATTTCTCCCTTGTGTTTTCGTGGCACTTGGGCCTCACATTCCCTAGCATGTATTTGCACCATAGCCTGTAACTTGGCACATCTTGGCATGCATATCATGCCTTGGAACTGTATAGCATGTTTTATTACTTACCAACATTCCCTGACACACCTAGGTACTCCCTAGTTTTCATGCCCTCATATATACCCTTACTTTATTTGCGACTTGGGAACCCAACCAAGTCATTAGCAGAACAATGTTGTGCCCAACCCAAAGTCTCCCTTTGTTTGAAACTGATTTGTCTAGGAAATTATTGTAACCATAGGCTTTCCTCCTACAAGTCTTATTCTGACATTATCCTAACACACTTTATCCTTGAGACACCTATAATTCATTGACACTCCTTGGAACAAACTCTTATTCGTTCATTCCCATGCAATTTGACCTAGTTCTCCCTTATGATCTTACGGCACTCCCTAACACTCCTCGACATGTATTGACACTTTCTGGCATGTATTAGCACGCCTTTTCATTCCTTGGCATGCCTTGGCACTCCTTAGCTATCATGCCCTCACAACTACTCATATCTTACCTTTTTGGGACTTGGGAACCCAACCAAGTCTTACCTCGACTACAACATCTTGACCATGTTACGGCTACTAAAACTAGATTGTGCCTTGTTCACCTAAGAACTGACTATAACTCATCTTAGGCTACTATGAATATATTCTTGGACCATTACAATGCTTTATAGTAATGTACTTCCCTTTACAAAACCCCCTTTTCTCTTCTAGGATATTTTTTCTTGAGTGAACTTTCAAATGGTTGTTAATGATTTTTGTTAAGACCTTATATGAAATATGGCATAATGACACTAAATGACACATATCAAAACCAACGAGATCCATTTATTTTGGTAATAGTGCAAGAAAGGATGTGTTCATCACCTCATCTGTAGATTCCCCATTTATTATGAGATTCAAGGGATGTTCTATTGTCTCTATCAATATTTGGATGGGTCGTTGTCTACATTATTTCAATACATATTTAGCTCTTTTTATGAGGGGGTTCTTTATATTTATTTATAACATAATTGAGAGAATAGATGCATGGGTGGAGCAAAAGAAATGATAAAGAGTGTGCAAACTTCAAAAATAATTTTCAATTTTAAATTTATGACCATTCCACTATTTCCATCTATTTTTCTACTATGAATGTATTCTTGGACCATCACAATGTTTTATAGGATTATACTTCCCTTTATAAAATCCCATTTTCTATTATGGGATATTTTTTCTTGAGTGGAATTTTAAGTGGTTTCTAATGATTTTTTTCAAGACCTTATATGAAATATTGCACAATGACATTGAATGGCACCTATAAAAACCAATGACATTCAATTATTTTTGGATTAGTGCAAGAAAGGATGTGTTTATGGGATGAAAATGAAGAATTTATCTGCTCACCATTAGTTGATGTTATCTATAGAAGTGTCCCATGAAACCATTCGAACTTCAACCCTTATATGGTTCCATGCTCTTTAATGCTTCCCATGGTTCTGCCTTGAAGATTGGAACAAACAAATTTTGGTTATCGTCATTCAAGATGACTCTTGTAATGTCTTCCAAAAGTTCTATTGTTTGGTATGGATTCTTAAATGGTTATTTATAGTAAATACTTTTAAAGTTAAGGGAATCTAGGTCGAGAAAAAATTTTAAATCCTTTAAAGTGGTCTTAGGACCTAATGTCGTAGGGGATATGGGGCCTAGAGGGAAGGAAACAAGAGAAATTGATAAGGTAACCCCCAACAGTGGTGATAAGGGGATTAGGGGCCCCATTACCACAACCCATAAGCTCATATTTTGAGCAGAGGAATTCTGTTGGATGGTACAAAAAGGGGTTTGGTAGGAATTTGGAGCATTTTTAGAAGTCCAACTACTCTAACACCACCTTACCCACAACATGCACTTTGTTCTCATGTCCCTTTTTTTCTCGATACATAAGTTCTCCTCTTACTAGGGTATTAGTCTTTCATTTTTCTCAGGGCTTGAATGATACCCATTGTTTCTTATTCATTCAACATAGGGTCATAAAGCAAGTGGGCCTTTACTTGGTTTCCATTTTCTCCATTAATATCATTTCCTTTGTGGCCCTTCCACTTTGCTAGTAAAACCAACCATGCCTTATTTTTTTATGTGGATTTCCTTTCCTCAATGCAATGGAATGATCCCTTGACACCCTTTTTGCTGAGCACTTGAACGCTAAGTATATGCCCCTTTGTCCGACATTCATGTACTTAAACACATTACATATTTTCCTTTTTCTACTGTGTGCTCAAAGATTGCATTTCCCCCACTCTGTAATTAATTCATCCATTTTATGCATTTACTTGTTGAATTCTCACTAGACTTTCCTCTTACTTTGATCTTCAATCCAAGACCTTTCTTTTTGTTTTACTATGATGACTTTTGGGGTCTTTCATTTAGCTTTTTGACCCTCCACCGTGGCCTTCTTTAAACTAAACAAAGCATCACGAGAGCTTCAATAAATGGCATACTTAGCCACTTCTCCTTTTACAAACATGCATGTTCAACAATGATGGAGCTCATAAATTTTAAATAGACTACATAACTTTATTGTCCATGTTGCATCATATCTCGGGTTTCTCTTCAATTTTTCGACCATAAGCCACCTACTTGTTGCTAAGAAATATCCATGAGCAATGAACTCTTTTCTCATTGGGATAATTAATTTCTACCTCTCATTGTCATCTTTTGATTAGTGCTTGTCTTCCCCTTTCTTGGGAACCTAATATTCTATGTACTCAACAACCCATGCTTCCTCACCCACTAAGCACACACTTTGTGTACTTGGTGAGTAAGGGCACTAAACACATAACTTTTGGTTCACTTTCCTCTATTTTTCTTCCAACACTTTCTTGGGCTCACACCTTTGTCTATGATTTACTTGAACGTAGGGGATTTCACCACAAATATGGGGGCAAACTACTCATTCATTTTTCTTTGACATTAAGTATTTTAACATCACAAGAATTTGATACCACTCTAGGGTCCACAGACACTAACAAAGTCAAATGTAATTGAAAATTCCTTCTTTTAGTGTTTCTTTATTGGGGAAACGACCTATGGATAATGAATTTTTTTGAGATTCGAGCTTTAAAATGTAGGAAACAAATTCATGAACTAATGCATCATCCTATTCAATAAATAAATCAACAATGTTTATTTCATCTCTGCATTAGTGTGAAATATATTGCATGTAATGGAGTATCTCAACCACATATTTCATCCTATTGTGCATTTCATTGCATAATGACAAGATAATTCTAGTTAAGTACAATATCGCTAAGAAAAGAAATGTGCATTATCAAGCTAAGGGAACTAAAGAGAAGAAATTTTCCCAAATTTAGACCTAGTGATAGAAGCGGCTTTACTTGATGAATGTGCTCAATGAAAATATGAAGAATTGTGCTTAGTGAATATCAAGGCAAAGGCCTACACTTAGCATCGAGCATAAGAATTAGTGAAGAGTGTAGGGACAAGAAACACAACGAGTAAAGGACTTCCCACTCTACAAAGGAAAGAGCATGTTGATTATAGGTCCAGCTGCTTGATGTCCCTATGTGAGACCTTGAAGAAGACATGTGAGGTGTTTAGTTGGAGTTCCCCAAGCATATTTTATGAATCTAGAGAAAATGAATAACCCAACCACCACATAGAGGAGAATGGATTGACGTGCAAGGGGAACACCAAACACATTGTATTTGATAATACTCTCACATAAGGAAATATAACTCAGATATTCAATCCATTAGTTCATCATAGGTTAGAATAACCTTGTCCACTCACACTTGAAAATAAAATAATGATCCTATAGTTACACACATCAACCACAATAGTGAAAAAATACTAAGAATTTTTTTATAAATAAAAGATGAATTAACCAAAAGCTAATCACATCATAGCATAATGACATGTTAAATGTCCACACTATTAATTTCTCTTCATTTCTAACAACATTAGAAACCATAATAAAATTACATTACATCATGGTTTTAGGAGATCACATGAATTTCTCTTCATTTGTAACAACACTAGAAAGCATACAAAAATGACATTGCATCAATTTAATAAGTCACATAAAAGGGCGTCAAATTTGTGAGCCCTTAAATAAACACAAAAAAATCCCATATAATATAAAAACCTTAGACAACCACAAATTTATTCAACCTGCAATTTGGACAACTCAATTTCACTTCCAAGTTGGGCCACTCCCAAATTTTGAATAGTCAGAGTCTACCAATCTATATCTCTTCCTACAATTTGGAGTACCTTAATAATCACTCTACAAAATTTAAATCAAGGTTGTTAGTCAATCTTTTAGTCAAATTTGTTTAATTAATTTTGCAAGAGATTTTAAATCAAGGCCTTCAGTAGGAATCTTGTTTTTGTTTTCGTCTTGGGAAGGAATTCCGCGAGAAAACACAGATCTTAGAGACCAATCATGGAATACATCAAATCTAATCATTATGAATCCATCAAATCTAGACATTCTCATGCGGGTGGAATCCATCTGCAACAACTATGAAAAGTGTGACATTGACAAACAGAGGAAGAATTAGATCTCCAGCAACGATGCCTTCGTCAGGCTTTATACCATTGTCTAGTCTGACATCTAGGTCACAAAGCACGTTAGTAAACCCTACATTTTCCCTGGATCGATTTTTAAAATGTTGGGAAAACTGCTAAAATTTTGTGCCTTTTTTGATACCAGAAAGTCGACGATGTCGTGAAGGAGAACAACAAGGTTGCGATCATAACCCTGAATGCTAAAACTCGACACACCATGGCCAGATTGCATGAAGAGATTCCCAAGTTGCATAAATTGGCTCAGAAAAAGGTCAGGATTAGCTATCCTTAATTTTATCTAAGTTCTTTTCAGGGCTTTCTCATGGTTTCGTAGACTTTCTCTTCAATTACTTGATATTTTGATGATGCAACCTTTTCATTTCAATTTTGAATTTCGTAGTTCGAGGAAGCCCTGATTCAAAGAATTTTGGTACCTAGGATAAATTTGGTATTCCTTTATTTAAATTCCATTTTTTGTATGACCGGTGTCTTTCCCATCGGCTAAAGTCTTCTGCATGAAGCTCATATCTAGATAGTTAGAAGCTACACTAAATCGAGACTTAATAAATCATAATGATACACATTGTTTTGATTATAATATAGGAAATTTATTAGATCAAATGAACTTGACATTTGTAAGTGGCTTTATCGGGGAAGAATTTGTATTCCCAATCTTGGCGTGAATATGGCCAATGAATAAGATAGGGGCATGCATTTAAAGTTGGTCTATCTTACTGACTAATTTGAACCTGCAATGATATAGCTCCACAAAATTTTAATTTTGATCCATCAGAGCTAGGGGATCAAACATAAATTCCTGTTATTAGGCACCCACACAATCACCATCGCTTGGAAGTTCTACAATTTTAAAATGATATTGGCATGGAAGTTCTGAAATTTTTAAATGATACTAACATATTGGAAATTTCCACTTTCCACAGTACTGTTACACACCAATTTTTCACCGTCCCTATACTCCCCGTTCCTTGATACTGGAGGACCCATACAGTGACCCTTGTGTACTTTCCAAGCATGGAATACATACCCCTAAACCACACTTTGTCTTCCAATTCATCTCCCTTTACAACTTTTCTGGAAGATCCTTATAAAAACCTGGTTTTCAAGGTCGATGCTTTGTCTCAGTGTCAGACCCACACCGATAGCAGATATTTGCACTGAGACCCACGCTAATCGATGCTATGTCTTAATGTCAGACCCGTGCCAATCCTCTTTTGGAAAGATTTTAAATAGAAAGGAAGCTTCCATGACTAGAAGCTTCGCGAGGCGGTGAGCTGGAAGTTTGTTTTGAGGATATGGCCGAGGAATTCCTCTTTGGGATTCTTGTGCCCAATAAATAGGAACTACTCCAAAGGATAAGCTCTTTTCCCATTATTTGAGGGCCCATAACCTCCTCCTCCATTGTTATATAAGGAGACCTCTTTCATCTTTGTTGCCTTAGTCTTAGTTAGCATAGAGAGAAGAAGCAATCATAGCTTTGGGAGAATAGTGTAGAGTGTGATTGCTTTTGTGTGTTAGGAACATAGTGAGATCTTGGACCTTTGTGTATGAGGGTGTTGCAAACGTGCTTAGATACAGACCTGCTGAAGGAGAGCCTCAACATCAAGGCTTGGTTGTAAAATCCCTTTGTATTTATCATAATAAAATGCAACTAATTTTTATCTTCCACTCTTGTTTACATTTACAATGATATTTCTAGCATTCCTTGATTAGTTAGATAGGTTGTAATTGTTTTATGTTTGTCGCGATTTTACGCTTGTCATGGTGTCTTGACT
This sequence comes from Pinus albicaulis, assembly GCA_034641835.2. Classification (NCBI taxonomy): domain Eukaryota; kingdom Viridiplantae; phylum Streptophyta; class Pinopsida; order Pinales; family Pinaceae; genus Pinus; species Pinus albicaulis. The sequence continues at coordinate 698,237,354 of CM076569.1, read as the reverse complement.
GTCTGTACAGGTAATCAAACGTTGGTAGCAGTGTGCATCGAGCTTGAGAAGAGTGACAGATCAAGAAGCTTCAACGGAAGATGAAAATATAGCATCAGAACAAGGTACGTCATCTTCCTTGCTCTGAATTTCATTTACAATCTAGGAAGGTAGATGTTAGTATGTTCCCATAGTTGCTAGACCCACCCTAGGGCTAGAGGGATCACCTCTGTTTGCAAAGGGGATTTACCTAAAAAACATATTGGCGACTCCGCTGGGGAGTTTCCTTTGAGTTTGTCACTCTTTGAGGTCTTAATCATTTGACAAGTTTAGTCGAATGACCATTTCCCTGTTTTTTCCTATGTTTTTCATTAATTACAATCTTTTATTTTTTTCTTGAAGTGGTGAGTCTGGTTTTGGTTAGGAGAAATTATTTGTTTTTTTCTTTTTCAAGCATTGGCGCTTTTATTTGTCTAAAATTCGTGCTGATTGGCGCTAGTTGTCAGTTATCAAGCCGCGCCAATGGGTCGTTGGTGCTAGTTTCATCCCCTAAATTCATGCCAATTCCAGCATGTGTGAAAAATTAAAAACAATTCCCTGAGTCTTTCACCAGTGTGTCTTTCCCTTCCGGTATTTTTCTCTATATGATTTACACTTTCTCCCCTTCACTCAAGTTGGTTTTATTGACTCATTGGCTTGGTTTTTGGTTTTTTTTGGGGACATGCATCCTTACATCCTAGTTTTTCTAGGATTGTGCATCAATTGCCTAGTTGCATGCTTCGCGGGACATCGCCCTACTGATTAAGTCAGTTTCCTTGCTTGGTGAGCCATCTCTAGTTGATTACCTTTTGCTTTTTGGTTGATTGAGTGTTCAAGTCTCAAGTGTCTCTCGAGTTCATTTGGTCCACTTGTTCGCTTGTGAGCATAGATTACATTGCTCATTGTTCAGCTGAAAATTTTTCTTTGTATGATTGCTTGATGTAAAAGGGAATGAATGCCTTATTTTGAGCCCACCCTTTGGAAGTCCTCTTCATGCTTGAACTCATATGTCTTGTAGCATTTTGAGGAATTTCACTACAAAGTGTTCAAAACAAGATTGTATTCTTAATGTTTGGTTGCATCCTTTTTTGCATTAAGAAAATTTGCATTCATTTAATTTTCATCTCAAAGCTTTCTTTTCGTTAAAACGCATTAGATCAAGTTGCATTGAAAAGTCATGTTTGAAATTTATCATTGAACTTAGATCACATTTTTTAATGATTGAAAACTAAAAATCTCATTGAGTGCATTCTCTTTCATTAAAGGCATGCATTAAGTAGATTCTCATTTCATCGAAAAATGCATTGAGTGCATTCTTACTCATTCACAAGAAAAAGGAAATTGTGCATAGATTACAATTGCATAGTTTTCAGAAAGATAATTTTGCATAGATTACATTGCATAATTTGCATCGTTGAATGTTTTAGATTACTTTAGGATCATGAAAGTCATCTATTTTGGAAAATTTTTGGTTGCAGTATTACTGTTTGTTGCATCATTGTTTGAGACTCTTCCCTTAACTAGATAGCATTCATCGAATTGAAAGATTTCTTTTTTCATATAGCTGCATATAGAAGTTTTCAGATGATAGTGGTAGGGCCTTGGAATTGAAACCTAATTCAAGATAAACCGTTAAAATTCACTGAATCGACCTAAGGAATCATTGAAACTTAACGCTCAAATTTAGAGGTCTAGGCTAGTGAGGTGTTCCGACGTCGTTAAACCTAGTAGCTGTCGTTTTCCATCTTGTAGTAGACAGCTGTAGCACGGACTTGTGATCCCCATACCGTCGAGTATATAAAGGGAGACCCTCATAGGTTGCAATCCTTTATCCGTAGGAAGCCGAGTCTGCCACCCTATAATCATGATACACTGAACACAGTATTCGGGGAGACTGCCTGCACATATGTTAAGTCCTTGGTAATTTCTCTTTCATTTGATCACCAAGGTGTATATTGCAGTTCATGGAAGCTTGGTACACCCTCTTGCTTAGATTTCCTGAGTAGTCATTTTGATCTTTCCGTAACTCTCTAAAAATTTGAAAATATCATCGAGCACTTTTCCTTTTGAACTCGTTCAAATTGAAAGCGACTAGAGTCACCTTTCGCCCTTTTCTTGACTCTTAAAATATGAAAAGGAAGAGTTTTATTTCAATGTCTTAAAATTGACTGCCACGAAATATTCCTGGTTAAAGTTATATTCCTTAGTGATTCTTTAGGGTTGTTTCCAATGGAAATGTTTCTGGAGTTCATAAACCAAGGAATCCCCTCAGATGGGAATCCTGGTCCTTTTCCTTTGTTTGGGAATGTTGGTGCCCCGTATATGGCAACGTTGTCCCTCCCAGGATTAACCATTGGTCTTCGGTTGGGTTGTTTTCAACCCCTATGGTTTCGAACATCCAGACATTTTCTCAACCAAGTTCTCCTCTGCCCAAACCATGTCAACCCCATGTTGATCCTAATTTTGACCCCTCGCCTTCTTCGCCCATTTATTCACCTTGTTCTTCCTCTTCGCCTAGTGAAAGTCTAAATTTTAGTAATTGGGTGGCTAAGAAGAAGAATAAGTCGAAGAAGAAGGGAAATAATCTAGTGGGGAAATCAGCAACTATTGCTACCCATGCAGCTAATATCGAGAAACCTCCCACTCTATCTCATAGAGTAAAATTCCCTTGCAAGCTATGTGAGGGAGACCACCTTCTTCGTGATTGCCTTGGTATTCCCAAGGTGCTAGAAGTGTGGTCTGTTGCCCCAATTCGTCCTTTGTCATTGACCTCTAGACATCATGATGATGATGAGCCTTCAGCCATAGATAATGAGACTCATAAAAAATAGGTTAATATCAAATTTCCCTGTAGGTTATGTGAAGGGAACCATCCTATTCACCTATGTCCTTATGTCCTTATGTGTTGGATACCATTTCAGCTTCTGAGTCATGTCTTCAAGCATAGTTTATCTTTGTTTCAATCTTGTGTAAAAATGAAACCAGTTTCAAGCATAGTTTTTTCAGTTTCAAGCTTGTGTAAAAATGAAACCAACTTCAAGCAGAGTTTCCTGTTTTCAAGCTTGTGTAAAAATGAAACCATTCTTATTTTATCTCTTGTGATTTCCATTTTATCAGCCAATTTTTCTGGATGAGCCTTGGTTTTCTCATTCCATCGTTACCATCTGCTCGGTCGATCATATGCCCTCACTTGATTGTTTTACCCATTCCTGAGGAACATCTGCAATGAGTGGTGTTGTTAGCTAGCCTCTTGACCTTTACTTGTTCTGAGTAGTTCCACCATCAACAGAACCAGTTGCTACCCTTAATACCACTCGTTCCTCCAGGAGGAGTCAAATTTTAGCTCTTTTCTAACTCTCAAAAATTGAAAAGATTGTCGAGACTCTCGTCTTTTTGAACTCGTTAAAGGCTGCGAAACATCATCTGCCCAGTCTACGTTTATCCCTTTTTCGGGCTAGGATGGATTATTTACGAAACAAGGAATACCTTAGCCTATCACGACTAAGAGGTTCTCTCAGATATTGTTTTCTACCTTTTCGGATCTGTGGGACTACCTACGAAAAGGGACCTTCTGGAGTTTTCTTTTTCGCTTCTTTTCAAACTCTCCAAACATGAAAATATGTCGAGTTATTCCTTTGTCAGACTCATTAAAATCTACATGACATCGAAAATCATCACCATGACATAACCGAGTTTCTCCTTCCTAGGGCTCGTAAAATGTACTAGGATGGATTTGTCCGAAGGACAAACTTATACGACAAGCATATGCTATCCTCTTCAAGATTGTGTAAAAATAAAGAGGTACTCGCCAAAAATGGTGGGGGGAAATGGAAGTTATTCGTCAGTTGTGTCGGCAATATGAACATGGCACTTATCTGCAGTTCTTGTCAGGTTGGGATATCTTCACTCTGTCACATTACCTCCATGGGTTTGGGAAATCTGTTTGCATCTCATTCAATTACCAATCTTGTCAACATGACCTCTAATCCTATTTGAGTCAAATGCTGCCAAATTCCAGAGTCCTTTCGCCGATATGTTCAAGAGAAAATCCTTCTTTATTTTGTACATTGTTGATCCTCTGTTTCAGTCTTGATTAACACTCATATCACATTCTCTGTTTCGTGTCGATGATGTGGGATTCATTATGACCCTCCTTCGACGGATTGCTTCCTATCGACTTCAGCTCATTATCCCTGAATTCGATCTAGAGATTCCTTTTTGGTACCTTAGAGCTTGCATTCCCTAATGGAAATTTCTTCACATTCAATGATAGGTTCTCATCATTGGCCTTCGATCGAGTGATTTCATGGGTGTTTGACTTCAGTTCTTTATTCACATCTCCTGGATTATACTGTTAGTACCTTAAGAGCCATTGTCATTATTGGTGGTATCTCTTGCGCCTGTTAACAGTTTACATCATTGACTGGTAATCAGGTGATTTTCCTGCATGTTCGACTTCAGCTCATTTATTTGCATGCTTGAAATTGTACTTGATCGAGTCGTGAAGGAGCACAAGACCCTAGATTTTATTCTCTAGAGTCCAAGTTGCAAGGCGATATAATTATTCCATGATTTGATACATGTTTCTTTCAGATGGATGGCTGCGACCATACCATGAGTCTATATGTGATCCTTCTCAGATGGATGGCTGCAACCATACCATAGTCTATTTTATGGATGGTTGCGTCCATACCTTGATTCATGTATTTTCATCATAATTTTTAGTTATGTATATGTATCTATGATTGATTTGCATGTCTCCCGATGGCAGTGTCCGGTTCCTTGCACGTACTTGTAAAGAATTTCACCCCTCACTCATGTTCGAACTTCATAATTTAGGGTTCCTTGATCATGGAGGACCCATACAGTGACCCTTGTGTACTTTCCAAGTATGGAATACATACCCCTGAACCACACTTTGTCTGCCAATTCATATCCCTTTACAAATTTTCTGGAAGATCCTTATAAAAACCTTGTTTTCAAGGTCGGTGCTTTGTCTCAGTGTCTGACCCGCGTCAATAGCAGAGATTTTCACTGAGACCCGTGCCGATCGGTGCTCTGTCTTAATGTCGGACCCGTGCCAATCCTCTTTTGGAAATTTTTTTAAATGGAAAAGAAGTTTCCGTGACTAGAGTCTTCGCGAGGCGGCGAGCTGGAAGTTTGTTTTGAGGATATGGTCGAGGAATTCCTCTTTGGGCTTCTTGTTCCCAATAAATAGGAACTACTCCAAAGGATAAGCTCTTTTCCCATTATTTGAGGGCCCGTAACCTCCTCCTCCATTGTTATATAAGGAGACCTCTTTCATCTATGTTGCCTTAGTCTTAGTTAGCATAGAGAGAAGAAGCAATCATAGCTTTGGGAGAATAGTGTAGAGTGTGATTGTTTTTGTGTGTTAGGAACATAGTGAGATCTTGGACCTTTGTGTATGAGGGTTTTGAAAACATGCTTGGATAAGGACATGCCGAAGGAGAGCCTCAACATCAAGGCTTGGTTGTAAACTCCCTTTGCCTTTATCATAATAAAATGAAACTGATGTTTATCTTCCACTCTTGTTTACATTTATAATGAGATTTCTAGCATTCCTTGATCAGTTAGATAAGTTGTAATTGTTTTATGTTTGTCATGATTTTAGGCTTGTCATGGTGTCTTGATTGTCTGTACAGGTAATTGAACGTTGGTAGCAGTGTGCATTGAGCTTGAGAAGTGTGACAGATCAAGAAGCTTCAACAGAAGATGACAATATAGCATCAAAATAAGGTAGGTCATCCTCCTTGCTCTGAATCTCATTTGCAATCTAGGAAGGTAGATGTTAGTATGTTCCCATAGTTGCTAGACCCACCCTAGGGCTAGAGGGATTGCCTCTATCCGCAAATGGGATTTATCTAGATAACAAGTACCAATTAAAAGTCCAACTGAATAAGGAAAAAAAAAAAAATATTTTGTTTTCATAATCAATATACCTTCTTGTTGCTTTGTTGTTAATGGGTTTTAGCCAAGGTTAACATTTGACACCATAAGAGCTGAAATCTATAATACACCTCACTTCACAGTTTTAATTGTAGTTTCTATAAAGAATATTTATTCATGTGCAAGGTTATTTACTGTAGGAGTACTACCAGCATAGTTGGCGAAGGGTATTATCTGCTAGATTACACAAACACATTCCCTTAAATCCATCAAGTAACTCATCATATCTAAGCAATCAAGTAAATAAGGTAAAATTTACATTGAAATAATGCTCTGAGAAGTAGAACATTAAGTACTTGCAATCCTTTTTCCACGTTGATGACCCACATCTGGTCCAAAATGTAATTCTTTGTTGAAAAGTCAACAAGAAATGTGTGTTTAATTTAATTTTCCCTTAATTAAATTGGACAATAAATTATAATCTTATCTCATAATCACTTGTAATAGTTAACTAATTGTGATAAAATCAGTTAGCTCATGGAATTTGAGTTGAGGCTGTTTGGTGAGGCATGCACAGTGATTCTATTTGTTTTAGATTCCAAGTTGCAGCTAGTGTATTAGTTTAATGCATAAGAAATCAGTTAACTCAATTAATTGAGTTAAAATCAATTTAGCTAGTTGTAACTGATTGTTTCACTAGTGAGAGGTCAAGTGAATTAAATCAGAGTTCATTCACATGCATTGATCTGTCAAGTAACTAATGATTTACTATTAATAGCTGCATGCATGTCAGTTCTGATGAAGACCCAGTTGAGACAGAGGTTAAAGGGATGTTAACTATCAATTGTATTATTAGCAAAATGCCCGCATGCAGTAATACACCCAAAGGATTTCCCATGAGCATTGTGTATTTTTGGAAGGCTAAATTCCTAAAGAATAGGGATTTAATTCTACAGGAACTGTGCAAGCAAGGCAGGCTGAGCAGAGGCAGGAAATTGGCTAAGTGTTGTTCGATTTTGTCTGGATTAGTGTGAGATAGTTGGGAGAGTGAAACAGACTCTTGTGAGAAGAATGCATTGTATTGTTTCATGATTCCTTGGTTGAATATACAATAGAAGACAAAGGGGTTTTGAGCAGCAAGCTTTCCCTGAGAAAAATATTTTTGTTGTGGATTGATTTTCTTCTTTCTTTTACTTGGTGTGATTTTGCGATCATGTTTATTTTCCGCAATTAATTTGTAGAAGGATTCAGTATCTTTCTTTAGCATATCACATGATCGGATTGAACCCATTGGTATATATATTGTTTCTATAATTCCTACTTCGTATCGGAGTTCAGGAAATCACTATAGTGGTGACGAAATTGAGTTTTTGTTGAACAACATTCGAATTTGCAAAAATATTATTTGGTGCAATAGGCGAATCAAGATGGCTTTCAATGGCTTGAGATTGGAATATGCACTCGAGGGAAGTTATAATTATATTGCATTGAAATACAAAATGGAGGAAGTTCTAGAGGAAAACGGGTTGAAAGAATTCATTGATAATGATATTCCCAAGCCCGCAGCAGCAGACGTCACTCTTCTTGATGCTTGGCAAAAGAAGGTTATAAAGGCGAGGTGGATCTTATTAGAGGGAGTTAGAGACCACATTGTCTCAAGTATCCATGGAAAATCGACTCCATATGCAATGTGGAAGGCTTTGACAGATCTGTTTCAGAGTAGCAGTGACCGCATAAAATTGGCACTGAAGGACAAGCTCAAGAAAATCAAAATGGAGAAAGTCGACACTATTCCAAAATATTTGACCAAGTTCATCCAATGCTGAGATGAGCTTGGGAGTCTCAATATTACTGTAGCGGATGATGACTTGGTGAGCCTAGCACTTCTAGGCCTTCCCAAGAGTTGGCATAGTTATCAGGACTCTGTCAATGGGAGGGAGAAGCTACTATATTGGGAACGGCTTTGGTCAGATTTGGTACAAGAAGAATTCAAGCGGAATACTAGGGATGGATCCTCATTCAAGACAGATGATGAGGAAAATTGCGCCTTGGCTATTAAGGCAAAGAAGGGGAAGGGAAATAAATCCTATTCCAAATATGAGATCGACAAAGAAGGCAAGAAGTGTGACATGTCCAGAGTGAAATGTTTTCACTGTCACGAGCATGGACATTATGCCACTAATTGTCCATGGAAGAAGAAGAACAATAATAAGGCTTCAGGATCTGCAGTGGGTGAGGCTTTGGCTTCATAGTTCGATTTGGACTTCTCATTCATCACATGCATGGTGTCTAGTGCGATGGGATCAGTGTGGTACTTGGATAGTGGTGCATATTTCCACATGACAAAAGACAAAGAAATATTTAGTAGCTTGGAGGATAAAAATCTTCAGATGCACATCGAGATGGGTGATGACGGGAGGTATAGTGCTACCGGGATTGGTACAGTTACTTTCTAGAGATAGTCAGGTAAATTCTTATTAAAATATGTCATACATGTAATAGGCTTGAAAAAGAATTTAGTTTCAGTTGCTATGTTGGAGGATAGAGGATATGATGTGGTTTTCAATGAAGGGAAAGCATTCCTTCATCACAAAGCCACGGGACAAGTTAAGAAGATTGGGATTCGTGTGAAGAATCTCTACAAACTTGATGTAGAAGGCTACGCAACATTGATGGGTAAAGAAGACAAAGTGTTGAGCCAGGATGAGGGTGATTTATGGCACAGGAGATTGGGCCATCTACACCATGGTGCTTTGAAGTTCAAGCAACATATTTCCATGGGGCTTCCAAAGGGTACTCTAGCACAGATAGACACATGCAAGGAATGTACCATGGGGAAGTATTCAAAGGCCACTTTTCACAATAAGGAGAACCGAGCAGTGGAAATCCTTGAGAGAGTTCACTCAGATGTGTGTGGACCATTCTCTACAGCTTCTATAGCAAAGCACAGGTATTATGTGATTTTTGTTGATGGTTTCTCTAGAAAGTGTTGGATCTACTTCATGTAGAAGAAAGATCAGAGGTTCTCAAAATTTTGTGAGTTAAAAGCACTGGTTGAGAAAGATACAAGGAAGCATGTGAAAGCTCTGAGGAGCGACAATGGTGGTGAGTACATCTCTAGTGAATTCAAGAACTTCTGTAGCAAAGAAGGAATTCGGAGAGAGTTGATTGTGTCTCATAACCCACAGCAGAATGGGGTTGCAGAAAGAAAGAATAGAAAAATTGTGGGTGCGGTATGAATGATGTTACATGATCAAGGCCTACTATTGCATCTATGGGAAAAGGCATGTAACATAGCAGTATTTTTGCAAAACCATAGTCCTCATCGGATACTTGGCATGAGTACACCAGAGGAGGATTTTTTTGGTAAGAAATTTGATGTTTCATATTTTAAAATTTTTGGCTCATCTGTCTATTGCCATGAGACCAAAGATTCCAGAAAGAAGATAGGACCAACAGCTGAGATTGGGATATTTTTGGGGTACATTAATACTCCCCACAACTATCGAGTGTATTTTCCGAACAACGGGATTATTGTTGTCAAAGAGGATGTAAAATTTGATGAGGAGAAAGCCATGCAATTTTCCCTTGAGAGGGAGCTTGATTTGCATGCAAATGAGGAACTCTTTGTTCCAAAGTATGAACCTCAAGATGTGGAGCAGCCACATGCAGAGGATCATGGAGTGGCAGAAACCACTCATGCAAAGCCATCTACCAGACATGGTAGGAGGTGCACCACAAAAGCTAACAGATTGAGACTTTATGTGGCAGAACATGTAGGAGCACCTACATCATTGCGCAGACAGAGACAGTCTCCAGACAAGTTTACTGGATACAGGGCTCTTATGAGAAAGTGTATTGTGACATAACCATCCTCTTTTGAGGAAGCAGTGCAGCAACCAACTTGGGTTGACACCATGGTTGAGGAGTTTGACTCCATCATCAAGAACAGTACATGGGAAGTTGTCCCAAGACCAGTCGGGAAATCAGTGGTTGGATCTATATGGATCTATAAGGTGAAGCGAGTAGAAAATTGGAGTGTGGAGAAGTACAAGGCTATATTTGTAGCCTGGGGATTCTCACAAGTTGGGGGGATTGACTATGAGGAAAATTTTGCACCGGTTGCATGGTACTCATCGATTAGATCTATCCTTACACTCTCAGTGCAGATGGGGTGGCAGATACATCAAATGGATGTGAAGACTACATTTCTCAATGGATTTATTGAGGAATAAGTGTACATTGAGCAACCAAAAGGTTTTTAGACCTTTGACAGTGAGTCACATGTGTGCAGACTCAAGAGAGCACTGTATGGGCTGAAGCAAGCACCTCATGCTTGGTACACCAAGATTGACAGCTATTTCACCGGGTTGGGCTTCACGAAGAGTGAAGCGGATGCGAACCTATAGCAGATTGTGGTTGATGGTAAGCTCATGATTATTGTAATTTATATAGATGATCTTATTCTGACAGGTGATGAACAACTCATAACTTCTTGCAAAGAGGATCTTGCAAGAGAGTTTGAGATGAAGGACATGGGACTCCTTCACTATTTCCTTGGTTTGGATATGTGGCAGTGGGATGGGGACCTATTTGTTTCTCAAGGAAAGTATGCCAAAGAGATTCTGAGCAAGTTCCACATGGAGAGCTATAAACCCATGGAGACTCCTCTTACAGGAAACTGGAGGAAGGAGGATGCTACTTCAGGTGAGGTAGTGGACGCTATTGTTTACAAGAAGCTTGTGGGTTCACTCATGTACTTAGTGAACACACGACCAGACATATGCTACGCATTTAACTAGCTTAGTCAAGCTATGGTTAAGCTAACCAAGCTCTTTTGGAAGGCGGGGAAGCATGACTTCAGATATCTCAGGGGCACTACAGAGTATGGATTATGGTACATACAGAAAAAGGGAGTGAATATTCAAGGCTTCACCAATGCAAATTGGACAAGCATTTCATCAGATAGAAAGAGCACATCAGGAGGGATCTTCAACATAGAATCGACAACAATTTCTTGGTATAGCAAGAAGCAAAGATCAGTTGCACTCAGTTTAGCCGAGGTAGAGTACATGGTAGCCAATCAAGCTGCACGTGAGGTCATCTCGATAAGGGAGATTATTTTTGTTTTTTTTCTCATCAGATGGATCTGATGGTGATATATTGTGATAACTAGAGTTTCATAAAACTCTCGGTTAATCCGGTATATTGTGATAGGTCCAAGAATTTAGACATGTGGTACCACCATCTCAGATATTGTGTTCAAAGACGCATTATGTTACTTCAGTACATTCCCATGGAGGATCAGGATGTAGATATTCTGACGAAGGCACTCTCCAAGAGAAAATTCAAATACCATAGAGGCAAGATCGGGGTAGCTTGTAATCCCTTTCTTATTGAGAGGGAGTGTTGAAAATTCAACAAGAAATGTGCGTCTAATTTAATTTTCCTTTAATTAAATTGGACAATAAATTGTAATCTTATCTCATAATCACTTGTAATAGTTAACTAAGTGTGATAAACTCAGTTAGCTCATGGAATTCAAGTTGAGGGTGGTTGATGAGGCATGCAGAGTGATTCTATTTGTTTTAGAGTCCAAGTTGCAGTTAGTGTATTAGTTTAATGCATGAGAAATCAGTTAACTCAATTAATTGAGTTAAAATCAGTTTAACTAGTTGTAACTGATTGTTGCACTAGTGAGAGGTCAAGTGAATTAAATTAGATTTAATTCACATGTAGTGATATGTCAAGTAATTGATTATTTACTATTAATAGTTGCATGCATGTCAGTTCTGATGAATACCCAGTTGAGACAGAGGTTAAAGGGATCTTAACTGTCAGTTGTATTATTAGAAAACTGCCCACATGTAGTAATACACCCATAGGATTTCCCATGAGAATTGCGCAGTTTTGAAAGGCTGAAATTCCTAAAGAATAGGGATTTATTTCTACGGGAATTGCGCAAGCAAGGAAGGCTGAGCAGAGGCAGAAAATTGGCTAAGTGTTGGTCAATTTTGTCCAGATCAGTGTGAGATAGCTGGTAGAGTGCAGCAGACTCTTGTGAGAAGAGTGCATTGTATTTTTTCATGATTCCTTGGTTGAATATATAATAGAAGATAGAGGGGTTTTGAGCAGCAAGCTTTCCCCGGGGAAAATATCTGTGTTGTGGATTGATTTGCTTCTTTCTTTTACTTGGTGTGATTGTGCGATCGTGTTTATTTTTCGCAATTAATTTGTAGAAGAATTCATTATCTTGCTTTAGCATATTGCATGATCGGATTGAATCCATTGGTATACATATTGTTTGTATAATTTCTACATTATCTAGGGTGAATTTTTACTTAGGGTTTCTATTATTTCTAGGTTTATTCAATAAATTAGTGTGATACTTCATAAACAATATATATTCATGAATAATATAAGGAATGACAACAAAAATATGATTCTTCACAAAACCACAATAAGTAGGGTTGAATGCTCAGAAACCATGTAATAATTCCACGAGCACATAATTGTTTTCAATATCATCAATTTAGGAAACTAGATCCAATTGCAATAGTGATATGATAATAAAAACTAGGTGAGATATATTAATATAATATCTACTATGCTATTTTGGCTTACTACATAGGAGTTTGATTGTACTAAAGATAATCTGTAGGCTTATTGAATAGGAGCCCGACTACCATTCTTGTGGGTGCCTGGAACCCACAAGGGTAGCTTGATCAACTCTTTGTACAATATATAGTGGGAGAATGACTGTCAGAATGGAGAATATGTCTTTTGTATGATGTGTTTGTCGTAATGGGGTTACCCACAACCCTAGGAGGAAAAATTCCCAAGGCTGCTACCTCTAAAATAATTTCGGACAAACTTTAGTCCTTTGTTGTTTGCTTACTATGCCTAGAATGAGCCTCAATTGTACCTTTTTTTTCCTCAAACAAACCCTAGAATATTCGTAGACCAAATTCTTCTTAATGAGTAAGTGCCTTTCTATCCTAGTTCGGGTTTGTAACCTCAAGGAGGATTTCTTTCGCGCTACCTTTCCTTGACCAAAAAAACTAGAGCTTGGATACACTGCCCATCAAATAATAACAACCAAGATATTGTAACACACCCCCTTACATCCTAACCCAAATGAGGTGTTTATTAGATTGATCTGAATCCCTAGTTGCAGATAAAAGAATGGGGTCTATTTTTATTTTTTCTAAATATAAGTCTCCAATATATCATAATGCTTAGGGATTTCTCCCCCACTCCAACCATGAGTACGAATGAGGAAATGAATCTCTATTTATAAAGATATGCTCAACTAATATTTCAAGATAAGTCCACTAATGTAGCCTATGGAGAAGTAAAACACACTTCTCTGCCATTAAACAATCCAAAATACATGGTTTTTCAAGCCACATGTACAGTAATCAAGTGAAACAAGCCCCAAATAGAAATATTGCTCCACCAAATAAAGGAGAAATGTGTCCTCAAGGTGAAACATCTAGCCTCCAAAGGCTTCTTCGACGTGTGGATTCCTCATAATTTGTGAGTCACCCCTCCTAGGTCTCCTCCAGAGTGGACCTATGGGCTTATAAGGTAAAAAAAACATTATATTATGAACCAAACCCCTCCAACTCAATTCCATAAACCATGTAAGAGGCTAGAACTCTTGCAAATAAGCCACATGGTTCAAGCAACCCCCTTCCAAGTGGACTTTTTGGTCTCCAGTAGTGATGCGCTTCTCCAAATCACGAGTCAAAATATCTCAAAGGGGTCAGCCTTTCCAAATTTTCTCCAGTAACCAGTGTTGGAGATCAATAAAGGTCAAGCTCTTTCTCTCCTATGGTTCTTCTATCTTGGACACATATCCTTCCAAGGTGAAAGGTTCAATGTAAGTTCCCAAGGTAGAATTTTTCCTACTAAATATGCAAACTTTTCTCCAATAATATTTTTGGTCACATATATATACATCACAAAGTATCTAAGGTTAAGCACATCCCTTCAAAATGCAACCAACCCAAACTTTAAAGGTGTAACAAGCTCCAAACCTTGCCAATGCATGTGTATGCTTTAACTGTGGATTTAGAGTGTTGAAGACTTCTACAAGTAGCTTAATGATCTATTACAAGAGTCCTTACCTTGCTATAACCCTGTAACTTAATCTTCCCATTGTGTTTGGAAAAATTATCAATATTTGAACAACACATTTGTTTTTGACTAACACACTTTCAGTTTCCTTATGAAATCTTTTTCGAGATGCCATGCCCTTGCAGCCTGAACAGTTCGAATGTGAGATTTGTGTCCAAAAGGTGTAATATAAGTTGTGAAATTCATTTCATGGGCTTCACTAGCAAATATTTCAGCCTGGCTTTCAAAGCTACCCAATATTAGAGAGAAGTTGCTACGTCCCCAAGCTACTTGTAATATGAGATGGAATCTTCTAACAACCTCTACACACATAAAAAAAAATTCATATTTCCAAGGTTTCAAACATGCCCAGAAAAGGATCAAATGTATGCAAGTTCAAAAGGGATCCAATTATTTCTTTCATGGAGTCCTCTAAACTACCATCAAGTTTCAACCTAGTCCAGGAATGATGCAAAATATGAACCTTTTTAGTCTCACATAAAATCTCAATTTTATATATTTCGGTGACCAAATCCCAAGACCCTGATCTATATATCCCCTTTATTGGGGTATAAAGTAACTCAATGAGAGAAGGAACTGATGCCCTTCTTAACACAGTTCTCAGCTGGAATTAAATTTTATTGATTGAAGCACCAACACATGGCCACAAGATCAAACCCACATTATTTTCCATTCACTAAACAAATATGGATATACATTTTATATGGGACAGTTAGAGCTAGATGACCAATGTAACACAGTCCCATTAGGGTATTGCTACTTGTATAGCATAGAAAAAGAAAAAAAAAACTTTCATCTATGCAACCACCCTTACTTTCACAAATTTATTTTCTTCAGAACCAACATTTTTTATTTGAATCCCTATTCAAATATCTACAAACTATTAATTTCCCAGAATAGTCGTAGCAACTATTAGGTGTGGAAATAGTGTAACTTTACTGCATGAAATTATGAAGAACTATGCACATAAGTTACGCAATTGAGGTTGATCTGAGAGGAAAACTTGCATTGAGGAGAAATTTCTTAAAGCAATCCCAACTCCCTAACCTTTTCCACCATTCCAAATAGCAACTCAAGCCATTATATTCAAACTAAACTTGTTACACCATTCTTCTTTTACTGTCTCTCGTATTGGGAACCAAATGTATAATATGTATTTCCATACCCCCAATGAAGGAAGTTTTTGGTGCCAACACCCTTACAACAACAATGAAAATGTTTCATGATTAATTGAATATCTATGGATGAATTTGTATGCCTTGGGTGAAGATGCACCCATATCTACAATGGCCATCATACCTCTGATTCTCTTGGTCTGTTAACCAAAAATACAAGGTTGCTTGTATTTGTCTAATTATATACTCAAGCTTAGGCCCGAGAGTTAGAGCAACCTCATTACAAAGCCTAGTTGTGAAACCAATAAGTGCATCCCATGCTGCCTCAAGAGGTTTTTTGCCTGAGGTCTAGGTAACCATGCCCATTGTTTAGCCAATTTAATTATCTTAAATTGCTATCTTAAATTATCGACCAGAGTAGGTAATCTTGTGAAGTGAAAAAGCATTGTATATGTTAGAAGCCTCCTTTACTTAATTTATTTTGGTGATATGTGAAATTTGTTTATGAAAATGTTTTTAATCAAAATGTTCTTGAATTAATTTAGAAAACTGAATTATGAAAAATAAACTAAATCCAAAATTAACTAAGTCCTAGAAATTGAAATGAAAAATCTTGTTAGTAACTAAGGATTGATTCTGAAAATAACTAAGATTCTAAAACCAAAAAAAAAAAAAAAAAAATCTAATTTTTATGTCTTTTTGAAAATTTAATGTGAATGAAACTTATCCTAAAGAATCACTAAAAAATATTTTATGTTGATAAAAGAAATATGTGTTTATGAAATAAAACTTAATTGAGCTCATAAGACAAAATTGATCTAAAACTGAAAAGAGAAATCTTCTAAAATATATCTCACAATATCTAATCTATGATAAACTTCTGCTGCATGAAAAGGAAATAAATTGATCGATGATAAACTAATCTATGATAAACTTATACTGCATGAAGAGGAAATAAATTGATCTATGATAAACTACCTCTGCGTTTTAACCATATAAGAATTAATTCTATGAAAGAAATAGAGCATCTACTCTAGCATGACAATATTATGGAGATAATGATAATAGTAAATGAAATAAAAATCATAAATCTAAAAATAATTGCAATGGAAATAAGACTAAAAACGGAGCATGCATCTATACTACAACACATTGTAAACGCATAAAAATTTAAGCTATGTAATGACAATTAAATAACGAAAATGAAATGAAAACCTTTTCTGTTGTAGGGACCCTCCACAATAGATGGCTTTAATCTACTCCTTACTAACTTCGCATTAGAATTCTGGAACACTTCTTCATTCAATTAAAGGATTAAAAAAAAAAAAAAAAATTAAAAGATGTCACAATCTCGCAATCATTCGTGTCCTCTACACAATTACTTAGCCTGTTATTTATAAAAGCCTGGAATTAAATGTTATGAGGCCTTTAAACCTTCTAAAACTAAGAAAATTTTATCTATAACTCTGAACATAAATGATAATTTCGATGCTTCACGATTTGCTACGTGGCAGAGAAAATTGTGAAGCTCAGACTTCCTCACTCACTTGCTCCAGCTCCTCGTTGACCGCTCCTTTGACCATGTTCTTTAGCGATTTCTTGCTTGATTATGGATGGATGAATAGGATAGGATCCATGACCGGATCATTTTTTAACTGCCCATATATTCAACTACTCCATTAATACCTTAGAACCTGTCGAACCATGGCGGTGGCTACGGAAATAGAGTTTGGTTGCAGAATTACATTAATTCTGTAGCTAAATACAAATTTCATTCTAATAATAAGGAACAATTGAAAATATGAAAAATATATCATTAGGATACCTCACCAAGTCAAAATGTGAATTTCAACACTTGTTTGATCTTATGGTGTTGTCAAAAAGAAGGAAAGATAATGAAAAGGAGTGTCAATTTATTTCCTTCTCCATAGTTGGATCTTTCATGATCTCTTCCTTTCTTTATTCACACATTGTTTTCCAGGAACTTCCAATCATATTTCCTTCATCTTTTTCAACCACCTCATATGAGGACATATTTTGTTTATTTCATATAGTAAATATGTGAACCATGCCTTTATACATCCTTCTAGCGAGAAATATTTATTTCCTTCTATCATACTCATGAAGTAGAGCATGCATCCTTACTATATGCAACTATATAATGACATGACTTAACTCATTAAACATATACATACATATGTCTTTTCTTCTTTGGTCATTTAGAATTCCTTCAACAGCTTAATGTCCTTTATTGAGAGTGCTTTAATCATATTTTACATGTTGCATTCCTTTGTCACCATACCATCATTTTTCGAACAATGAATCCCATCCAAAGTGGAATTCTCAACTAGAAATCTTTCAAGAGATGAATATTCTAATGAAAATTCTAGCAAATGATCTTGATTATCCTCATCTTACATATTCTCCTTCCCAATGATGTATGATGATCTCCATACTAGATGACTCACTTCTACCCATAAGTACTACTTATTCTTCTAATGATGTTACCAAGAGCTACTTCCTTAATAATGACTTCCATAGACTTCAACTATCTTTCAACCTTCATAATGATGTCATGAGCTCTTGCTTTCAATCATATGATACTGTGATGACATCCCCTAAAATTATGCATCATATCATGCTTCTAATGCTTCCTACCATGATAGCTAAATTTCACAAAACTTAGAAAGAACTAGGTGGCGAAGACTTATCTCAATATAGTAGAGATCTTTTACTTCCTCCTTCTTGGCTTTCTTCTTTTTAGCTTCTTCCACTTATTCAGTGATATGGGCTTCCTCCTTTCTTCTTTTGTTTTTTTCCTTCTTGAGCTTAGGAAAATCTCCTTTGTAGTGCCTATGTGCTTGACATCTATAGCATTGGATCTGCGACATATTGATCTTCTTCTTTTTCTGAGGACAAAACTTGCCAAATTTCTCTTTTCTTCTTGACACATCAGAAAATGTTTGAACCTTCTCATTTGATCCTACATCACTTTTTTCCTTCAACCTATCTTCTTCAATCTTTCATAGTGACCACAAATGAATGAATGGGATAACTTTCTTCTCTTCATAGGCCTTTACAAGGTTACCTTGTTCATCAGTTAGTGCATTTAGAACAATGGTAATCATTTCTTTACCGGATATCATCTCTCCTAGATCTTGAAGTTGATTCCTTATTTTTGATGCTTTAGTAAGACGTGTAGATATCCCTTAATCCTTTGATGTTTTCAAGTTGTATAGTTTAGATCTTAGTGATATGGCTTTTCTTGTCGAGATTTCATAGAATAGTTCTACTAGCTTATCATATATCCTTTTTGATGTCTCCAACTCTAGTACATAGGGGATGAGGGAATCCTTGATGGATTATATAAGAATCTTTTGAGCCCTTAAATCTTTTTTCATATATTTAGATATTTCTTTCCATTCGGATGGTTTGGAGACTTTTCTATTAACATGATCAATAACTTCATTTTCTTTGAGGACTAAGTCTATCCTCCTTTTCCATGCAAGGAAGTTCGATGACCCAACCAACTTGTTGTTCTCCTTGAAAAATGAAGTCATTTTACTAGATTTAGTTATATAAATAAAAAGACTTACTCGTCAAGGGAAGATGAACTCTTCAACTTGATGCCTTTGTTGATGATGATTGATGATGCCTTGATGCTTATTGGATGATCTTCTTCAAGGATGTTTGAAATAAGGATTCTCCTTTGAGATGAAATCCTTGCTTCCAGGAGATTGCCTTGATATCTTTGATGATGACGACAATGCCTTTATTCGAACAAACTAGGGTTTTGACTTCCTTCAAGATGATGATGTGATTCTTGTCCTCGAAATGCCTCAGAGATGAGATAATCTTCTTAATGCTTTGATGTCCTCGATAGTTTTCTCAAACTTAGATCATTGATTGTCCTTTATTGAGCTTCCCTTCCTTGATTTTTCACCTTAGATCTAATTCCATGTTGAGAAATATAGGGGAAACAAGTGTAGGTGATCTATCTTCTCTGATAACTTCTTGTGATGTATTTGTACTTTAATTTATTAAATTCTTATTTCTTTTATTATTATTAGATTTCTATATCATCAAACATCTACCAAATCATAAGTAACAATGAGACAACAAGATACAAGATGTAGGCAATCAACCAAGGCCAAAAACTCTCCAAATTGAGAGGAAAACCAACCAAAATTCTTTCTCTTCTTATAGACCTTCGATTGAAAAATTCCAAGACCTTTCACCCTTGACCAAGACCCTCCAACACCAAGTCAAAGCTTGCTTCTAGAAGCTTCTACGAATTTGACTTCTAACAACTTGTTTAGCAATTTTGACCTGCCCAACAACTTCTTCTGCAACTTCGACCTACCCAACAACTTCTTCTGCAACTTTGATCTGCCCAATAACTTCTTCTGCAAAAACCCTAACCCTTGCACGTGAGAGAAATAATGGTGTATTTTTTCTCCTTTCTTCTTTGCTTGGGTATATTCTCTCTCCTAGAGAATTAAACTTCCAAAATAGCTCTTCTTGATGACCTGACTTCACTTCTGCAACTCAGCTTTATTGCAATAGCATGAACCTTAATTCCTTTGCACATGTGGAGAGAAATCACCCAAAAACAATCTTAGAACTCAACTTATTCTTCTTCCTTCATCCTCTTCTTTTTCACACTTATTTTCTTCCTTGTGATCGAACTTGTGTGCATCTAGTGTGTCCACCAAATAAGGTCAGAGTCTTCTTTATATAGGCTTTTCAATAGGTCGAATCGCTCCTTTAGAATGACTTGTCTTCTCATGTAGGCCGACTTTATCTTTGTGCCATGAAAAGGTCTTTAAGGGTATTTTGACTCAATAAATTTTCGTTTATAATATGTAACATGCCCAAATGGGTATTTAATAAATGACAATGACTAAATGAATTTATGACAAACCTTGAAGCACTCAATGGGTGTTTGACCTATAAAAATAGATTCTCTTAAGCATGAAACCCATGCCTCAAGACTCACAATAACAAATTTATTTTTCTCTTTTCATTAAATACATAAAATCATGATTACATATGTCATTATGAATATTGAACCTAGTTACATATTTAAACATGGAGATGGAGTTAGGAGATAGGAGGAAAGGGGGAAATAAGGAGAAAGAAAAGGGACATAAATCCCAGAAGGAGAGAGAGAAGAAAGGGAGAAATACCTTTAATTCAAACTTAAATTTCAAAATAAAGATAGAGTATGTAATATCCCTATTTTATTGCTTTTATTTAAACAGTTGCAAATCCTAAGGGTTAAGTGGACCTAAAGGAAAATTATATGTGGACATATTATTTTTTTTAATTTAGTAAATGTGGAGATTTAATTATTGTGCAAAGACTAGAGTAAATTGGAGACCATGATTTCAAGTCTATGAGGATGGAATTAAATCCAAAGACTTTCCCAAAAACTCCAAAAATCCTTGGAGAAAATAAAATAAAATAAAAAATATTTAGATTGGAGATAAAAATCTAAAAGATACCTCAGTAAAGTGGAAAGTTACTTAGAAGAGGCGAAATAAAACTAGAAAGAGGAAAAAGCTAGTTTTAAATAGCTTCTGTGGAAAAAACAAAAGTAAAGCCTAGGTTAAAGGAAAACAACATCCTGATTTAACTAGAAGCAGTCATGGAACATGCTGAGGGAAAACAAGCTTAAATAAGCCATTCCTGGGTAGAAAATAGGTTGTATATACTTTGGAAGAATTGGTCTCTACCTTGGGGGAGCTGTGGATGAAAGCTCAAATTTGGGTGGAAATTAGTCTTTACCAGAATTGGTATGCACAGTATTAAATTATGTCTTATGATTCTATTATTATGATGATGATTGAGTAAGAGTTAATGTGTTGTAACTAGCAAATTAAGTTGAAAACTATGTATCCTGAATTATAAATCTGTGTGATAAATTATTTTATTCTTTGGGAATAAAGTGTCTAATGTATTCAACAGAAAAATAACTATAGCAAGTATAGTTAAATTTTATGTATGGTTACATAGACTAGTTTAATTAAATAACCAACAAACATAATCTCTAAACCCAATTAGAAGGGTTTAAATTTGTTGTTAGGTCTATGTTAACTACTATATTATAGATACAAAATATATCCTTAGGATTTCACAATATTCTAAGCATGTTAAGAAAAAACATAGTAATTACTAGCAGAAATACCTAGTTATTTATGATAACAAAGAGGAAGTAGAGATGTATGCAGTTGGATTAATTTATTCTATTAAATCAAGAAGGTAATATTGTGTACAATTACTGTAGGTTATATTCAGTCTGTACAAATTCATAAATTAGGATGTGTTGAAAAAGAACTATGACGCCATTATACATAAAGAGGTACTATGTATAAAGAATCATTTATACATATAGAATACTATATGGACAAAAATAGAATATGAATTATTCATAAATATTATAAATAAATTGTAAACCATGTATAGAAATGTTTCACAGATGGAAATTCATCTAATAAAGAGGAATAGGAAAATGTATTAATATTCATGTAAAATTTCAGTTATCACTATCAAAGTCATATTGATTGAAAGTCAATTATTATTGATATTAATTACAAATTGTATATATATACATTGACAAGTATCATTTAATTCAGCTGGCTGAATTCTGTGCATGGTAACGACCAACCTGTAAATAGATGAAAACAAATTTATTGTCAATTCTTTTGAGAAAGAAAGTTGAGGTGATTGTGGTGTAAATTTCGAGATGTGAAGTACCTGTGTAGAAAACCCACAGAGATCTGAGATAGATTCAGATCAAATAGAATAAAATCCATAGCCAAAGTGGTGTAATTTAAATAATAATTAATATGATAAACATACCTGTGTAATAAGGCATAAGGGAGTGGAATTCTTCCTGTACCTGAAATTTAAAAATCAAATATTCAGTTCAGGAAAGTATACCCAAGAATGAGAATAAAATTATGTACTTTAAATTAAGAAACTGGGTTATTGATTGTCAAACTCAATAGAAAAATTCCTTACATGAGAGGTGATTGGAAACTAGATACAGGGTATCTGATAGAAAATGATTAATCCGAATAAGACTGGGAAAAGAGAAATTTTCCTGTACAATAATGGATCATATTATGTGGAAGAAAAGTTATCAATTGTAAATTCAAATTTAGAATGTAAAATTGTACCTTACATTCCAACTTTAATTATATGCAGGATAAATTGTACAATTAAACAGATGTTAATACCTGAAAGAGACATAGTGACTACTTAAAAAGTAATTACACAGATATAATTTTATATTTAAACTTGATGCAAATGTCGAGGGTATGTATATACAGTAAATCATAATTCCACAAAGAAAATCGAAGTATGCTTTGATACCTCTGTATGAAGTTAAAGAAAGACGAATTCGATGAATTTATCTCAGAGATGAGATACTCTTGAAAAATCAAATTGAGGTTGCAAAGCCTCCAAATCCATGTTATCTATGATTGATAAACAGGAAAGTGTAAAACCAGAGGAAAGCATAATTAATACGATAGGAAGTTTTTCACTAGAATACTATTAAATTCTGGAATTTGAGTTCCGAACTTAACCATTCAATTTCTCTTCATACAGAAAACAAAAATGAGACTCATAAATCACAAGGAAAAACCCCTATGTAAGAATGGTAAAAGAAAGCCAGAGTGATCAAATTTGGATCAAGGACCTAAGTGATAGCTCAAAATTCAAAGTGTTCAGAAGTGTGTCGAACCTCAGTGACCTGATAGATCTCGTCTTCCTCATTTCGGCACCATGAATGGTTCGAAAAGCCGACACCGTATGAAGAAGTTATCGTAGTTTGAAAAGTCTAGTAAACTGCAATTTTTGGACATTGACCAAGTTTGACTCGAATTTGGGAAATTTAAAAAGAGATTATTCCAAGGAATATACCTGGAATATTCCTTGAAATATTCCCTGGAATATTTTGTCTGGGAAATTCAGGTCATGCCAAGTGGCGGATTGTTTTTTTCAGTGGGTTGACTGTTTTGATTTTGGCCAATGGGAGGCTACCACATGGCAGGCCCGAAGGCCGCCACGTGGACCATGCACATTGGTGCAAAATTTTGTGGACTCCCCGGGAGTCAACTACCTAACCTCCCTGCTTACACGCATAGTTTCTTACCACTCGGGCTAAGTGTTTGACTTAACCTATATGGTTGACGAGTTATATTTGAAGTTTGGCGGAAATCCATTTGGGGAAAGGAGGGGCCAGCTCCGAAAGCCAGACCCTCCCCCATAGGCCCTTAGCCTAGGACCCAAGGGATTAAACCGGCGCGTTAACTCTTAACCATTCGCAAAACGTGCACTGGTCACATGCGTTGTTTACGGCGGCATTTTCTACAATGGTTAATACAAACCCCAAATGCCAATCATGACTGCATTCTTATGCATGTGCCCAATGCTAACCACTAACTCTACGATTAGTTCGGCGGTCTTCTTGGCGGAGTTTTTGAATCACATTTAAAATTTGGTGGAGATTCCACTTTTAAGTGGAGTTAAGTCCAGATCCTCCAAGTTTAGTGGAGGATTTTTAGGGGTCATTGGGAAAAATGAGTTTAGGCTCTATCTTGAGGTAGATTCGACCAATTTTGGAGTGCCAATAGTCAATTTCAACTATCTCAGACATTCCAAAGCCATCAGAGGACTTTTTAGCAGGTTTTTTCTTCAGAGAAGTTCTAGGGGCCACCAGGGCCACCATGGGCCAGCAGCAGTTTGAGCCCTAGCCAGTACAGCTAGAGGCCTTATTCAAAAACACAATAGTCAATATTGGATGTTTCAGATGTTTTGGAACTAATGGTGTGGTTTTTAGAGCTTTTAGAGGAATTTTGAAGGTTGATATGCTTCAGTTAAGTTCCAGGGGCCACTAGGGCCAGCAAGTGCCAACAGTAGTACGAGGACTAGCCAGGGCAGCTAAAGGCCTGATTCAGCAAACCAATAGTCATTTCTGACTGTAATGAGAACTATGAATCCATTTATGGAGTTTTCAGAAGCTTTTGAGGACTTCTAGAGGTCTAGAACCCACAAATAATTTTTGTTTGACCCCAGAGCTAGGGGGTGCCACCAGGTGTTGGAGGCGAAACTGGAGTAGCCGGAGGCCAATTTCAATGAACCAATAGTCTATTCTAACTATTTTTTGAATTCAGAATGCATTGAAGGGATTTTCAGATCCATTTGAATACTTTTGAAGGTCGAAGAGACATTGGGAATTTTTGGGCAGCCCTAGGCCAACCGTGGAGGGAGGCCTACATTGGGGATGCAGTGCTCATTTTGAGCAAATGATCAATCCATTTTGGAGGTATGATATGTGCTAGAGATATTAGGTGAGGTTTCAGGGACATAAAAATAATTCTGAAGGATTTAGTTCCATAGAGAAGCTCAGTGTAGCTCAGGAGCACCGACAGAGGGAATCAATTCTAAGGGAGCCTAGATCTATTTTCAAAGTGATGACAACCATGATAGGGATATAATAATATTATAAACCCATTGGTTCAGTTTAGTTAACCATTGGAGTTGATTTTGTAACTTGTAAAAAAAAAATTTCCATAATCCCAAATAGCCATGTCAAGATGACAATATCTCAAGGAGACGTAGCCCACGATATTCGGGTGAACTCCTAGAGTAAATTTTTTGTTATGTGTTGATGTTTATTTGATGAATTATATTTTTGTTACACGTTTTTAAAATCATTAAAAAAAATGGACTTAAAGCACTTAAACAGTTAAAAAACTTTCACCTGTTTCAAGTATAAAATTCCACAAAAGTCAAGTGATCTTTTATTTGTTTAACTGAGTGGGAGGTTCTTGAAAAGAATAACAAGTTATCCAACCCATTTTCAGATCAGGTTGGTATCATAGCATGTGTTTCTTGATTTACAGAGCACAAGTTTGCTTGTTTGACTTGAAAGGTGTATAAACAGTGCAACGATTTGACTATTTGCAAACTGAATGTTGCTTTAGTTTGCTAGAGGTGAAGGGAAAGCTATTGTTAGCTAAGTCCACAAGAGGACAAGAAGGAAGAAGGGCTGAAGGCATATTTCTTACCCAGAGGACCTCAAGGCAACCCTTGAAGCACAAGAGGGTTTGTTTGCAAAAGGCTGCTTGAAGAAGAGATTGACTCTACAACCTTTTTGTTCAAAATCTTTGTCAAATTGTTTTGAAAGATTTGTGAATTTTTGTTGAAGTTATTTAGTTCATTTTCATAATATTACAACTTCATCAAGTGAGGTTTCCAAATCCTCCTCCTTCACAAGATTCTTCGATGAATACATGAAGCAAGACTTCTACATTTTGAAGGACATGGTGCAAATTCTGTATGAAGATAGAAGAGAAAGAACTAGACTTCATGAGAAATTAGTTGCTATGAAGGAAGAGAAAGAAGAAATTCTTCTAAGAATGCATGATATGGAGATGTAGCTCCATCAAGCCCAAGAGGCCTTAACCAAGAAAATTCGTGGAGCAGAGGTAATTCACCCTAATTTTTCTTCAATTTCCTCGTCAGATAGATGTGTTGGTTCATTTGAAAAGCACACTAGAGGTATAGGGTCCAAGTTAATGTTTAAAATGGGCTATGAAGGCAAGGGTTTAGGAAAACATGCAGAAGGCATGATTGATCCTATTTTGGTTGAGGAAAGACCTAAGAAATTTGGCCTTGGTTATGTTCAATCTAATGGAAAAAACTCCAAAGCCATGAAGGCAGTTGAGGCAACTTCAAAGAGAACTTTTGTTCCAAGTTCTAAACCACAAACATGTCAAGTTTGTTTTCAAGTTGATTTCCATTGTTTGAAGCCTATGTTGTAGCAAGATGTGTGTATACATGTAGCTTATGGTGAGCATGAGAGTTCAGACAGCTATCAAGACAAGAACGTTGATGTTATTCTTCAAGAGAAAGTTGGAACCTCTACTAGTTCATCTCCTCATGAAGGTAAAAAAGATGGACATGCAAAGCAGAATTTGAGGTATAATTCTTCCCATAGTCAAGTTGATTATGTTTCTGCAAGGCATGAAAATTTTGCATGCTTGAATTGAACAAAGAGTTGTTGTGCATAACATGGTACGTGTAACCATGTTTTTCAAAATGTTGGAAGAGGATGAAGGAATACAGGAAACAGTTGAAGCGAAGGCAACTTACAAAGAAGGTGCATAAGACTTGAACACATTGCCAGAAGAGGGGACATGTTGTTTCCCAATGTTGGACATTACATCCAACTAATCATCCCAAGCACATGAGGCAAGAGGATATAAAGACTATCGAAATTGGAACCAAGGATTCCATCATTGATGTGAGAACAGATGTTTCACATGAAGAATATTTGCAGCAGCAAAAGTCGTCGTGGAAGTGGCTTGGTAAGAAGTGGTTTGAATTCTTGACACAGTAAGACATACTTTCATTTGTACATATGCAAATTTCATTCAAGTATGCATGTATTTATACTGTAATCTCACATTTGCTTGAGCCGCCTTGGATCGATGATCAAGGAAGAAATGTTCAACTACCTCCTATAAATTTCTTGCCAGAAATTTCTGAGTGAGTGCAAGGAAGACAGTTCTTGACACGAGGATAAGTGCATCCAAGAAGGGAAGTGTCGACTACCTTTGAGTTGTGGTTCAAAGGCACTAGCCATGCAAGGAAAGTGTATGGAGGCTGAAAAGTGAGGGTAATGTACTCTCATCTACTGAACAGAACAGGTAATCAGTCTTTTGGGGTACAAAAGGTTCCCAATGGGGAGGTGTGATCAGATTTGGATCAAGGACCTAAGTGATATCTCAAAATTCAAATTTTTCGAAAGTGTGCCGAACCTAAGCGACATAATAGATCTCGTCTTTCGAATTCCAGTGCCGTGAACAGTTCGAAAAATCGACACCGTATGAAGAAGTTATCGCAGTTTGAAAAGTCTAATAAACTGCAATTTTTGGACTTTGGCAAAGTTTGACTGGAATTTGGGAAATTTAAAAGAGAATATTCCCTGGAATATTTCGTCTGGGCCAGTCAATTCATGCCAAGTGGCAGATCGTCATTGGTCACTGGGTTGACTATTTTGATTTCGGCCAATGGGAGGCTGCCACGTGGCAAGCCTGGAGGCCGCCACATGGCCCGTGCACATTAGTGAAAAATTTTATGGACTCCCCGGGAGTCAACCGTCTGACCTCCCCGCTTGCACGCATAGGTTCTTACCACTCGGGTTAAGTGTTTGACTTAGCCTATATGGTCGACAAGTTATATTTGACGTTTGGCGAAAATTCGTTTGGGGAACGAAGGGACCAGCCCCTCCCCCATAGGCCCTTAGCCTAGGACCCAAGGGCTTAAACTGGCGCGTTGACTCTTAACCATTCCCAAAATGTGGATTGGTCACATGCATTGTTTACGGCAGCATTTTCTACAATAGTTAATACAAACCCCAACTGCCAACCGTGACGCATTATTATGACATGTGCCCAACACTAACCACTAAATATATGGTTAGTTCGGCGGTCTTCTTGGCGGAGTTTTTGGAGAAATTTAAAATTTTGAGGAGATTCCACTTTTAACTGAAGTTAATTCCAGTTCCTCCAAGTTTAGTGGAGGATTTTTAGGGGTCATTGGGTAAAATGAGTTTAGCTCTATCTTGAGGTAGATTCGACCAATTTTGGAGTGCCAATAGTCAATTTCGACTATCTTAGATATTCTAGATGCATTGGTGAGGGTTTCAAAGCCATCAGAGGACTTTTGAGTAGGTTTTTTCTTTAGAGAAGTTCTAGGGGCCACTAGGGCCACCATGGGCCAGCAGTTTAAGGCCTAACCAGTGTAGCTAGAGGCCTTATTCTAAAATCCAATAGTCAATTTTGGATGTTTCATATGATTTGGAACTAATGGTGTGGTTTTCAGAGCCTATAGAGTACTTTTGAAAGCTGATATTCTTTAGTTAAGTTCCAAGGGCCACTAGGGCCAGCAAGTGCCAACAGCAATTCGAGGCCTAGCCAGGGTAGCTAGAGGCTTGATTTAGCAAACCAATAGTCATTTCTGACTGTAATGAGAATTATGAATCTATTGATGGATTTTGTAGAAGATTTTGAGTACTTATAGAGGTCTAGAACCCACAAATAAGTTTTCTTTGACCCTAGAGCCAAGGGGTGCCACCAAGTGTTGGAGGCGAAACCGGAGCAGCTGGAGGCCAAATTTAGCAAACCAATAGTCTATTCTGACTATTTTTGGAATTATGAATCCATTGAAGGGATTTTCAAAGCCATTTGAAGACTTTTGAAGGTAGAAGAGCCACAGGGAAGTTTTGGGCAGCCCTAGGCCAACCGTGGAGGGAGGCCTAGATTGGGGATGTAGTGCTCATTTTGAGCAAATGATCAGTCCAATTTGGAGGTCTGATATGTGCTAGAGATAGTAGGTGATGTTTCAGGGAAAGAAAATAAATTCTGAAGGAGTTAGTGCCATAAAGAAGCTCAGTGTATCTCAAGAGGGCCGACAGAAGGAATCAAGTCTAAGGGAGCCTAGATCTATTTTCAGAGTCATGAAAACCATGACAGGGATAAAATGGTATTATAAACCCATTGTTTTAGTTCATTTAACCATTGGATTTTATTTTATAACTTGTAAAATAAATTTTTCCATAATCCCAAAGATCCAAGTCAAGGTGACAAGAGCTCAAGGAGACGTAGCCCACGATATTCGAGTGAACTCCTAGATTAAATTTGTTGTTATGTGTTGATGTTTATTTGTTGCATTATTTTTTTGTTACACATGTTCAAAATCAGTAAAAACAAATGGACTTAAAGCACTTAAACAGTTAAAAAACATACACCTGTTTCAAGTATAAAGTTCCGCAAAAGTCAAGTACAAGCTAGATCTTTTATTTGTTTAATTGAGTGGGAGGTTCTTGAAAAGCATAACAAGTTATCCAACCCATTTTCATATCACAGAGGGTATGAATTAAATCTAAAGTGGTTGAGGTAGCACGACAATTTTATCAATTAGGGAAAACCCAAACGAAATCCATAATTCAATAAAAAAAAGTAAGGGAAATTGGGGGAAAATGTTAAGAAAATTTAACAGTGAATTCGTTTGTATAATATTGAAGACTAACTTCAATTTAATCACGCAGATCTCATACATTAAAATATCAAGACTTATATGATTTTTTAAATTGATATTTATCAATGCAAAGAAAAAAATCGTAACTACTTAAGGAAACACAGAAGAAGGGAGAAGTGTTAACTGTGGAAAGAGTTACATGGCTTACCTTCGGTTCGAGGAATCATATATTACCTTATGGGTCTGCTGTGAATGTTCTTGAGGAAAACCTCCTCTATTTTTCAACCTGGAAGCAGAACGAAGAGTAAATTTTTTAATATACGAGAATAAATCATAAACTATAAGAGGAAAACAAGTTATGTAAAATCTATGAAGGTTAAGTAAAATTCAGAGCAAAAAAAATACTTGCATGAGATTACATGAGCTGGTAATTCCGACTGGGAGGCAAGGTAGGCAGAGGAAAGCCATTCACGTTGCCTAAATGATGGCGAATAACCAGAGCTGAAACCCTTGTAAGGAAATGGGCCAAATGAAAAGTAAAACAGGAGAAATCCAAGGAAATTAACCCTAGCTAAGATCAATTGGCGGTAATGAATACGATTTGATCTTCACCATTAATCACACATCATACTGACCATACATCTGGCTAATGAATTTAAGATGCCCATTTGAAACCACAAGGTCATACGTACTACTATTAAACGTATTAAGGTGAATTTGGTTGGCATTTAAGTGCAGGAAGATATTATTGCTGTTAAAATTATATAAAATACGATATGTCAAAATCAAGAATAAAATGTGAATCGTTGAGTATTTATTCCCATAGAGAATCTTGTCACGTCTAAGTTCAAATACAAACCATAATGTGGATAAGGATAATGATAGGAGGAACATTGAATAATTCAATGTTGGGGAATGAACGAGATCTTAATACATGAAATAACCATTATAAATATGTTTTGAATTAAGCATAGGTACAAAAAATTAGTAGATCATATATAAAAGAAATTATTCGAACCATAGTAATATATATTACTATGTAGAATCATAGGAAAAAGGATTAAGTGAAAATGTAATCCTTCGTTGAATTAATATGTATATATACAAGTTCAAAAAGAGTCTCATAGACTTAGAGATAAAACGATGTGGATACATGTGATATAGTTTGTAATCAAAACACATGTCAAGAATCATATATAGATGTAATATATGGTAACATATATATGTGAGGAAAAATTTAGTGTTAATTAGAGTTAAGGAGGTCTAAGCATATAGTAATGTATAGAGAGATGTGGAATGCTCGAATTATAAAGTGTCATAATAGTATGAGGACTATGAAATTATATACATTGAAATAAATGTAAATATGCCATGTATATGAGAATAATTTCTAATCATATTAAAGGAATGAATATCTACGAACATATTCATAGGTATGAATTTAGATATGACATAATAAAATTTCGAAAGACTGAAAGAAAATCCTTGAAGGAAATTCTGTAAGAGACTATACAATGACAGAAATAAAATAATCAAAGCACAGAAAAGCAGTGTATTAGTATAAATAGAAGAAAAAAAAAATTGGGTAAGTAGAGTTGTTACAAATGGTATCAGAGCCCACGTTGAAAACACTGGGCCTGTGTGTCCACACACAGAAAAACCCAAAAATATTTTGTTCTGAAATATAAGAATGTTATTTTTTCTTTACAGAATTTGATGTACTAATTAATTGTTGTGTACAATGATTGAAGTGCAGAAACTGTATAGTTGTTATTATGAATGAAGAAGGAGAGTTGTACGTGGATCTCGGGGGTGCGAGAAACCCACCAGATCAAAATTCTCAATTGTTGGACATGATAAGAGAAATGCAACAAGAAATGGTTCAACTAAGGACTAGCAATGAACGATTTTTGCAAGCCAGTGAAGAGCAAGAGAGGTTGATCAAAGAGTTAACCTCATGGTCTAGTCATGAAAGTGAACACCATGGAAGAAAGAGGAAAGAAGTTGAAACCAACTCATAAGGGTCTGAGGGTGGTGAAGCATGTGGACATCATTCCAGAAAGAAAAAGGAATTGCAAGGAGAATTCTGAAAAAGAAAACCTCCCACTTTTGATGGTGAAAAGGAGGAGGATGCAAAATCTTGGCTTCTGAACATGGTTAAATACTTCTAGGTATATGAATATGGAAGTAACCTGAAGGCCATATTGGAAATTTACGAACTGCAGGGTAAAGCCACCCTTTGGTGGGAAGAAAAAAAAATGGTACATGTGTCGGATGAAAAAACTGTTACCTAGGAAGACTGTCAAGCCAAATTTAAGTCTAGGTACTTGAATGAGAGATATTATGAAGATAAAGCTAAATAATTTCATGAGCTGAGATTGGGACAACTCACAATTGATGAGTTTGTTACCAAATTCACTAACTTGCTTCGCTATGTACCTTATATCAGGGAGGAAAAGGCAAAAGTGCAACGATTTTTAAACTACCTACCTATTATCAATAAGGAGATAATAGAGTTTGATAATCCAAAAAAAATGGATGAAGTTATTCGTAAACCAAGACTATTCTATCAGCAGTTTAAAGGCAGAAATGATCAGCTGAAAATTTGGAAAAATAAAGAGAAGGGGAAGGGTGACTCAAATGTAAAAAGAGTAAAAACAACATATCTGAATTTTTTTGGGAAGAACCACCAGAGAAAGAAATTTAATAAGAGTGGAGAAATCCAACCAACACAATCACATACTGGGTCTAAACAAATGGATATAAACATCAAAAAGGAAAGTGTTGTAAAAATGAAAGAACCTCTAAAGTTCCGGGGATGTGGATAACCTCACTTGTTACGTGACTTCCCACACAGAACAATTCAAAATATTCAAGTACTATGAGAGGAAACTACAGTCAATGAAATTTCTCGAAACATTCCTAGAATCAGTGTTGCACTTGAAGATCGCCGGGCTAAACACCAATCAACTATGATAGAAATCGAAGGTATGATTGTTGAACAACCTGTTTCTGTTTTGATAGACCCAGGAGAAAAATTAAGTTGTGTCAGTCCACAGATTGTGGAAAAGTGTAAGTTAAAAACAAAGAAAAATTCAGCAAGCATGGTTAGTGTAGTTAGCTACAGAAACAAAAAGAAAAGAGACCCATAAACTTCAAAAAATTGCTGTAAATTTAAATGTGTATGAAACTAAAATTCCTTTAAATATTTTTCCTCTAGGATCATATGATATGTTAGTAGGAATGGACTAGTTAGAGAAGCATAAAGTAATAGTAAATTGCTTAGATAAAACAATACATTGTATAGATAATGAAGGAGAAGTTGTGATAGTGAAAGGAAAACCAATATATATTAGACAAATTTTTGCATTGCAACTAAAAATGACAGCAAGAAAAGGATGTCAAGTGTATGTTGTACAAGTGGAAGAATTGGGACAACAAACAAAAAAAGAGGCTGTAGAAAACTTACCAGTGATCAGAGAGTTTAAGGATGTATTTCAGAGTAAATCCCCCATCTACCCCCTAAAAGAGAAATTGATTTTTCAATTGAACTAGTATTAGGAGCTACACCGGTTTCTAGAGCACCCTATAGAATGAGTACTCCTGAACTAATAAAACTGAAATTACAATTGAAAGAATTGTTAGACAGAGGGTACATCAGACCAAGTATGTCTCCTTGGGGAGAACCAGTGTTGTTTGTTAAAAAGAAAGATGGCACATTTCGAATGTATATAGATTACAGACAACTGAATAAGTTAAATATTAAGAATAGATATCCTCTGCCAAGGATAGATGACTTATTTGACCAAGTGAGAGAAGCTACTATCTTCTCAAAGATTTATTTAAGAATAGGATATCACCAACTCAGAATTAAAGATGAGGACATCAACAAAACAACATTCCTAACTAGATATGGACACTATGAATTTCTAGTCCTACCCTTTGGACTTACAAATGCACCTACTACATTCATGTGTTTAATGAATAGTGTACTACACAAGTATCTAGACAAGTTTGTACTAGTGTTCATTGATGACATTTTAGTGTACTCCAAAAATGAAGAAGAACACAAAGAACATCTCAAAATAGTCCTACAAACACTTAGAGAACATCAATT
The DNA here is from genome assembly GCA_034641835.2 of Pinus albicaulis. Classification (NCBI taxonomy): domain Eukaryota; kingdom Viridiplantae; phylum Streptophyta; class Pinopsida; order Pinales; family Pinaceae; genus Pinus; species Pinus albicaulis. Next base: position 698,203,997 of record CM076569.1, on the reverse strand, counting down.
ATATGCCCAACTCAACAAATGTGAATTTTACACAGATTAAATTCAGTATTTAGGTCATGTTATTTCAAATGATGGATTAGCAGTAGACCCAGAGAAAATACAAGAAATAATGAATTGGCCTGTACCCATAGATGTACCATCCATACGATCCTTTATGGGTATTACTCGATATTACCGTAGGTTTGTTGAAGGATTCTCAGTATTAGCCTATCTTATTACTTTCTTGCAAAAAAGAAGAAGTAAAGTTTGAATGGACAACAAAGTGTCAAAGTTGTTTTGAACAAATAAAATTGAAATGAACTACTGCACCCATATTGAAAATTGTTGATCCAAACAAGGAATTTGTAGTGTGTGTAGATGCATGTGTGGAAGGGTTAGGAGGAGTATTGTTGCAAGATAATTAAGTAGCATATGAGTCAAGAAAATTGAAGAAGCATGAACATAATTATATTGTGTATGACTTAGAACTAGTTTTTGTTATACATGCATTGGAGATGCGGAGACATTACCTGTTGGGAAAGAAATTCATATTAATGACATATCACATCAGCGTGAAATACTTCTTTACTCAACCAAATTTAAATGCTATACAAGCTAGATGGTTATCTTTCCTTAGTGAGTTCGATATGGAAATCAAACACAGCAAAGGAAAAGAAAATAAGATTGATGATGCTTTGAGTAGGAATTCTCATCAAATCTTGACCAATGTGGGAATTAGTGTGAAACTTGAGATAGAAGAATAGATTCATGAAGTGTTGATGCAAGACCAACAGTATGTAAAAATTGCAAGATAAATTGCAGAAAACTGAAGTTGTGGGATATACTAAAAACTAGAAAGGACTGATTTAATATAAACAAAGATTGTATATTCCAAATGTGACATATTTAAAACAGGAAATTTTAGATGAGTATCATAAAAGACCTTATTGTTGGAAATGTTGTCATTGATGGAAAAGGAATTGGCAAAGAAGGAGCATCTGAAACAGTAACTATGAAAAGATAAAAGCAAGGCAGAGAACAAAGGTCAGCAGACAAAGCAGTGTAATGAAGATGCGATGCGATATTTGTATGTGCGATGCGATGAGATCGCACATCGCAATCGGCGAAAGAAATAGAGAGGCAGAGTATGCGATTGATCTGCGATGCGATGCGATGAGATCGTACATCGCAATCGGCGAAAGAAACAGAGAGGCAGAGTATGTGATTGATCTACGATGCGATGCGATATTTGAGATCGCATATCGCAATCAGCGAAGAAACAGAGAGGCAGAGTAACGAATATGCGATGCGATGCGATGATATAAGGATATGGGTCCTACAGGGAAAGTGTATATTATAATATTCCGAAGGTTGGGTACAAAAGAGTTGAACTTAAGAAATGTAGTGCCGAATCATTTACAAAGGAATTGATGCTATTCTTAAAGATCAGTTAAACAAACAGCGGCAATGTATGTATATATAAAACCTTATTCCGGGAATCATTACCCAGTCGGGCATCATATTTATATATAAATAAATTTCGAGAATCGCCTACCCCACTGGAGGATACTCTAAAGCTGGAACATAAAAGAATATATAGCGCATTACATATTTCACAAAGGTCCAAAGTTTATATATAATTCATATGGAACCAAGCGATATTTGTTAATTTATTGCACATGAAGGACGGAACCTGGAGTACGGAGCAGGAATTTGATTGGACGGTTGATCACTGTTTAAAAACCGCGAGTGGATTTGCGGAAGAGAATTTCCCATATCGCACCGCTTTTGCAGGTTGAGCGGTATTCAAGAGGTTGGCTCCGATTCCATAGAGCAGGCGACACGCGTCCCTGTACGACTTCAGAAAACCGCTTGTCACTGCGCGCCAACGCGCGTTATTGTTCGATCCAAGATGCCCAGCGATATTGTTGTGCGCCGTTGATCTGGAGGGAAGCCATCAGACGGTGGTCGTATGAGGAAGATGCGCGAAGATTAACCAAAGTACGGCAGGCCATCGCGCGTTATTGTTCGCGCACCTTTGCCGAGCGATATCCGTCTGATCAAATGAGGTGGCGCGACGCGATAACAACCGTCGGATGGATATGACCATTAACACTGGGGCCCATGCATACGAATGCGTTGGTCATGGTTAAGATTTGTGGATTTATTAACCATTGGGGTTATAGTTATAAAATTCAAACATTTTGTTATGAAATGTGAAGGAAGCCCCCGAATTGAAATAATATTATATGGCGGAGATAAAAGACTACCTTTGGGACGATTCGTGCATAGAAGAACAAAGGTTGGGGTTTCAATTTGGATTGGCTCGATTTTTAATACGTTGGATTATCTATTTTGACCCCGTCCAGGAATACCATTAGCGGTTCGTGGTTTTGACTCATGGTTTTACTAAAGGAAAAACTATATAAGGAGAAGAGAAATAGAGAACGACGTGTGCGTGCGAAAGGGTCGATAATAAACGAATCTCTTTTAGAGATATCTGTGTGAATAAACTCTGATATATCTGAATCTATGGCGCACCTGTGAATATGATGATTGATCAAGATCTTTAGATCAAGATGATGATTAATTCCTGGTTCAATCGACTGACGAAATCATGAAGAACGTATAAGGGTTGTGAATGAATACTTTACACTGAAGTATATATGTATGGAATGGGTAACAGATTTCTTAATTAAGGATGCATCTCTGAAGAAAATAAATAAATCTGGTGGCCTGCAAGGTATGTTGTGTGGAAGTGGATGAAGCATGGTCTGCAGTAGATCTGAGGGTCGAAGCCTTCAGTGAGGGGGTTGTAGCTCCCTTCCAATGGTAGCTGGTAAACGAGAGCAGGGGGTTGTAGCTCCCTTCTAGGAAAGGCTGGTAAACAAGAGAAGGTTGTAGCTTTCTGTAGGTGGGTGTCTGCATGCTAGTATGAGTCTGCACCAGCATAAAACTGTAAGAAGTTTTCTTTATAATAAATATTGAAGACTGAGATAACAGCAGCGGTGGTTTTCTCCCGAATTGGGTTTCCACCTTAAATCCTGGTGTTCATATGTGTTGCTTATGTTTGATGGTTTGTTATGTTATTTCTGTTCATGCTTACTGCTTATGAATGATGCAATGATCTAAGTAAAGACATAATAAGATCTCTGAACATACAAGTTGGATGCAGCAATGTAACATATGGTTTTAAGAGAAAGGAAACTAAAAAAAAAAAATCACTTACCAAATACCGATTCACCCCCAAAGAGATGTTTCCAAGAATTGGCACGAAAGGTGTCCTTCTGAAAAAGCTTAGCCGCTAGAAGGAAGATCAAGCAAGATGAGCAATCAAGATGGAACAACATCTATCAGGCCTCCGCTCTTTAACGGAAACAATTTAATCTTCTGGAAAACAAGGATGAGATCCTACCTTCAGTATCTGGGAGCAGATGTATGGGCAATTGTTGAAGGAGGATATCAATATCCAGCTGCAGTACCAACTGATTCGACAGAAAGAAAGAATTATGAAACCAATGCAAAGGTGGTCAATGCACTATTGGGAAGTCTAACTGAATCAGAATTTGTCAAATTCATGCAGCTGAATACAACAAAGGCAATATGGGACAAAATAATTCTAAGTTATGAAGGTGATGCAAAGGTAAAAAGTGCTAAACTCCAAACTCTCAGAATTCAATATGAGAATCTAAAAATGGATAATGAGGAGAGAATTACAAGTTTCTTTTTACGTCTTGATGATATTGTAAATCTTATGAAAAATCTGGGAGAAACAATAACCGAATCTACTTTGGTTGAGAAAATTTTAAGATCACTAACCGCAAAGTTTGAATCAAAAGTTTCTGCTCTTGAAGAAAAGCAGGATCTTCAAAATCTTACTGTGGTGCAACTTCATGGCGTACTAACTGCATATGAAATGAGAAGAGGAGGACCATCTGAAGTCAAAGAAGCAGTCCTTAGAACTTCTACAAAAGGAAAGGAAGTACAAAAGCAGAAGGATCAGGATATATCTCAGAAGAAGATGAGATAAACTTTGTAAAGAAACTTCAACTAGGCACAGGATGGTTCAGAGGTAAGCTCCCTTTCAAATGTTTTGATTGTGGAAGAGTTGGTCATTATGCTGCTAAGTGTCCTCATAAAGAAACACATAAAAAGGGGAAGGAAGTAGTAAGAAGGAATAAGAATCGTTATAGCACTAGAAAAAGTTACTATACTCATGAAGACAGTGATGGGTTATCTGATAGTGAAGAAGAATGTGAACAAGATCTTAGACTTCTCATGGCATTTGAAAAGGAATCGAGAGAAGAAAAGGATACTTTTGTGGACGCTCTAGAAGATAATGATTTTCTTGATGAAAACAATCAACTCAAAATTTGCTTCGAAGAGAGTAAAATAATCATAGAAACTCTAAAAATTAGCTTGAAGAAAAAGAGAAACACAATGAGAAATTAGAGTGTGAAGTAGTAAGTCTAAGAAAAAAACTTGAGAAAGCAAAGAATCTGAATCTTAGATTTGCTAAAGGATCTGAAACCTTAGATGAGATTATCAAGGTACAATGTTCTTCCCTTATAAAGACAGGTCTTGGATATATCGGAGAATCTTCTCAGGCTTCAGCACCAAATTATCTAAAAGCAGCTACTGCTAGTATACAACATGCTGCCACTCAGCAAGGGAATAAATAATCTTTGCAGGTAAAGCATGATCATCTCAATTCAAAGAACACTAACAGGAATCTCTTTCAAAGAAACACCAATCAACAGGTAAATTCAAGAAGGAGATTTTATGATCGTAGAAATTTCTTCTTCAATGGACAATGTTTCTCATGTCACAATTTTGGTCATAAAGCTGTTCAATGTGTAGCATATAAAACTATCATGACAAGAGAAGCAAGAAAGAAAAGGATTTATATTGTAACAAAGAAGAATACCTATAACAACTTTTCTCCTCTTCAAAATGAAGTTGAATGTGCTTATTGCAATAATTTTTGCCATGAAGAATCTGAATGCAGGAGCAAAGTTCAACCAAAAGAACATGTTCCTTCAAGCCCAAAGTGTGGAAAAAGAAGGAATTACAGGTTGAAAATTGTGGCATAGCGTTATTTGCAGAAGATGAAGAAAACCAATGGTACATTGATAGTGGATGCTCAAGACACATGACAGGTGACAAAGCCAAACTTCTTGCATATAGTGCTCTAGAAAAAGAAAAGAATGTTACATTTGGAAATGATACTCCTGCGGTCATTAAGGGAAAAGGGTCTGTTTTTCTAAAAGAAAAGGTGAAATCTAATGAAGTCATGTATGTGGATGGATTAAAGCATAACTTGTTAAGTGTAAGTCAAATGTGTGATCAAGGAACTGAAGTTGTCTTTAGTTCAAAAGAATGTGTGGTACGTGATCTTGATACAGGTAAAGAAATTATAAAAGGAAAAAGAACTCCAAGCAACCTGTATGTATTGAAGAACTGCAAAGAACAATGTTACTTGAGTAAATCTTCAGAAAATTGGCTATGGCATAGAAGGTTGGGGCATCTGAGCTTCTCCTAAATCAATAAAACAAGCAGACTTAAAGTTGTTCGTGATCTTCCCAATATTACTCTACCTGAAAATATCATATGCAAATCTTGCCAATTTGGTAAGCAAACCAGAGTGCAATTTAATGCCAAGGAAGGATCATCAAGTAAGCCTCTTGAACTCATTCATACTGACATATGTGGACCTATGAGGAAAAAGCCACCACGTGGTGAAGAATATTATATCTTATTCATTGATGATTTCTCTAGAATGTGTTGGATTGGGCTGCTTAAACACAAAGATGAAGCATTTGATAAATTTCAGATCTTCAAAGCTCTAGTTGAGAATGAATTAGATCTAAAAATCAAGTGTCTCAGATTTGATCGAGGAGGAGAATATACATCAGATGAATTCCTTGAATTTTGTGAACAACATGGCATAAAAAGACAGTTTTCTGTAGCTGGCACTCCACAACAAAATGGCATAGCAGAAAGAATGAATAGAACAGTTCAACAAATGGCTGAGAATATGCTTGATGAGATTCCGGAACACCTGACACATTTTGGGGAGAAGTAGCACATACAGCAGTAAACATTCTCAACAAGGCACATGTTCGTGTAAATAGTGATAAAACTCCATATGAACTCTGGTATGGTAATCCTCCCACTATAAAGCATTTCAGAATTTTTGGAAGCAAATGCTTTATCAAGAATAATGATGAAAAACTTGGCAAGTTTGAACCCAGAGCAGATGAAGGAATATTTCTTGGTTACTCCTCTAGGAGTAGGGCATATAAATGTTACAATAAAAGACTTCGGAAGATTGTTGAATGTATAGATGTTGTTATTGATGAGTCTCCAACAACTCCAAAAGAAGAAAAACAAACAACAAATGAAGACGATGATGATGACATATATCCTTCTACATCAAATAGTAATGATATAAAGAGTGAACCCAATGAAGAACCCGAAGATGATTTGTCTGAAAAGGCTCCATCTAGATATGTTCAAAAGAATCATCCAGAATCTCAAATTTTGGGAGAAAAGGGATCAGGTGTACAAACAAGAAGGAATCTTGTGGGATCTTCGAGCAATCTAACATTTCTGTCCACTATTGAACCTCACAATGTCAGTCAAGCTAGCAAAGATGAATGTTGGATTCAAGCCATGAATGAAGAGCTTGATCAAATTGAAAAGAATCACACTTGGGAATTAGTACCAAGACCTCATGAAAGAAATTTCATTGGAACTAAATGGATATTCAAAAACAAGTTAAATGAGAATGGGAATGTTATAAGAAATAAAGCTAGACTTGTTTGCAAGGGGTATGCTCAATAAGAAGGTATAGACTTTGAAGAAACTTTTGCTCTTGTAGCCAGACTTGAAGCCATAAGAATGTTTCTTGCTTTTTCAAGCTTCCAACAAATCAAAGTTTATCAAATGGATGTTAAATCTGCTTTTCTCAATGGTGATCTAGAAGAAGAAGTTTATATAGAACAACCATAAGGATTCATTTTGGGAAATGATGAAAAACTTGTTTGTAGGCTTAAAAAGGCTCTATATGGTCTCAAACAAGCTCCAAGGGCATGGTACTATCGTCTTGACAAATATCTTCATCAACAAGGATTTTCAAAGGGGTCTGCTGATAGCAACTTGTACATAAAAACTGAAAATGACAAACTGTTGATTGTGGTTGTATATGTCGATGATATCATTTTTGGAAGTAATAAAGAGTCTATGAGTCAGAAATTTGCTTCTGATATGCAGCAAGAATTTGAAATGTCTTTACTTGGGGAACTAACATTCTTTCTTGGCTTGCAAGTGCAACAAGTAACAGATGGCATATTCTTATCACAAACAAAATATCTCAAGCAAATTCTGAAGAAGTATGGTATGGAAGAGTGCAAACCTGTAAGTACACCAATGGTAACCGGATGTAATATCAGTTCTCATGATGATTCTCCCACAGTGAATCAACCAGAATACAGATCTATGATAGGAAGTCTACTTTATCTCACTGGGACTAGACCAGACATTATGCATGTAATTGGGATTGTTGGACGATTCCAAGCTAATCCAAAAGAGTCTCACCTTCAGGCTGTCAAAAGAATATTCAAATATCTACAAGGAACTCAAGACTTTGGGCTATGGTATCCAAAGAATGTTGATCTCACTCTTCAGGCTTACACTGATGCAGATTGTAGAAATTTGCTGAATAATGATTAATTATCCACCAAGACTATCCTGATCACATACAATTCGAATTTATATGCAACACATAATCTCTTCCACTCAGATCATCAAACATGCGGAAATAAAATCAAGCGATCGCACATCAATTCATCATACACATTAACACAGTATGTATGGGGAAATCTTATAGCTGAAAACCCCACAGCTATTGTGTATATTATAATGGAGAAATCATGTAACAAACTCAGTACAATACTCCTCACAAGTACTCAATACTTTCTCATAAAGTTACACACAAACTAGCTCAGTTTTGAACAGGTTACTGGTTCAAAACTCACCGCCAATTGCCTTGCCTCTATTGCGCAATCCAGGCCTGTCTATATAGAGATCCAAGGTTCGAATCTCCTTGGCTTGACTGCGCAATTTTCATGGACAAATCCTCCAAGTGTGGTGCAACCATGCACAAATCGATGTCGCGCCACTGAGAAATAACTCCACCTTTTCATCTACCTCTTTCACTGGTCTCCACTGAACTGATCATGCACTGTAGTGAACTGATGTGTTCTTGAGTTGAATAATGAGTTACTAATTAATGAATTAAATAATATTTAATTCACTCCACTCATAACTAATTGATTAGCCAGTTAAACTAATCTCAACCAGTTCAACTAAAATAAACAGAACACAACTCCACTAGCTGTCTCATTAACTCCACCAAACTTCTGCCACTGAAGTCCTAACTGAAGTCAACCATGGATGTGCTCACCAAACCCTAGGAATAGCGTAATTCCTCTGTCAGATGCATGAGCCACTTCCAAGGCTCGAACTGAAGTGCTCCAAGAGAGTAAACTGAAGTTTATAGTCCAAATATTATTAAGTGTAAATAATATTTGACTTCCCTATTTTAAGGAGAGGCAGTCTAAAAATAGACTTCGACCTATAGGTCCAAAAAATAGAGTCCCATCTATTTTTACCAACATGACCAATACTCCAAGAATAACATACTGCAATCCCCGGACCATGCTCTATATGTCTAAAAATAGACATAGTCTAAAAATAGATTTTGCGCCAGAATTTGCCTGCGGGCCCACTTAGTGAAGGCGACTTCATTTCACTAAGCTCCATCATCTTGCTGCATTTTCAACACAGATTGGGCTGGAAATGTTGATGATCGGAAAAGCACTAGTGGTGGTGCATTTTACATGGGGCCCCGGTTAGTATCTTGGTTCAGCAAGAAGCAAAGCTCTATTGCCTTATCCACAGCAGAAGCAGAATATGTGGTTGCCACATCATGTTGCACTCAACTTCTTTGGATGATGCAAACCTTACAAGACTTTTAAATCAAATGTTCACCTCCTATATCCATTATGTGTGATAACACAAGTGCCATCAGTATCTCAAAGAATCCTGTTATGCATTCCAAGACCAAGCACATTCCCATCAAATATCACTTCTTACGTGAACAAGTGCTTGAACAAAAGGTGAAGTTGGAGTATGTGCCCTCCAAAGAATAAGTTGCTGATGTATTTACCAAACCTTTACCCAGGGAAGCGTTTGAATATCTCAGACAGAAGCTGGGAGTAGTCTCTGCCATGCAGAAGATCAGATCTACTTAAATACTGAAAAATACGTTCCTGTTGAAGGTGGTCAGGATGCACAGGCTAAGGGGGAGCATTGGTCATGTGGCAAGGATGCATTACTTGTTGTAATCTGATCTCATGCTTGAGAATCTTTGATCTTGAGTGTATAAGTCATTTTTGATATTTCATTGAATATTATGTTTGAAGATGCAACATGATCTCAGGGGGAGAATGGTATTGTCAGTACAAAGGATATTGATCAACCCTTTTCCATTGATGTCAAAGGGGGAGGAAAAGAGGGGCTTCTCAAAGACAAACAAAGGAAGAATATTGCCATCAATGCCAAAGGGGGAGATTGTTGGAAATGTTGTCATTGATGTCAAAGGAATTGGCAAAGAAGGAACATCTGAAACAGTAACTATGAAAAGAGAAAAGCAAGGCAGAGAACAAAGGTCAGCAGACAAAGCAGTGTAATGAAGATGCGATGCGATATTTGTATGTGCGATGTGATGAGATCGCACATCGCAATCGGCGAAAGAAACAGAGAGGCAGAGTATGCGATTAATCTGCGATACAATGCGATATTTGTATGTGCGATGCGATGAGATCGCACATCGCAATCGGTGAAAGAAACAGAGAGGCAGAGTATGCGATTGATCTACGATGCGATGCGATATTTGAGATCGCATATCGCAATCAGCGAAGAAACAGAGAGGCAGAGTAATGAATATGCAATGCGATGCGATGATATAAGGATATGGGTCCTACAAGGAAAGTGTATATTATAATATTCCGAAGGTTGGGTACAAAAGAGTTGAACTTAATAAATGTAGTGCCGAATCATTTACAAAGGAATTGACGCTATTCTTAAAGATCAGTTAAACAAACAGCGACAATGTATGTATATATAAAACCTTATTCCGGGAATCATTACCCAGCCGGGCATCATATTTATATATAAATAAATTCTGAGAATCGCCTACCCCGCTGGAGGATACTCTAAAGTTGGAACATAAAAGCATATATAGCGCATTACATATTTCACAAAGGTCCAAAGTTTATATATAATTCATATGGAACCAAGCGATATTTGTTAATTTATTGCACATGAAGGACGAAACCTGGAGTACGGAGCGGGAATTTGATTGGACGGTTGATCACTGTTTAAAAACTGCGAGTGGATTTGCGGAAGCGAATTGCCCATATCGCACCGCTTTTGCGGGTTGAGCGGTATTCAAGAGGTTGGCTCCGATTCCATAGAACGGGCGACATGCGTCCATGTACGACTTCAGAAAACCGCTTGTCACTGCGCGCCAACGCGCGTTATTGTTCGATCCAGGATGCCCAGCGATATTGTTATGCGTCGTTGATCTGGAGGGAAGCCATCGGACGGTGGTCGTATGAGGAAGATGCACGAAGATTAACCAAAGTACGGCAGGCCATCGCGCGTTATTGTTCGCGCACCTTCGCCGAGCGATATCCGTCCGATCAAATGAGGTGGCGCGACGCGATAACAACCGTCGGATGGATATAACCATTAACACTGGGGCCCATGCATACGAATGCGTTGGTCATGGTTAAGATTTGCGGATTTATTAACCATTGGGGTTATAGTTATAAAATTCGAACATTTTGTTATGAAATGTGAAGGAAGCCCCCGAATTGAAATAATATTATATGGCGGAGATAAAAGACTACCTTTGGGACGATTCGTGCATAGAAGAATGAAGGTTGAGGTTTCAATTTGGATTGGCTCGATTTTTAATACGCTGGATTATCTATTTTGACCCCGTCCAGGAATACCATTAGCGGTTTGTGGTTTTGGCTCATGGTTTTACTAAAGGCAAAACTATATAAGGAGAAGAGAAATAGAGAATGAGGTGTGCGTGCGAAAGGGTCGATAATAAACGAGTCTCTTTTAGAGATATCTGTATGAATAAACTCTGATATATCTGAATCTATGGCGCACCTGTGAATATGATGATTGATCAAGATCTTTAGATCAAGATGATGATTAATTTCTGGTTCAATCGACTGACGAAATCATGAAGAACGTATAAGGGTTGTGAATGAATACTTCACACTGAAGTATATCTGTATGGAATGGGTAACAGATTGTTGAATTAAGGATGCATCTCTGAAGAAAATAAATAAATCTGGTCGCCTGCAAGGTATGTTGTGTGGAAGTGGATGAAGCGTGGTCCGCAGTAGATCTGAGGGTCGAAACCTTCAGTGAGGGGGTTGTAGCTCCCTTCCAGTGGTAGCTGGTAAACGAGAGCAGGGGGTTGTAGCTCCCTTCCAGGAAAGGCTGGTAAACGAGAGAAGGTTGTAGCTTTCTGCAGGTGGGTGCCTGCATCCTGGTATGAGTCTGCACCAGCATAAAATTGTAAGAAGTTTTCTTTATAATAAATATTGAAGACTGAGATAACAACAGCGGTGGTTTTCTCCCGAATTGGGTTTCCACCTTAAATCCTAGTGTTCATATGTGTTGCCTATGTTTGATGGTTTGTTCTGTTATTTCTGTTCATGCTTATTGCTTATCTGATGAATAAATGATGCAATGATCTATGTAAAGACATAATAAGATCTCTGGGCATACAAGTTGGATGCAGTAATGTAACATATGGTTTTAAGAGAAAGGAAAACTAAAAAAAAAAATTTGTCAATCAACTCTAAATACTGATTCACCCCCCCTCTCAGTATTTTTCCAACACTTATGCATGTCATTCTGGTTATCAAAAATTGATTTCGGCATTAAGGAATAACATGTTTTGTCCAGGTATGAAAAAATATGTGGTTGATTATCTAGCGAGGTGTTTAAAATTTCAGCAAGTAAAAGTGGAACATCAGCATCCTTTAGGATTATTGAACCCTCTACCTATTCCAGAATGGAAGTGCGAAGTGGTTTTCATATATTTCATTACTGGATTGCCTAAAACCAAGTATCAACATGACTCTATAATTGTGGTTGTAGACACATTAACTAAGGCATCACACTTTTTTCCAGTACAATTTACTTTTGGCACAACTCAAGTAGCCAATGTATTCATGAAAGAAATTGTAAAATTACATGGAATTCCAAAAATGATTATATCTTACAGAGATGCAAAATTCACTTCAGCCTTTTGGAAAACTCTATTCGGAGGAATGGGTACCAAATTGAACTTTAGTACCACTTACCATCCTCAAATATATGGTCAAACTAAAACAACCAATCAAATTTTAGAAGACACGTTGCACATGTATGTGATGGATAGACCTACAAGATGGGAATATTTTCTACATTTCGTAGAATTTGCATATAATAATAGTTATCAAGATTCTATTAAGATGAGTAATTTTGAATCATTGTATGGTAGAAAATGCCACACTCCACTCAGTTGGAGTCAACCAGAAGATAAGTTGATTCTTGGACATGATGCATTGCAAGAGATGGAATGAATTGTGAAGAAAATTCAACAAAATATTAAAACATCTCAAGATCGACAAAATAGCTATGCATACAAAAAGAGAATTCATAGAGAATTCAAAGTGGGAGATCATGTTTATTTGAGGATTAAGCCTCGAAAGGGCACATTATATGCTATTAGCGGTGCTAAGTTAACACTACACTACTGTGGACCATTTGAAGTTTTATAAAGAGTAGGGCTAGTAGCTTATAAATTGGCTCTACCTAGTCACATTAAGGTTCACAATGTTTTTCATATTTCATTATTGAAAAAGTATGTACATGACCCTACTCATGTAATTGATTGGATTGTGATATAGGTGGAAACCAAAGGGGAATTTCTTCCAGAATCCCTTCGTATACTGGCACAGGAAGAAATTGAACTCCAGAATAGAGTCGTAGCTCGGGTGAAAGTGCATTGGAAGTACTTTACACCTGAGGAAGCTACTTGGGAGCAAGAAGAAGAAATGAAAGAGAAATATCCATCACTGTTTGAGAAGTGAACATATATTTTGCAACACCGAGGACGATGTTTTGTTTTAGAGGGGGAATATGTAATATCCCTATTTTACTGTTTTTATTTAGACAGTTGCAAATCCTAAGGGTTAAGTGGACCTAAAGGAAAACTATATGTGGACATATTATTATTTTTTTAATTTAATAAATGTGGAGATTTAATTATTATGCAAAGACTAGAGTAAATTGGAGGCCAGGATTTCAAGTCCACGATGATAGAATTAAATCCAAAGACTTTGCCAAAATCTCCAAAAATCCTTGGAGAAAATAAAATAAAATAAAAAATATTTAGATTGGAGATAAAAATCTAAAAGATACCTCAGTAAAGTGGAAAGTTACTGAGAAGAGGTCAAATAAAACTAGCAAGAGGAAAAATCTAGTTTTAAAGAGCTTTTGTGGAAAAAACAAAAGTAAAGCCTAGGCTAAAGGAAAACATCATCCTGATTTAACTGGACGTAGTTATGGAAACATGCTCAGTGAAAGAAAGCTTAAATACTCCATTCCTGAGTAGATAAGAGGTTGCCTACACTTTGGAAGAATTGGTCTCTGCTTGGGGGGAGCTGTGGATGAAAGCTTAAGGTTGGGTGGAAATTAGTCATTACCAAAATTGGTATGCACAGTATTAAATTATGTCTTATAATGATTCTATTATTATGATGATGATTGAGTAAGATTTAATGTGTTGTAACTAACAAATTAAGTTGAAAGCTATGTATCCTGAATTATAAATCTGTGTGATAACTTAGTTTATTCTTTGGGAATAAAGTGTCTAATGTATTTAACAGAAAAATAACTATAGCACATATATTTAAATTTTTGTCTGGTTACGTAGACTAGTTTAATTAATTAACCAACAAACAGAATATCTAAACCCAATTAGAAGAGTTTAAATCCACTGTTAGATCTATGTTAACTACAGTATTACAGATATAAAACACATCCTTAGGATTTCACAATATTCTAAGTATGTTAAGAAAAAACATAGTAATTACTAGCAGAAATACCTAGTTATTTCTGATAGCAAAGAGGAAGTAGAGATGTACGCAATTGGATTGATTATTTCTATTAAATCAAGAAGGTAATATTATGTACAATTAATGTAATTTATATTCAAACTGTACAAATTCATAAATTAGGTTGTGTTGAAAAAGAACTACGACACCATTATACATAGAGAGGTACTATGTATAGAGAAACATTTATACATATAGAATACAATACACAAAAATAGAATATGAATTATTCATAAATATTATAAAGAAATTGTAAACCGTGTATAGAAATGTTTCACGGATGGAAATTCATCTAATAAAGATGAATAGAAAAATGTATTAATATTCATGTAAAATGTCAGTTATCATTATCAAAGTCATATTGACTGAAATTCAATTATTATTGATATTAATTACAAATTATATATACATTGAAAAATATCATTTAATTCAGCTGGCTGAATTCTATGCATGGTAACGACCAACCTGTAAATAGATGAACCCAAATTTATTGTCAATTATTTTGAGAAAGAAAGTTGAAGTGATTGTGGTGTAAATTTCAAGATGTGAAGTACCTGTATAGAAAACCCACAGAGATCTACGTTAGATTCAGATCAAATAGAATAAAATCCATAGCCAAGTGGTGCTATTTAAATAATAATTAATAAGATAGACATGCCTGTGTAATAGGCATGAGGGAGTGGAGTTATTCTTGTACTTGAAATTTAAAAATCAAATATTGAGTTCACGAAAGTATACCCAAGAATGAGGATACAATTTTGTACTTTAAATTAAGAAATTGGGTTATTGATCGTCAAACTAAATAGAAAAATTCCTTACATGAGAGGTGATTGGAAACCAGATACAGGGCATCTGATATAAAATGATTAATCCGAGTAAGATTGGGAAAACAATAATTTCCATGTACAATAATGGATCATATTATGCGGAAGAAAAGTTATCAATTGTAAATTCAAATTTAGAATGTAAAATTGTACCATACATTCCAGCTTTAATTATATGCAGGATAAATTGTACAATTAAACATATGCTAATACCTGAAAGAGACACAATGACTAATTAAAAATTAATTACACAAATATAATTTTATATCTAAACTTGACGCAAATGTCGAGGGTATGTATATATACAGTAAATCATAATTCCACAAAGGAAATCGAAGTATGCTTTGATACCTCTGTATGAAGTTAAAGAAAAATGAATTCGAATAATTTATCTCAGAGATGAGATATTCTTGAAAAATAAAATTGGGGTTGCAAAGCCTCCAAATCCATGTTATCTGTGATTGACAACCAGGAAGTTATAAAACCAGAGGAAAGCATAATTAATACGATATGAATTATTTGACTGGAATACTATCAAATTCTGGAACTTGAGTTTCGAACTTAACCATTCAATTTGTCTTCATACATAAAACAAAAACGAGACTCATAAATCACAAAGAGAAACCCTTGTGCAAGAATGGAAAAAGGAAGCCAGAGGGTATGAATTAAATTCGAAGTGGCTGAGGTAGCACGACGAGTTTATCAATTAGAGAAAACCCAAATGAAATCCATAGCTCAATCAATAAGTAAGGGAAATTGGGGAAAAACGTTAAGAAAATTTAACAATGCATTCGTTTGTATAATATTGAAGACTAGCTTCAATTTAATCACGCAGAGTTCAGACATTAAAATATCAAGACTGATATGATTTTTTTAAATTGATATTTATCAATGCAAAGAAAGAAATCGCAACTACTTAAGGAAACACAGAAGAAAGGAGACGTGTTAACTGTGGAAAGAGTTACATGGCTTACCTTCGGTTCGAGGAATCATATATTACCTTATGGGTCTATTATGAACATTCTTGATGAAACCCTCCTTTGTTGTTCAACCTGGAATCAGAAAGAAGAATAAATTTCTGAATATATAGCGAGAATAACTCATAAAATATAAGAGGAAAACGAGTTCTGTAAAATCTATGGAGGTTAAGTAAAATTCATAGCAAAAGAAATGCATGCATGAGATTACCTGAGCTGGGAATTATGACTGGGAGGAAATTTAGGCGGAGGAAATATGTTCACGTTGCCAAAAGGACAACAAATAACCAGAGCTGAAACCCTCGTAAGGAAATGGGACACATGAAAAGTAAAATGGGAGAAATCCAAGGAAATTAACCCTAGCTAAGATCAATTGGTGCTAATGAATATGATTTGATCTTCACCATTAATCACACATCGGATTGACCATACAGCTGGCTAATGAATTTAAGATGCCCATGTGAAACCACAAGGTCAGACGTACTACTATTAAATGTATTAAGGTGAAGTCGGTTGGCATTTAAGTGCAAGAAGATATTATTGCTGTTAAAATTATATAAAATACGATATGTCAAAATCAAGAATAAAATCTGTTAGGTCCCTATATTACTAGTATAGTCCCTTATTGTTGTTAGTGTAACCCCCTTATTGTTATTATTGTACCCTTGTAACCCCCATATTGTTATTATTGTGCCCTTAAATTATTATTGTTAGGTCGGCTAGGATTACATTGAGGCCCCACTAGGATTACATTTTGGCCCCCATGGACTCCTATATATAGAAAGGAGGTTTTGTAATTTGTATCATCCAAGAATTGTTCATTAATGTAATGTATTGGAGGTTTCCCCCTCGAAGTGGCTTATTTCTAAGGCGTTGATATCTCTTTTCTGCTATTTTTGGAGCTGGTTTCACAACATTTGGTATCAAAGCTTTGAGATTCTAGGGTTTCGTTGCTCCAAATAGGTCGGCGTGGAATTTTCGCTATAAATTTTTTTCTACGAAGTTTCAAAAGCTGAAATTTTTAGGGTGCGAAGCCGAAATCCTGAGGAACATCTTCGCAAAATTTTAGAGCTTGTTTCGCAATATTTTCGGAGATATGATCTGTGGAAGTTAGGTCTTTTTGCAGGCTCCTAAATTTAATCTAAACAGGTCATCGTGGCATTTGCGCTATAAAATTTTTTCTACGAAGGTTCAGAATCTGAAATTTTTAGGGCGCGAAGCTGAAATCCTGAGGAAACTTGTCGCAAAATTTCAGATCTTGGTTCGCAATAGTTTCGGAGATATGATCTGTGGAAGATAGTGCTTTTTCAGGCTCCTGAATTTCATCTCAAAGAGGTGATCATGGGAAAAGATTCATAACTCTCTCTCTGAGCATCGGATTGGAGTGCCGTAAAAAGTGGTCACAAGTACACGGACTGTAGTTTCTTGGCTATCAATTTCAGAGCTGAAGGATGAAACAATGACACGTGGCAAGTCGTACAATTTTTCTCTACTGAACCAGCCCATAATTAGGTCATTGTGGGAGATTGGACACAACTTTGCCTTGGAGAATCCAGATTAGGTCAGACCTGTGGCATTCGAAAGAGAATTCAGAGGGCTATCTCAGTGCTAAATTTCAGATATTGAAGAGCCGCAATCACAGAGATAATCCAATTTCAATATCGAGTTCCTCAAAAGCAAGAAAAAGGTGTGTATTTTTTTTCCGAATCGCATAAGTCTTGTTTAAAGAATCAATTTGAATTTATTACAAGGGCGTATTGTAGAATAGATATCAGTATTGGATTCTAAAAAATGCCCCGTAAAAATAATTCAACACCCATTAAGCCTTCAGAAGGCTCTAATATGACTCATGAAGATGAAGAATTGCAACATGATGTATCAAACTTACAAGAGCAAGTTCACCAAATTTCGCTCTTGCAAAGAGCATCAAAAAATGAAATAGAAGTTTTGAAGAAAGACGTGGAAGCGAAGATGGATGGTTTGAAGAAAGGCGTGGAAGCTAAGATGGATGGCGTGGAAGCTAAGATGGATGTCATGGAAGCTGGCATGGAAGCTAATATGGATGACATGAAAGACAACATGGAAAACATGAAGAATGATCTAAAAGCAAACATGGAAGGTTTGACAAAGTTGATACAAGAAATGTTTCCTAATGGTGAAAATATAGTAGAGGAAACTCATGAGGAGAACAAAATAAATGTTAATCATGACTTCATAAACTCTAATGTTGGCGAGAAGAACCACCATATTCCAAAAATGGATATGAGGAAGTTTAATGGAAAGGATCCTGTAACATGGATATTACAGATGGAGCAATATTTTGATCTCCATAATGTGCAAAACACACAAAAGGTACGCATTGCAACTTTACATTTAGAACAAAATACATTTGTATGGTATCGATGGCTTTGTTCCCGTAAAAAAATCGTCACTTGGTCAATTTTTATGGAGGAAATGATAGCACATTATGAGGATACAAAGAGCAACACCTTCTTTAGCCAATTGATAAATCTCAAACAAAAGGGTTTAGTGGGGCAACACATTGAGGACTTCCAAAAATGGAATATAAGGGTAACTGATATTCCAGAGGAACACAGGATTGATCTCTTCATAGGTACTTTAAAGGATAACATCCAACATGAAGTTCGCGTTTTGGAACCTAATTCATTGGAGAAGGCATTCAGGTTGGCAAGAAAAATTGAATGTAAAATTATGGCGACGAGGAAGCCTACTACTCACTTCTATAAAGAAGGAAGTGTTGCTACGCCTAGATTTCCACAACCTACAAGGTTGACACCACAACAATTGGAAGAAAAAAGATCAAAAGGGCTTTGCTATAGTTGTGATAGAAAATACACTAAAGGTCATAAGTGTGCTGAGAAGAAATTATTTTACATAAATTGTGAAGAGGAAAAAGAAAATGAACAAGAAGAGGATATACACCAGAAACCAGCCCTAGAAGAGGAAGAAATGAGTCCGACCATATCGTGTAATGCATTGGCAGGAATTACCACTCCTCAAACTCTCAAGATAGAAGGACATATCAAGAAGAAAAATGTAATAGTGTTGATTGATTCAGGTAGCACCCATAATTTTATTCATTGTAAAGTAGCCAAGGAATTGAATTGTTTCCTATACCCAGCACCAGAATGTCAAGTGATGGTTGCAAATGGAGGAACTATAAATTGCTCTGGAAAATGCCATAATATCAAGCTAACCATGGGGAATATGTATTGACTAGTCCAATGCTTTCCATTCCTATGGGAGGTGCTGATGTTGTACTAGGAGTACAATGGTTACAATCTTTTGGGACGGTAGCTTTTAATTTTCAAGAACTTTTCTTGAAATTTTTTTCAGAAGGAAAGGAAGTCGAATTACGGGGTATTGCGGGGAAGCCAGGAAGGATAATAAGCTCTAATGTCATGACAAAGCTTCTAAAGAAAGAACAGCGAGGCGTAATTGCACAATTATGTTCACTAGAAGTTCCAACATCAAAATCATCTATTTCTGCAGATCTCCAACAAGTCTTGGACAATCATTCCAAGGTGTTTGAAACTCCCAAAGAACTCCCACCTATTCGTGATCATGATCATGCTATTCATTTGATTCTAGGAAGTGTTCCTCCAAACATCAGGCCTTATAGATATCCTTATTTCCAAAAGAGAGAAATTGAACGTATGATTGCAGAAATGTTAGAGGCGGGTATAATTCAACCTAGTCAAGGTTCTTTCTCTGCTCCTGTAGTATTGGTACACAAGAAGGATGGATCATGGCGAATGTGTCCGGATTATAGGGAGCTCAATAAGCTCACCATTAAAGATAAATTTCCCATTCCTATTATTTATGAATTATTGGATGAATTACATGGAGCAATTTATTTTACCAAGTTGGATCTTCATTTAGGATATCATCAAATTAGAATGAAGACTGAAGATATTCCAAAAACAACATTTCGAACTCATGAGGGTTATTATGAATTTTTGGTCATGCCTTTTGGCCTTACCAATGCACCTTCTACATTTCAAGGGTTGATGAATTTCATTTTCAAACCCTTCCTTAGAAAATTTGTGCTAGCATTTTTTGATGATATACTAATCTATAGCAGGTCTTGGAAGGATCATGTTGAACATGTTGACAGGGTGCTCAAACTATTGCAGGAGAAACAATTATATGCAAAAACATCCAAATGTTTCTTTGGAGTACAAGAGGTGGAATATCTGGGTCATATTGTATCTCATGAGGGTGTTAAAGTAGACCCTAACAAAATTAAAGCCATTAAGGACTGGAAATTCCCCACAACCATAAAGCAGTTGCGAGGATTTCTCGGGTTAACAGGGTATTATCGCAAGTTTGTTAAGAATTATGGGAGAATAGCAGCACCTCTAACAACATTATTGAAGAAAGATGCATTTTCATGGACTCCTGAAGCAACTAAGGCCTTTGAACATCTTAAAGAGGCATTGTGCCTAGCACCGGTCTTAGCTACGCCAGACTTCACAAAAACCTTTATTGTGGAATGTGATGCCTCAGGAAATGGAATTGGTGCAGTTTTAATGCAGGAAGGAAGACCCATTGCTTTTGAAAGTCGTCCAATCAAAGGAAAGTATTTACAGAAACCTATTTATGAGAAGGAAATGTTAGCAATACCGCATGCACTAAAGAAATGGCGAACTTACCTAATGGGAAGACACTTCAAGGTAAAAACTGATCATGATAGTCTTAAACACTTTTTGGAACAAAGACTATCTTCAAAAGAGTAGCAAAAATGGGTCACAAAGATGTTGGGTTATGACTTTGAAATAATCTACAAAAAAGGAAAGCTTAATGTTGTTGCAGATGCACTCTCAAGAAAGAATGAAGAGGTGGAAGCATTGCTTTGTGCCATTTCTATTATCCAACTGGATTGGATAACCGAAGCAAGAGATGAATGGAAGAAGGACAAAGATGTATGGACACTCATTCAAAAGTTGCAGCAAGATCCTAGTACATCTGATACATTTAGTTGGAAAATGATTCCTTATGGTACAAAGATCGCTTATATCTTTGTAAGAATTCCCAACTAAAACAAAAGATTCTTCTGGAATTGCACACTTCTCCTTTAGGAGGACACTCAGGAGTTTTAAAAACTTACCACAGGGTGAAGAAAGAATTTTTTTGGGATGGCCTTAAATCTGATATTCAAAAGTTTGTGGCAGAATGTTTGGTTTGCCAGCAGAATAAAGTGGAAACAATTAAGACCCCGGGAATTCTACAACCTTTATCCATTCCAAGTCAACGTTGGGAGGAGATTTCAATGGATTTTATCACAGGTTTACCTAAGTCCGAAGGAAAGAGTGTCATCATGGTGGTAGTTGATAGACTTACCAAGTATGCACACTTTTGTGCATTATCTCATCCATTTAAAACAAGTACAGTTGCTACTACATTTATGGACAGAATTCAAAAGCTACATGGAAGCCCAAGGGTTATTGTGAGCGACAGAGATCCCATTTTTACCGGAAATTTTTGGACGGAGTTATTTTCTTGTTTGGGTACTCAATTAGCTCATAGCTCATCTTATCATCCTCAATCTGATGGTCAAACTGAGATAGTAAATAAATGTTTAGAAGGATATCTTCATTGTTTTGTATCTGATAAACAAACACAATGGGTCAAGTGGTTCCCTCTCGTTGAATGGTGGTATAACACTTCCTTCCATACTGCAACAAAAATGACCCCATTTATGGCACTTTATGGGTATCATCCACCATCCATCACATCATCTTTAAGAGAAAATTCGAAGGTTCAAGCAGTGGAATATCACATCGAGCATCAACAAGAAGTTCTCCAACTCTAAAATGATAACCTGAATTTGGCACAAAATCGAATGAAACAACATGCAGATCAACATCGCAGCGAGAGAAGTTTTGATGTAAGAGACTGGGTATTTTTACGACTACAACCATACAAACAAATGTCCCTCAAGCAAGCTAAGAAGGATAATAAATTATCGCCAAAGTACTATGGTCCTTACAAGGTGTTGCAAAATATTGGTACTATGGCATACAAGTTAGAGCTTCCTGTTTCTTCACGAGTGCATCTAGTTTTCCATGTTTCATGCTTAAAGAAGGTTATAGGTGAAAATATTCTAGTTCAAACAATATTGCCAGAACTTGATGAGGAAGGAAAAATCATATTGGAACCTGAAGCGTTCACGGAAACAAGAACTCAACAGCTACGGAATCGATCAATTTCAGAGTATCTCATCAAGTGGAAGAACTTACCCACTGAAGATTCTACATAGGAGGATGAGAATTTTATACAGAAGCACCCAGAGCTACTCAAGCATTGAGGACAACACTTTTTTGAAGAAGAGGAGCATGTTAGGTCCCTATATTACTAGTATAGTCCCTTATTGTTGTTAGTGTAACCCCCTTATTGTTATTATTGTACCCCTGTAACCCCCATATTGTTATTATTGTGCCCTTAAATTATTATTGTTAGGTCAACTAGGATTACATTGTGGCCCCACTAGGATTACATTGGGCCCCATGGACTCCTATATATAGAAAGGAGGTTTTGTAATTTGTAACATCCAATAATTGTTCATTAATGTAATGTATCGGAGGTTGCCCCCTCGAAGTGGCTTATTTCTAAGGCGTTGATATCTCTTTTCTTCTATTTTTGGAGCTGGTTTCACAACAAAATCTGAATCGTTGAGTATTTATTCCCATACGGTAAGACTGACATAGAGAATCCTGTCACGTCTGAGTTCAAATACAAACCATAAGGTGGATAAGGATAAGGATAGGAGGAACATTAAATAACGAGATCTTAATACATGAAATAACCATTATAAATATGTTTTCAATTAAGCATAGGTACAAAAAGTTAGTAGAGCATATATAAAAGAAATTATTTGAACCATAGTAATAGAGATTACTATGTAAAATAATAGGAAAGAGGATTAAGTG
This sequence comes from Pinus albicaulis, assembly GCA_034641835.2. Classification (NCBI taxonomy): domain Eukaryota; kingdom Viridiplantae; phylum Streptophyta; class Pinopsida; order Pinales; family Pinaceae; genus Pinus; species Pinus albicaulis. The sequence continues at coordinate 698,181,006 of CM076569.1, read as the reverse complement.
AAAATGTAATCCTTCGTTGAATTAATATGTATATATACAAGTTCAAAAAGAGTCTCATAGACTTAGAGATAAAACAATGTGGATACATGCGATATAGTTTGTAATCAAAACACATGTAAAGAATCATATATAGATGTAATATATGGTAACATATATAGGTGAGGAAAACTTTAGTGTTAATTAGAGTTAAGGAGGTCTAAGCATATAGTAATGTATAGAGAGATGTGGAATGCTCGAATTATAAAGTGTCATAATAGTATGAGGACTATCAAATTATATACATTGAAATAAATGTAAATATGCCATGTAGATGAGAATAATTTCTAATCAGATTAAAGGAATGAATATCTACGAACATATTCATAGGTATGAATTTAGATATGGCATAATAAAATTTCGGAAGACTGAAAGAAAATCCTTGAAGGAAATTTTGTAAGAGACTATACAATGACAGAAATAAAATAATTAACGGACATAAAAGCAGTGTATTAGTATATATATATATTGGTAAGTAGAGTTTTTACAGAGTCGAACAAGATGTTAGAAACCAAATTCATTTTACCTTAGGGAATGAGACTGAGACTGATATTATTATTGATTTCAAGCATGGATTCTCCTAATGCACTAGCTTTGTTTGCTTCCAAATCTGCTTCAACATTGTTACCTCTAAGGATATGATAAAATTCTCTGGAGTGAAAGACATTTTCCAAAATTTTGATGTGAACTAGAATCTGAGAGAGGGATTTGTCCTTTGGACTACCAAGTTTAGTAAGATACAAAAATATCATAAGTGAGTCACCCAAAATGATGATTTCGTCAATACCTTTATCTTTTGCAATATTGATGCCTTGATAAATTCCATATGATTCAACCTGATTGTTAGTCTTCCTACCCAATCCTGATGTGTATCTTATTTCAGCTATTCCAACGAGATTAAATAAAATACCTCCCCCTCCTGCCACCCTTGGGTTTTTCTTAGAAGTCCCATCAAAGTGAAGAATCCATTTCTGCTGGTAGGATTTCCATTTTTTGAGTGCCTTAGGAGACATATGGAGTTTCCATCTTGAATAAGGGGCCATTGGGGAAATGACAGAAAGCGTTGGACAGAGAGAGAACCCACCCATTGACCTTCTAAATTGTCAAGAACCGAGTCTGATTAGAGAGGGTTCAGCTCACAGCAAAGGGATAGAGCCTTGAGGGCAGAAGACTTGGTTGAAAAGGGGAGCGAGTGGAAAATGATTGAGTTTCGAGAGAGCCAATTCTTCCAACAAATGTAATTGAGAAGGGAAATTTAGAGGGATTTGAAATGGGATTTGGATTGAAGGGAGCTCGAATAGTGCTTATGCCAAGAAGAAAACTAATATTGGACATTGTCAGGCCAACAAAGTCCAGGGAAAAGAGGACCGAGGGCAATTTACCAAACCGTATTAATATAAGAACATTCCAAAAAAAGGTGATGGGTATATTCTTTTTGTTTTTCGCACAAAGGGAATCTTGACGGTCCAGGAATTCCCTTCTTTTTAAGATTTTCTGAAGTCAAAATCTATTTGTGAAGAAGCAACCAACAAAACATATTAACTTTGAGGAGAGCATTTGAAGTCCAAACTTTGTTCCAAATGGAAGATTTGGGGGGGATCTTAGAGCGAAATAATATATTTGAGTAGCCCTGATTGACCGAGTAAGAAGAGTCTTTCCAACCCAACTTATCCTGCTTATTTTGATTGGTAGGAGCCTTCCCAACCATATTTATTAACAAACCTTCACCTAGAATTTTTAGATGGTCAGGGAGGTTTCCCAGATTCTAGCCCTTCCATAGACCATTCACATCCCATGTAGAGATGTGTCATAGAGTCTTAATGCCCCGAGCACTTAGATAATATTTTAAAGGGAAATGATCCGCTTCTTGTTCTAGCGGAGGAAGGTGGAGGAATGAATCTTCCCACAATATGATGCTTTCATTGTTCCCGGGAATCCAACATAGGTGATAATTGATAAAAAAAGGAGGCAACTGAGATAAGCTTCCATATGGGAGAGCATTGGTGAGATTGATGGTTGGCATTAGGTTCTTGGAGGTATTTTGCCTTGAATATTTGAACCCACCAAGCATTTGACCATGTTTTCATTTTCCATTCTAATTTTTCTCTAATAGGCATGTACATTAGCTCAGGACCTTTGATATCGAGCCCACCATGGAGCTTCAAAGCTCTAATCATGGCCCATTTTACAAGGTGGAACTTTTTGGAGGAAGATTTCCCTCCTTCCTAAAAAAATTTCTTAGATGAATTCTCAACTTGTTTAAACTGTTTTTTTGGAGCCAAAAGAGCATAAAATTGGAATAAAGGGATGACATACAATATCGCTTTTGTTATGACAATTTTGCCAATGAGGTTCAACCATCTAACACTTCAATTCTCCATTCTGATGTTGATCTTATCTAAAACTCCCTGCCAAGACTTAACAGAAGGAATCTTTAAGCAAATAGGCATTCCTAGATATTTGAAATGTGTTATTTCCTTACTTCTTTGAATCCAAGAGCATCCTCAATTTTCTTTAGATAAGAAAAGCTGATGTTCCATGTATAAACATGAGATTTGGACTCATTGGTTGACCCCCTTGAGGGCGTAAGAAAATTGTCCAAATTTCTTATATATTTCAACTATTGTCACTGAAGCACCACCCAAAAGTATCGTATCATCCACAAACTGCCAATGATTGATGCTTTTGACACCCTCATAAAAAGCGGATTCCTGGAAGAAGACCCAAACTTCTTTCAAACTCTAATCCCCTGCTCAGATAATTTGCCAATAAAATATACAGGGACGAAGATAGGGGGCAACCCTGCCTGAGACCTATGGATGCTTTAAAGAATTGAGTACCTCTTTCATTCATCAAAGGGGCGATCCATGGTGAGCCAATACATAAAGCTATCCAATGTATGAACCTTTCATGGAATCCCATTTTCTTCATAACCTAAAAGAGAATTTTATTCTTAACCTTGTCAAACGCGTTTGCCATGTCAAGATTTATGATCATGCCTTGATCTTTTCTCCACTAGCTAGAGTCTACTGATTCCTGAATCATGATCACATTATCGAAAATTTGCCTACCTAGAACAAATCCTCCTTGATTTTCACTTATTACAATAGGAAGAAACTTCTTAAGTATGAGGGCCAAAATCTTTGTGATGATTTTGTATGAGACATTGCAAAGGGAGATTAGCTTGAAACTGGTAAAGGAAGACGAGTTATTTTCTTTAGGGATAAGACTAAGAAAAGAAGAATTGATTCCTCCCTCCATGCAAATATTCTTGAGTGAATATCCAATCATTCTTACCAAAACTTTGTGGATAGTGTCCCAAAAATGTTGAAAAAAGAGAGTCAGGAAACCATCAGGTGGGGGCCTTGTCTTGGTGGAAGGAAAAGACTACCTGCTTAATTTCTTCACTAGAAGGAGGCATAATGAGGGTCACATTCATTTATTCAGTTATAAATTTAGGAACATGCTCCAAGATATACTGATCCTCCTCATATGGCTGGTGATCCGGGGCTTGGTATAAGCTGCTAAAATGGGCAATTGTTGCTTCTTGAATGAGTTTGAAGTCTTTGATTTTTGTCCTTGATAGTGAATTTAATCTATACTATTCTTTCACTCCCCGTTCTTAGCTTGATTGTGGAAGAACTTTCTATTTATATCTCCCAATTTTAACCATATACTCCTAGATTTTAGTCTCCAATGCTCTTATTCATGACGAAGGAGAGTATGATATGATTAGAAGGTACTAAATTCCTAGCGCATGGGTTTCTTTGTTACAAAACCAATTTCCAATTGGGATTGAATCTACTCCAATTGATTTTCCAAATATATAAGCAAGGAATGGCTTGTTGCTTCCCTATTATTCAACCACTGTTTAATATCATGCTTGAGCCTTTTAACTTTTGTCTCCCATATACCAATTGGGCTACCATCTACCCACTGATTCCAAGATGTAACGTGGATGTAACAACTACCTCAGGGAAATCTGGATATTGGAGCCAAAGAGCAGAATATTTGAATGGTATAGGCCTATAGTTTTGAGGCATGATCATTATGATAATGATGGGTCTATGATCTAACCCATTCCAAGGAATAATAGAGGATTGGAGCCTAAGATTCATAGGAACGAGGCTATCTGAAACTAGGAATCTGTCCAATCGAGTTGCTATGTATTTGGGTCTCGTCCTTTTATTGTTCCAAGTGTATCTTAACCTTGAGGACTTAATATCAATTAGATTGAGAGCTCCAATCAGATCATCCATGGCCTCTTAATGAGGATCCATGATCAATGACTTGTCCCTTTTTTCATTTTGATGAAGGACTATATTGAAGTCCGCCCCCCCTCCCCAATAATATAATTTTTACCAAAAGCAGAGTCTTTGAGATCCATTAAGGATTTCCAACAATCTTTGTTTCCACGAAATAAAATAGGTGAACACAAATTTATTATGGTGCATACCTAGGTAAAGGCCAAAATGTTGAAAGAAGTTGCAATCCAATGCTAAGTTTTCTTGATGTCTATGAGTTTTAGTTGGTTTGGATCCCATAGAGTACTGATGCCTCCTGATGCACCCTGAGAACTGACCTCAAGGTGGTTGCTTTTATTCCATATTTTGTTGTGCTTTGAAACAAAATCCTTTTCATCTAGTTTAGTCTCCTAGAAAAGGGATAATGCAAGCTTTTCTTTCAGAAGCAAGGATTTTGCTTCCATAATTATTTTATTTGATCCCAAGCCCCTACAATTCCTCAAGAGAATATTTACCATTTACTTTTTAATTGAGATGCCCCCTTCATGGGGCCTGTTGTTACTCCTTTTTTCCCTTCTTTGCTATTGGTATCACCCAGTTGGTGAGGTATAATATTTTGAAATCACAACTCCTTATCTTTCTCTATTTGGGCTGCACGGATTTCCCTGTTGGTTTTCCTTCCTATTCGTCGAGTTCTTCTTTCCATATCTTTGGATTTCTTAGCTTATGATTTTTCGTTTGTTGAACTGGCTATTCTTAATGGGCTTGTGGCTTCCTTTGGTGATAGGAAATTCCCCTCTTCGTCCTCTAATAGGTCTAAAAAAGCATTATGAGATGAGTCAGAGTTTCACTTTTCTTCTTCCATGTATTTCTTTGGGCTAGGGGGAGGATTGTTTGGGGGATTTGGCATTAAATATTTGTGGGACGCTCCTTCTTTCTCATTCAGATATGCAAATGCTTCATATTTATTCTGATTTATGGAGCCTCCACCCAAATGACTAATGCCTTCCTTATTGTTATTGGGCTTGGTAGGGTTTGTAACGTTTTTGGGTTGCGGGGAATTCTTCCCCTGTTGAGGAGGTTTCTACCTATTAGGGCCTCTTCTTCTTTTGGTTTGGTGCCATTGCTCCCCTTGCTCCCCATGATTCTCTTGGTTGGTTGCGATTTTGGAGCAATTCCTAACGAAGTGGCCATATTCATGGCAGGGTCGACACTTGAATGTCAATTGGTCGTAATTAACTTCCTGTACGTGTGTCCAATCATCCATACACAAATTTATCGTGACTAGAAGGCCTTTTTCCAGATCCACTTCAACACAAATTCTTGCAGAGGTGAATAACCCTTCCTTGGGCTTGGCACAATCAATATATTTTCCAAGAGAGTTCTTAATGGGCTTGAATGTAACATCATTCCAACAATGCAAAGGTAAGTAGGGAAGTTTAACCCAGACTGGAACTGCTGTGGGAATATCACAAACTATGTTGAAGTTAGGGTTCAATCGGTCCGAATACAACCCTTGAGGCCCCATGAAATATGACTTGCTTATGAAGATAAGATCCCTATCTTCTTTGTGCTTAAAGAAGAAGGTGAAAAAGCCCTTTCCAACAAAGGAAGAGACTACTTCCCCTTTCAATTTTGGTTTCCAGTTGTTCTTGATCAATGATTTGACTGATCTTGCAGAGGGCCATAGACCAGTAAACTGACCTATCAGCCCCCGATTTGCCAGTTGAAGAGCTCTTGACCTTGCTTGAGGAGCAGAAATAATGACGTTAGGGATATAATCTAGTTTCTTAACAAACTTGAAGGAAGAGGCTTTTTGGAATTTTGGGCCTTTGGAAACCAAGATATTGAAGGCCAAAACCTCTTGTGCTAATTGGGAATCCTGGGTCGCACTGGCCATGATGGGTCGCTTGATCAAGATTGAAAACCCGAGTGACCAAAACACAACAAATATTACCTCAAAATGCAAAAGACTCCATGAAGGAAGAAGAACCCGATCATGTTGTTTACAAAGTCATCTCGATGATAAGTCCAAGCTGTCCAACCACGATCTGGATCTTCACACCATATTTAAAAAGATAATTGTACTATCAATCCATTTTCACATTGCAAGAATTCAAAATAATAGCATATATATATATATATATATATATATATATATATATATATATATATATATATATATATATATATATATATATAATCACTTATATTTTTAAAAGTAGTGTCGCTATAACACAAATAATATATCCAACAACTTGCCACTATAACATCAAGAATATATCCAATAACCCATAAGTATATATCATAAATTTATGATTTAGCAAAATTCAAAACTCCACTAATTAGGGTGAGTGAGCCTACTCAGCTTTATCACAAATAATCACAAATATCTAGTCTAAAATTTAAAACCAAGTAAAAAAATAACATCCAACTACTAGATTGTTCTACGAATTTTTTTTACAACAACCATAACAATGGAAGTCTGCTAACATTTCTAATTTCTCTCCACCAAATTTCCACAAGTTTTGGGTGCCTTGTATATGTCCCTCATTGTAAGAAAGAAAGAGTATTTTTAACGTCCATGAGGCTAAAAATAGCTTATGGGACAGATTGCTTCTTCATCTGGCTTTTGTAATCGGCTGTTTTCCTGTGAAGTTTTACAATAACCGCTCCTAGCGCCTCGACAAACTCTTCGCTGAATAGATTATCCCAAGAACTAGCTTCCAGAATACTTGCATAATTTTCCCTGATGTCTTTGAAGGCCTCACATTCTAAAATGAAATGTTTTTTTGTTTCCACTTTTTTGGAAGAGCAAAAAATACATACTCTTTCCTCCCACATTTCTTTTGGCCTTTTCCAGCAGCCCGTTTCACAATGGAGTTGATGAGAATTAGTCCTTAATTGAGCAATAAGAATTTTAGATCTCCAAATATTGGCCCCTATGTACGCCTTTTGCTGATGGTTATGAGTGGGGTTAAACTCTTCGATGCAGTACTTCTTCTTTCTCCCTAGTTCTTTCTCCCAAGTACGTTTGTGGAACTTATCCATAACAAAAGTTTTTATCTCTTTACTGTTTGTAGGACACATGCTCAAGCAAATACCCCATTTACTAAACTATTTGTTATTTTTCCACATCCAAATCTTCTTTCTTTTGCACAATCTGTCACTAAACACAACCTTAGGCCATAAGGACTTTGTAATTAGACATTTGCAATACACACCGTTTGAGGCCATTCTTCAAATCGAGTAGAAATTGAGAAAAATCTTTTACACGGGTGGTCATGGAGGAAAAGATTTTGCAATACTCTTATGATCGTAGGGATCATCCTTCAACTCGAGCAGAAGTTGCGCAATATCTTTCGACGGATGGTCATGGAAGGAGAGTGCGTGGACAATGATATTGAAACTCATGGATAAGGATATATAGGATATATATTTAAATTTTGTTCCTCCGAAATTGAATTGGATGCCATATCCCAACATTTGGCAGCATTCATTAATTCACTTTGACAGTATATTCATATTCAGTACTTCCCTCCACAATATAAACACTTGTCTATAATATTTTCAGTGCCGAGAAACTGTTTAAGTTATCTTCAAGGTCCTGAATATTTATGGTATTCATACTTGGCATAACGAAAATTTCTCAGAGCAATGGATATAGTTATACGGTCCACTCCTCTACACATACACTCAACTCCTTTACACATACACAAATCGAGGTAAGGCCCGGCTAAAATTATCTAGAAAATTAGACCAAAAGAGTAAGGGAACTTCGAATTGTTTGTGAAATTATTGGGTTTAAATGAATTGGGATATCTGAGAAAATTATTAGATGGTTCATTCAAATTATGTGGGAAGTTCAAGTTATAGGAGATTAGCAGCAACACAATTAAGGGTAGTTGAAATTATTTGTGGGTTTTTCAATTTATCTTAAAGATACGCTGGAAATTATTTGGGAATTGGGTTGAATTATTTCCATGGATTGAAGACGTGTCTGATTATTTTCCTTTCAGTGCGAAGAGCTCACTTGCTCTATATAGACGATTACATTCATCGGTGGTTGCAAGGAGGAAAACATGGTTTCCAACAGTGGGTTTTGCGTTGAATGTCATGAAAGAAGATAATGAACCCTTCAAAAACTCCTGCTCAGGAGATGATATTATTATCCCAATTGGAGTTCATGCTGATAAAAAGGGGGATTCTGCAGGATTTCATACAGTTTCGGCAGAAATAACACCTGTTACTGATGAGTTTTTTGTCAGTGACACCGAGGGGGACCCAGATTGCCCCTCAGAAGGTTTTTCTTCTATTGAGCAAGCACTTAATGCAATTCGTCAAGGCAAGGTTAGTTTCCTGTCCATGTTTGTTTCATGATTTCAATGGGAAGCACGATTCTGAGTGTTTTACACAATATATGAGCACAAATAGGACGTAGCCCTCGAAATTTTGCAAAGCACTGATCATAAAAAGCACGAAAAACTTTATAAACTTGTGCGGCTTTGAAACATTCCAGAATATATTTGGATGCAAAATTGGAAATCGGACACCTGAAGTACACTGATGAATCGCCTCCCCACACTTAAAATGCAGGAAGCCAAGAACTTGGTTTTACAGAGTCAGTGTGAAGACATACCTACTGAAGTGCTAAGGATATACGATGATCAAGTCGAATATTGTCTAGGCAATGAATAGTCATTCCTTGAGGGAGACACTATATGGGATAAACCTCAAATAGAGACCCACTTCCAGTTGTTAGTGCGACATGGTCGTAGTACATCACTCGACAATGACCACAGGAATGCTTTGCATGTGACTCCACCAACTCCTCCCTTCCTAGCTGGATTTCCCATTACCTTAGACATGTATTTGGCATAGGTAATAAAACATAAGTTGATCCTAGGAAGTAGACAAAGATTCACAAGTCTATCCAGCTAGGTGTCATGTGACTAGCATGGTCATCACTGGGACCAAAGCTGATAAATGCATGGAGACAGCAACGAGGAAACACTCACACAAGAAGGAAAATGCAAGGGAAAAATTGCAGCAACTCTAGTCTCTTTCTCTCTCCCTGGAGTACGGAAATTGGTAGGTTCAAACTTCAAAGTATTTGTGGTGAGTTAGGCGAGGCATTTAAAATTGGTAGGAGAGATGGTGGGGTGATATGTGAGATGTACAAGTGCCCCTTGTTAACACTCAAACCAGCAGGAGACCTAAAAGGGGTTCTTAAGAGGGCAATTGCTAGGTTAAGGGCAACGATGGAGACTTAGCCCACTGTCACCACAGCTAAGGCTCCCTGCTCTTTACGGACTTTCATTGATGGGAGGAGACCTGATGGTTTAGGAAGCCACTTATAGAGGATATATCAACAAATACAAGAGAAGTGACCCCTTAGACCCTTTCTGTAGGATAGGATGAAAGATGGAGCTTGCTTGCTCTTTAAGCAAGGGACTTGGTTTTCTAGGGAGAGGGGATGAGGATTTGAGGGTTGAGGGAGAAGAGTATGGCTTGTAAAGGAGCTTCCCAATCCCTAAAATCCCTTTGAAACTTGGATTCCCAGGTAGTCCTCGATAAATAATCCTTGAAAAAAAATTGGGACCACACGAGGCCAAGTGGACCCAGCTTAGGTTAGGGGATGGATTCTAGCAACCAATGATGTTCTTAACCTGACCAATGTGAGGGGGAAGGATCAAACAAGAATTTTCACCCAACGATGGCCCATTCATCCTATTAGGTACTAGCCTTGGGAACACTAGGGCAAAACTTGATCCTAGAGCCAGGGTTTGGGATATCTTGAGATTCCACCGCTGGATTTCCTTCAAATTTAGAGGAGACCCAGGGGACCCACCAGTGCAGTAGACTGTAGAGCCTAGGAGATTGAAGTTTTTCTATGGTCAGTTTCCTAGGTGACCTAATGAGCGTAGACCTAGGAAAGGGAGGAAAAAGGAGAAAAAGGGGGTTGAAATGATCACCCTTTGATGGACCAGTGCCTAATTCCTCTTGGGGATATGGAGTCAAGGAGAATTATGAAGACGGATTTTGTTTCTCGCTCAAGGAGGCTCCAAAAGTCAACTTCATCCAATGTTAAAGGCAAGAGAAGAAAAGTGAAAGATTATCAAGATAACATGATCTCTAAGACATTTCATTCATCCAACATGGCCCATACATAGATAAGTTAAATAGACACATAATTCCACATTAATGATTAAACACATGCAACAATTAGCCCTAATAATAGCGAAGTTCCAACGTATGTAGCAAAATGAAAAATAGTGTTAAACTTGCACTTACATGTTAGAGAATATATCCAACCAACATCACATTTGCAATATAAGAAGCTCCAAGATAGAAAGGAACCCAATCCATACATCAAAATTCATCCATCTTCCAAAAATATCCACCAAGGAAAAAAAATTCTCTAAAGAGAGAGAGATCCCAATCCAAGTGATGATACAAATGAATCCATCCAACTCCTATTTATACCCCAATTAGGAGTTCGAATTACCTAATGGGCCTACATTAGCCCCTAAAATAAAATAATGTGCAAATTAACTAACTTTTGGTGACAAGCCCACCAAACTAACTCACAAATGAAATAATAAGTCTCTCAGGAGGTCAAATAATAATCAATGCATGTCGTAAGGCCCTCCAAGAGGCCTGATGAGGTCCATAAGTGTGACAATGATGAATAAAATCCTCAAAAGTGATGGACAAGGGGGTGGCCCCTTGTTCTCCAAAAAATAAACCTGTGGTGCTCCCAGTGGGTGTGGGGGCACACCAATGAACTCATTGGTCTCCATATGAGTCGAAGATGCCTGTAGATCATCTATAAGGGCTCAGATGATGGGATGAATATTGCCATGTCATCGTACAAGTCCTGGGACATCTGCAAAGCATGTGGTGTACCTATGGGGACAACTGGGCATAGTGTACCAAATGCATCTTCCTCGTCCAAAAGGTGGATCGCTAGCAATCTCTGAACATCTCTGGGGGTCCATGGAGTGCTGTCTACTGTTGTGGAGGCCCATGGCTCTCTACACACATCCTATATGTGCCAATGTAGCCCTCTGGAGGGTTAGGACCTCGTATAGGGAGACCAAACCCAAATGGACACCATCTGCAATCCTGCATAAGATCCAATGTGTCCCCTAGCCTTCCAGTACAACAAGTCATTAAAGTAATTGGGTAAAAGAGCTTACAAACCATGGACAACAAGTGGTCACTTCATAATGGCATGCTGTTAATTTTGGGTAACTAGGTCCAAACACCATGTTGCACTTCTCATATAATGATGATTATATTTTTGTTGGATTCCTCTTTCGGAGAGGTGCAAGATTGATCTAAAGATCATCTTGTTTGGATGAGCAGAACATATATTTTGATTTTATTTTCCACACATGTGCAAGGTTGACCAGATTTGTAATGTAGGCTCACAAGCCCTCCAGATGTGTCACACAGTCTCATCGATGGATATAAATTGGAGAGAGATGATGTCCATTTCATCATCAACTCATCACACACATTCATCTTGTGCTCTGATTGGTTCATACAACCTAGGAGAGGCTTCCCTCCTTCACATGTGTGAATCTGAACCTGAAGAAGCTGCTACAATTTTCGGACTGTTTTTAGGGTTTCTGGACAACGTTGAGCAACGTTGACTTTGGGTCAATGCTTGGACTTTGACTGCGTTATTTTGGGCAGAAATTCTGATTTTTGGAGGCCGTACTGTTGGGCACAAAAATCGAGGCTGAACGTTGACTTTGACCGAAGCCCTTTTGACTGTAGCGTTGACTTTTGTGTTGATCAGTTTGGGTTGACTTGTGTTGACTTTTGGAGCTGTCTTTGAGGTGTGTGTGTGACACTTGTGGAAGGCTAGTTTGGTTGTTGGAGAAGTTGGTTTGACCAACTGAAGACTTTGCTGGCTGGGGCATCTTGTTGACTACTGTAACAAACATTTATCTATTCATTTGCTGGACAAGGAGAATTACAAATTCTAATATATTATTTGGCTTGTCTTCTATTGATCTATTATTTTGTTCTATCAACATTTTACTTTCATGTTTATGTGATTTCTAAATTGAATCTGGCCTATGAGAAAAATTGAAGTAAAACTGCATTAAGCATAGAACATACCATGGTTATCTAAATTTAACATGGGATCAGAGCTGAGGTGAAGACAAAGCCCAAGATAGTGTGAAAAGCAATCACCGAAGAAGAAATCCAATCAAGGATCAATGGCCTTCACATACAAGGGTATCAAGTCTGATGATAAGTTGACTGACAAGTCTGATTATCATGCATGGAAGATGTCCTTGGATTTGGCTTTGGAAGACCAAGATGTCATGGACTATGTGCAAGGGAAGATCCATGAGCCTGCATCAAATGCACCGACTGCCACAAAGACGAAGTATAGAAAAGGAGAAATCAAAGCAAAGATGATTATCAGGGATTCAGTACATAAGAACTTGGTTGCTTACATCTCCAAGCTGGGCACATCTAAAGAGATGTATGATAAGTTGGTTAGCATGTTCAGGGCTAGCAATGCTAATCAAGTGCTTTTCTTCAAGAACAAGTTGAAAAATATCAAGAAGGGCAAAGATGAATCCATCCAATCATATTTTATGACGCTCACAGAAATCAGGAATGATCTCCTTTCCATAGGAGAAGAAGTAGCTGATCGAGAGCTCGTCCTCATTGCTCTTGGAGGACTTCCCCGAGACCGGTATGCATTTAATAATACGATTCTTAATAATAATGTAATTCCTGATTTTGATGAATTGTTGACGAGATGCACTCAAGAGGAGACAAGAATGATGGAGAGAGACCATCCCTCTAATGGAAATGGAGGTGACCCTACTGCCTTCACCGCTCATGCAAAGAAGAAGAACCATGGTGGCCCGAGAAATCAAAACCATGGAAGAGCGGGGCCCAAAGGAAGGAAGGGAAGATGTTACACTTGTAACAAGACTGATCACTATGCAAGAGAGTGCCCCAATAGAAGGGACTCTCCTAGGGATGATGACAACAAAAACTTCAGGGGGAATGGAAATCAAAGGAACAACAGGTTCAAAGGAAAGAGGAAGGCTCCCTCTGATTGAAGTGGAAATAGGAAACCTTTCAAGAGGTCAAGAAATTCCAGGTACGATGAGTCTAATGTTGTTGATATTAAGAAAAATGAATATATTCTTGTATCTGTCCTCTCTGTTGTATCTCCTCTCGACACCCTAGATGTCTGGTAGATTGATAGTGGTGCTTCAAAGCACCTCACTGGTTATAAAGAAGCCCTATCTGATTTGATTGAGAAGGATACTAATTTAGAAATTATCCTTGGAGATAATGCTACCTATACTGTGAAAGGGACAGGCACTGTAACCCTTCATCTATCTCAAGGTCAAGTCCTCCGCTTACAAGATGTGTTGTACATACCTGATTTGAAGAAGAACCTTGTGTCTATTTCGGCAATGGAAGCCAAAGGATTGAAGGTGGCATTCGTTGATGGAAAGGTGCGCATCTGGAAGAAGAACTTTAAAGAAGCTCTTACTATTGGTTTTAGAGTTGATACACTCTACCAAGTTGGAGGAAGTCCGTTGGAGGCTATGTCAAGTGATACAACTCTTCAAACCTATGTTGCCAGGAAACGTGGGTGCGGGTGCGGGGACGGGGACGGGGACGGGGACGGAATTTTTTGAAACAGGGTGCATGGGTTCGTCTGGGTATTTTTATATTAATATATATTATAAATTATAAATTATAATTTATATATCATATATAATACTATATTTTATAAATTAAATTTATAAATTATAAATTTAATGAAAATTAAGACTAAACAAACTCTAAGAAAACGACTACCATCAAAATTCTTATCAGAATTGCATCAGTCAAACATCTGGGGTGTTTTTCCCACTCAGTGTTCTTAAGCTTGTCATGCCTGCCATGCAGACACAGATTTGGTAACGTTAGAAAACAATCATTCATTAACTGAAAAATGATGCAACAAAAAAATTGCTGCAATATCCACACAAGTTTCCTGCGGCAGTAAAAAACAACTGTTTCAAAATCTACACATAAATTTGATGAAGATCCTACCCATAAATTTAATGAGGAATGTGATTTTTGAAATCTACACATACACTTGATGAAGTAGGCCTATTAGTATTGTAATTCGGATACTCAGATGATTGATTTTTGCTAACTATGAAAACTCAGGCAGACAGGCTGTTTTGCATGCTGTCTACTGATCAAACTTCCTTTTATTGAAAGTCCCACAAAGGCAAGTAAAATTTTGGATAGGTATATTGTCAGTACATTAAAACAACTCCAAAATCTCAAAGCATGCATTCATGCTCTTGTCCACTACAAATTGCTGGTTGTGGAGTAAGCATATAACTTTTTTTTGGTAATGAATAATTAAAACCCCTTATAAAAGCAACTATTTACAAAAGCATCTTATAAAGTGCCAGCATACTGGATTTCAAATAACTTGACAGGGTTCAAGCCTCCTAGCATACAAGTTGCTTCTTCCATTGTGTAACTGTATCGAGAAGGGTCAAAACACCATATCAGTTTCTTGTTCTTTATACAAAAGAGCAAAGGAAATGCATAACAAATATGGAAGCATTCAAAATTAATTTGCATGGTTATGGATACACCCCAGATGTTTGACTGAAAAACGATGGGTTCTTCATACCAAAAGAAACCAAGAACCCGAATTTTTTTTTTGAAGAACCCTACTCGTCAGTCTTCAGCAGGACGTGGTATGGAGAATCCCATTTGGGTGCGGGAACCCGGTGCGGGTTCGGGAACCCCACCCCCGGGTGCGGGAACCCGTGCAACGTAGCTTCAAACTGAGTTATGGCACCGGAGGTTTGCACACCTTCATTACAAAGCCCTTCCCGAAGCAAGGAAGGTGGTGATAGGGATGCCCGAGTTTAAAGATGATCATGAAGGTATATGTTAGGGTTGTGCCGAAGGAAATCATATAAGGGGACCATTCCCCTCAAGTGTCACAAAGACATCTGATATCTTGCAATTGGTACATTCTGATTTATCTGGCATGCTTCCTGTAACATCCTTGGGAGGATGTTCCTATTACATGACTTTTATAGATGACTTCTCTCGCAAGACCTGGATATATTTCTTGAAGAAGAAGGACGAAGCATTCAAATGGTTTTGTATCTTCAAGGCCTTGGTGGAAAATCAAACTGGGAAGAAAATCAAAATTTTGAGGACCGATAATGGGACCAAGTATGAGTCAAATGAGTTCAATGACTTTTGTAGGGAGGCTGGCATTAAGAGGGAGACCACAACTGTGTATACTCCTGGGCAAAATGGTGTTGCTGAAAGAAAGAACATGACCATTGTGGAAGCTGCCTGTGCCATGCTATATGACCAAGGTCTTTCGAAGTTTTTATGGGGAGAAGCTGCAAACACTGCTAGGTATGTTCAAAATAGATGCCCGCATTCTGCTTTGGACTCCAAAAATCCCGAAGAAATCTTCTCTGGTAAGAAGCCTGATGTCTCCCACTTTAGAGTTTTTGGAAGTCCTGTTTATTTTCATGTGCCAAAAGAAAAGAGAAGCAAGCTGGATGCTTCTGGAAAGAAGGGAATGTTTGTGGGCTACAATGAAACTTCGAAGACATATAGAATCTATGTGCCTAGTCAGAGAGAAGTGGAGATCTGCAACGATGTCACCTTCGATGAAGATGTTGCCCTTAAGAAAGTAAGAAATCTTCCTAGTTCAAAGGAAGACAAAGAAGAAGAAGAAGCAGGGAAGCAGGAAGAGCCGAAGGATGAACCGATGCCTGATGTTGAAGGACCAATGGATCCTATTGATCCACCTCCGTCAAATAAGAGGAGACCCTCATGGCTCAAGGACACTCTCGAAGATGCCGAGAGACATATTGCCTCAAGGGGGACATTCCATGAAAGCAAGAAATCGAATAGGTACCAAGGGTACCTAGCAACCATGAGTACAATTGTACAATATGAGCCTGGATCATTTGAAGAAGCCGTAAAGCATCAAGTTTGGAAGGTTGCTATGCACGAAGAATATGAGTCCATTATGAAAAATGATGTCTGGGAAGTGGTCCCGAGACTGGAGGACAAATCTGTTGTCACTTGGAAATGGCTCTTCAAGATCAAGCATGGAGCCGATGGAAGTGCTGAAAAGTACAAGGTAAGATTTGTTGCCCGAGGCTTCTCTCAAAAATAAGGCATAGATTATAATGATATATTTGCAATTGTCGCCCGCTATACCACCATCCGATCTATCATTTCCCTTGCTGCAACGCAAGGATGGAGTCTCCATCAGATGAATGTGAAGGCTGCCTTTCTGCATGGTTCAATAAAGGAAGAGGTTTATGTGGAGCAACCTCTGGGGTTCAAAGTCTAAGATAGAGACACCTATGTATGTAGGTTGAAGAAATTGAAGCAAGCCCCCAGGGCTTGGTATGAGAGGATAGATAGCTACTTGATGAAGTTGGGCTTCACTCGAAGTGATGCTAATCCAAACCTTTATTTTAAGGTTGATAAAGAAAGGCCTCTCATTCTGGTTCTCTATGTGGACGATCTCTTCCTAACAGGTGCTGACTCTCTCATCCATTAATGTAAGAGGGATCTAGCTTCCGAGTTTGAGATGAAAGAACTAGAACTTATGCATTATTTCCTAGGCTTGGAGGTCTGGCAAAGGCCAGGCGAGATTTTCCTTTCTTAAGGAAAATATGTCGTGAAGCTACTGGAGAGATTTGGTATGGTGGACTAGAAGTCTATGTCGACATGGATGGAACTCAACTTTAAGAAGTTGTGTGGAAGTGCTGCTGGGCCCGAGCTGGGAAATCCCACCGAGTATCGACAACTCGTAGGGGCCCTGATGTTCTTAGTGAACTCCCGTCTGGACGTATGTTTTGCAGTGAACACTGAGTCAACATATGGTTGAGCCTCATCACATTCATTGGATTGGTGTCAAGAATCTATTGAGATATCTTCGGGGCACAGTCAGCCATGGGCTGAGATACACTGCCGGGAGTTTGAGACTCCATGGATATACTGATGTCGATTGGGCTTGCAGTGTGGTGGATTGCAAGAGCACATTTCGATGTTGCTTCACCTTGGGTTCTGCTTTGATATATTGGATGAGCAGGAAGCAGAAGTCGGTGGCTTTGAGCATCGCTGAGGCCGAATACATTGCACCAAGTATGCCCTGTTGTGAAGTTGTTTGGTTGAGAAATCTCTTCAGTGAGTTGTTTGGATATGTGTTAGATACCACCGTTATCCTTTGTGATAACCAGAGTGGGATTCGTCTTTCTAAGAATCCCGTGTTCCTCGATCGATCCAAGCATATTGATATTAGATACCACTTTGTCTGGGACGTGGCTCAACAAGGCGCCGTAAGGCTCGATCAGATAGGAATTGATGGGCATGTCACAGATATTCTCACGAAGCCCCTGGGGAAGGTCAAGTTCCTAACCTTCCGTGAGAAGCTTGGAATCGTGGAAAGACCCTATTGTGAGGGTCCTGCTTGAGTTGGACAATGAGCTCTAGGAGCTCTAGGGGGATTGAGGATAGCTTCTTGGAGCTATAAGCACACACCGGGCTAGGCTTGTCGAACCTTGTTGTGCTTCTGCCCCATTGTTATGATGTTGAGTTGGTTCACCTTCTCTTTTATCTACGCCCCGCATGCATCCTACCCATGGAGTTTCAGACTCATGGGAAGTACCTCTCATTTGGCCAATGAGGTGGGAAATGTGGATAGAGACCATAGCAAGACAGATGGATGCATCGAAGATTGCCGTACTCTCTATGTCTAGGATGGGTTGTGTCCAACACCTTGATCTGGGATCAAGTCTGATGAGGTTCTTACCTCTAAATTGACTTCGGGTCAGTAAATTAACTTCGGGTTAGTATGTGACTCCTTTTGAGTCTATGAGGTTTTATCCTCTAGGCTGACTTCGGGTCAGCGGAATGTGATGTCTTTGTGACTCACTCTCGTTTGTTTTCCCTTGAGCCGACAAAGCATGTTACAGCAGGATGACACAGGAACGCATTGATGATAGGACACGATGGTACTGATCACTGGATGGCATAGGTGTACAGATGGAGTTCTCCCTAGTTGAGAGGGAGTGTTAATTTTGGGCAACTAGGTCCAAACTCCATGTTGCACTGCTCATATGATGATTATATTTTTGTTGGATTCCTCTTTCAGAGAGGTGCAAGATTGATCTAAAGATCATCTTGTTTGGATGAGAAGAACATATATTTTGATTTTATTTTCCACACATGTGCAAGGTCGGCCATATTTGTAATGTAGGCTTACAAGCCCTACAGATGTGTCACACACCCTCATTGATGGATATAAATTGAAGAGAGATGATATCCATTTCATCATCAACTCGTCACACACATTCATCTTGTGATCTGATTGGTTCATATAGCCTAGGAGAGGCTTCCCTCCTTCACATGTGTGAATCTGAACCTGAAGAAGCTGCTGCAATTTTCGGACTGTTTTTAGGGTTTCTGGACAGCGTTGACCAACGTTGACTTTGGGTCAACGCTTGGACTTTGACTGTGTTTTTTGGGCAGAAATTCCGATTTTTGGAGGCCGTACTACTGGGCACAAAAATCGAGGCTAAACGTTGACTTTGACCGAAGCCCCTTTGAGTACAACATTGACTTTTGCGTTGACCAGTTTGGGTTGATTTGCGTTGACTTTTGGAGTTGCATTTGATGTGTGTGTGTGTGACACTTGTGGAAGGCTAATTTGGCTGTTGAGAAGTTGGTTTGACCAACTCAAGACTTTACTGGCTGGGGCATCCTGTTGACTGCTGTAACAAACATTTATCTATTCATTTGCTGGACAAGGAGAATTACAAATTCTAATATATTATTTGGCTTGTCTTCTATTGATCTATTATTATGTTCTATCAGCGTTTTACTTTCATGTATATGTGATTGCTAAATTGAATCGGGCCTATAAGAAATATTGAAGTAAAACTGCATTAAGCATAGAACATACCATGGTTATCTAAATTTAACACATGCCCTTCGAAAGTGGGCTTTGGCATGTGCTGATGTCTCCAAGCTCAAAAGGGGGTTTAGCCAGGTACCTTATTAGGTGGTTTCTACCTTCAGAGAGAATAGTATGTCCAAGGTACATCCCTCAAATGGTGGTGGCATGTGATAGAGAGGTGAAATGGAATAGGGAATGAGAGGAGCAATCTTGGGCAACATATCCGGGCACAAGGGTAGCTAGAGAAAGGGAAGCCCACACCTAGGTGTATAATGTGTAGGAGGGAGAAATCGTGGTACATGAGGTGTCCCAACCTTGATTTTTCCACCCTTCTTTATATACCTTTTTCCTTTTATGATTTTTCTTTGACTAACTGGTCGGGGCTCAAAGGACAAGAGCATGATGTGTAAGATATAGTAGTGATTACCCCCTTTTTGGTGGGGCGGTTCATTTCCCTTTGGGGGTTGGGACAATCATGGGTTCCTAAATGATAAAGGAGGCTCATCTAGGGCAAATGGAACCAGGGTGAGGGCCATGGGTATGGGGTAGAGCTCATGTATTGGCTTTTTCCCATGTACTAAATATGTTTGTTCCGACCATCTTTTGCATGTTGTGGTACATTTTCCTGTTGAATGTGGCCATTTATGCTTTTACTTTTATTTTTAGCTGCTTCAACCTCCGAGGCATTGTTCTAGGCTTGACCCAAGGTGGTGGCAAGGGAATGGGGAGGCTAACCCTATGTGGACTCAGAGAGGCAATGTGGACCCAGGTGGGAGAGATGATGAATGGGGGTATAGCGAATGGAAGGGGAGTAGTATATGTGGACAAGGGAGCGAGACCACGCAACCAAAGTCAGGCTTTCCCAAGTAGTAACACCCTAAAACCTAATGGTCAGTAAAGGAGATCCCAAGAGACTAAAATCCAAGGGTAACATCCAAAAGAGATTAAGGGGACAGAAGCACAAACTAAGCCCACTCTTTCCGTCGAATCCCCCCATCAATCCATGCCTAGAAGTGTCCATGATAAGTAAATCCAATACTCAATTACCAAATGACAAGACATACCTTTAGGTTTGGGAGGCCCACCTTCAAACATACGATCAATACAGATGGGTGAGGGACTACATGGTTGGCTCAGGTGGTGGAGAAATGACACAACGAGCTAGTTGAGGGCTGTAAGGCACTGCTAGTTGCCAGTTGAGGTCCATCATGGAGAAAAAATTTCTCGTAGGGATATCATCCATGAAGTGATGGGTAACTGATCTGAATGGAGTATGTTAGTGTTGCTGTGCTAATTATTCTTTCAGATTATGAATTCAATGTTTCATGTGTGTTTAAGGGTTCAAGTTCTCTTGCAAATTATCAAGTCTCATGAGTGTTTTTCATGTAAATTTAATGATCAATTTAACATAAAAAGAAAAGCTGAACAACAACAAATAAAGTATAGAACATCACCATACAATACATCAACACAGGTATTTGATGAAGGAGTTCACCCCTCCTGGGCTACATCTCCTTGGTCCAGCGTCCATGGCTTGGGCCTCTATATTATGTACAAATTGTCAAATTGACCTGTTTACAATGCTCTTTTGCTCCTGTAACCTGCACCAATGAGTCCAGAATGCCCAAAAATGGTCATCTAGCCTCTTTTTGCACCTGAATTGGTCGAAAACTCCAAAAGTTATGACCATTTACATTTTCCCCACTATTTTAGGCCCTAAATTAGCTAATTGGAGCTAAACTAGCAGTCTTTGCTGAATTTGGGGGGTCTGTTGACTTAATCCGTCATTAAGTTAAGTAACAGTTTAGCACTAATTAAGTGTTGTTTAGTGCTAATTCCGCACTTAAACTAATCCAGTTTTAAATGTGGATTAGGCGCAATTAAACAGGATTAAGGTTAATAAAACATGGTTTAAGTTTTAAACTTCCGCATTACAGATTGGCTCCCGCCGGTGGTCTTGCGCTGTGGTCTTATGGATCGGGGGCTGGCCCCCACTTCCCCTGTCATACAACATGTTAATATTTATATATGGAATCCTCTATATGTTAAGCTCCATCGTGCAGACAGAGTGGTAAGGAGTGGCGCTGGCTAGTGGGAGGTCACGGGTCAAACCCCGACGCCTCCACCTAGACTTAACCAAAAAATTTTATTCCACTATACAACCTTGGGGGGGCACGTGGCGGCCCTAGGCTGCACCACGTGTCCTCACCCAATTGGCCCAAAATGAACCAATAGAAATTCACCACATAACCCAAAATTCGACCAATACCATGCTGCCACTTGCCAGTTCACCATTCGCCGGAG
This sequence comes from Pinus albicaulis, assembly GCA_034641835.2. NCBI lineage: Eukaryota > Viridiplantae > Streptophyta > Pinopsida > Pinales > Pinaceae > Pinus > Pinus albicaulis. Next base: position 698,159,412 of record CM076569.1, on the reverse strand, counting down.
GAAAATGCCAAAAAATGACTCTGCATAGTCAGCATGCCACGTCAGTGGTACGGACTGCTGACTGGGCATTTGTCTATCATTTTTTTTTAAAATTTTGCCTGTTTAACAAAGCGAACAAAACTCGTTTCCGGGAGCATACGGAGTCCTTTTTTTGTGAAACGAAGTGCGCTAGATTCAAAACGACGAGCACTACGTGGTCGTTCAGGTTTCGAGCCATTCTGAGAACTTTGATTTTTGAGCATAAAACTAAGCCCGTGATCATTCCTCCCCACTGGAAGCTTTTGGACCCCAAAAGATCATATTTAGTTGTTGAACAGGTGAGGGTACAGTTCCCTCACCTTCCAAATTTCAATCCATTTGGCCTTTGAAGGATTTGTTCCTTTAAGCCCCACTCGGAGATAGTCGACACTTCCTCTTGTCGATGTCCTTGTCCTCCTGTCAAGTATGGTGTCGTGCTGTAGCTCAACAAAGAAATCTGGAGAAAAATATTCAATAGATGGTAGCTGAACATTCTCTCCTTGATCTTCAATCAAAGGAGGCTCATACAATCTCAAATTTTCGACATTAACAACTGAATAAATTTGCATGTATGGAGGCAAATCAAGCTTGAATTCATTGTTACCAATCTTTTCCAGAATTTTGAAAGGACCATAACGGATTGGTTTCAACTTTTTACCTTCTCCTTGAAGCCTTTCCTTGCTAATGTGAAGCCAAACTTCGTCACCAACTTGAAACTTATGATCCACCCAATGTTTGTCATGCCTCGCTTTATACTTGCCTTGACTTTTCTCTAGTTGATCTTGCACTGTTTGATTAATCAACTGAATTTTCTCTATGAATTTCTTTGCTTTATCTATGTTGCTATGTCCATCGATAACTACATCTTTCCCAAAGATGAAATCCAATGGCGACTTTGGCGAATAACCAAGACATGCCTCAAATGGCGATGTTTGAGTAGAGGAATGTTTTGCACGGTTGTAAGCATGTTGAATGTAATGCAACTGTTCATCCCACAACTTAGGATGTTTGCTGCAATATCCTCTAAGAAGATGAATGATTGTTTTGTTGACCACCTCGGTTTGACCATCTCTTTGCGGATGAAAGGTTGTACTTTTCTTCAACTCAGTGTCCATCAAGTCCCACAAACTTGACCAAAAATTCCCAACAAATCGAGAGTCTCGATCACTTACAATAGATATAGGCAACCCAAAATGAACCCAAACATTTTGAAAGAAAAGATGAGCTGTTTGTTCAGCTATAACTTGCTTTTTACATGGCATCAAAATACACATATTGATAAACCTATCCACAACTACATACAAATAATCATGACCTCTTTTCGACCAAGGAAGACCTCCTACAAAATCCATAGAGATACTCTCCCATGGACGTGAAGGAACCGAGAGTGGTGTGTACAATCCTAACTTCCTATTACTAGGCTTACCGATTGCACATAAAGAACAACCTTTAATAAAAACGTGACACACTTTCAAGCATACAAGGCCAATAACAATACCTCTGAATATTTGCCACTGTTTTGCTTACACCAAAATGTCCCGCAATAAGAAAAGTGTGTGCTTCCCTTATGACATTCACTCTCTCACCCTGTGGAATGCAAAGCTTGCCCAAATGATACAAGAAGTTATTATGAACATGATAATCTAATTCCTCAACTTGGCGACCTTGACTCAAGTTCGCATAAACATCTTGAAAGTCATTGTCAAATGCATATTGTTCAATGTAACTTTCATGTAAAATAGAAGTATTCTTGAGTAAAGTAGTTGCATTAATAATAGGCCTAGAAAGCATATTAGCAACCTTGTTGTATATACCTTTCTTATACCTGATGACCAAGTGGAATCGCTAGAAGAATCCCATCCATCAAAATTGCCTTGACTGCTGCAATTTAGTTTGCAATTGCAAGTATTGCAATGGTTGGTGATCGGTGTGAATGATGGTTTCCTTTCCCATCAAATAATGTTTCCATTTCTTCACACCTTGTACCAACGCATATAGCTCCTTGTCATATGTAGGATAATTTATCACTGCACCATTAAACATTTATGAATGGAATGAAATAGGTTTACCATGTTGTAAGAGGACTGCGCCCATGGCATAGTCACTTGCATCTGTTTGAATTTGAAAGGGCTGTCTCAAGTTCAGTAATGCTAATATTGGGGCTGAACTGATCTTCTTCTTCAAAGCATCAAATTCTTTCTGTTGATTGCCTCCCCACTGGAAGACTTTCTTAACACTCGTCAATGCATGTAACAGAGCTGCAATAGAGGAAAAATTAACAATGAACTTCCTCCAATACTGTGCTGCTCCTAAAAATCTTCTTACCTCTGTGACTGACTTGGGTGTAGGCCAATTCACAATGACCTCAACTTTAGAGGGATCTATCTTCAGCTCACCTCCTCCAACAATATGTCCCAAATACACTAAAGAAATTTTACCAAATTCACATTTCGACATCTTCAAAAACAGTTGTTCTTTTCTCAAGACATCAAGCACTTTTCTCACATGCATGACATGTTCTTCTCGTGATTTGCTGAATATCAAAATATCATTTAAGTAGACAATGAAAAACTCATCTAGAAATGGTCTTAATACATCATTCATAACTCTCATGACAGTAGCTGGAGCATTGCAAAGACCAAAAGGCATAACAAGCCACTCAAACAATCTTTGTTTAGTTTTAAATGCGGTCTTCCATATGTCCTCTTCAGCTATTCTAACTTGATGATAACCACTTCTTAAATCTAACTTAGTGAAATACTTTGCGTTCCTCAATTGATCAAGCAAATCATCAATCCTTGGGAGCGGATAACGATTATTTATCGTGATTTTGTTAAGTGTGTTGTCGCCTTGCCGCCTACACCTACCTACTAGTTAGTGAGAAAAGCCTTTAACCCCACAAATTTTGGTTGGTGGCAAGGAATTCAGAGAAGGGGCTGTCGCCTATTCCCGACTCTCTCCATTTAAGCTATTTCCTAGGTTAGTTATGGGGGGTGGTTCCTAAAGAAAAACTAAGTTAAAGCTGTGAGTTTTCTAGGAGAGTTGTTAGAGTGAAACTGAATTTACTTTTTAAATATTCATGAGCATTTATGAACAACTTTGAAATAATAATGACAAACCATTCAATTAGTGCCTTTATAAATAACGTGCTCAAAAGTAAAAATAATGCTCAAAAGAGATGAGAACACAATAATCTTGAAATGAAAACAAAAAATGTTAGCACAAGATATTTGCAAAATAAAATGATTTATGGGATAACCAAATCACGACATTAAAGCATATCTTGTCATAGTTAGAAACCACTAAAAATTAGATGTTAAATATGAAATTAAACTTTGCAAATATGGAAAGTAAGCATCACAATACTTGCATGAAATCAACAACCATCAAAAGACAAGTAAAAATAAATGTGACGAAGAGTGCTCTTGGTTAATTTTAGTTAAACTATCTCTAAAACAAATATTTCAAATCAACTCTTCAATCCCCATACCTCACTCTCGCCCAAATTATGTGGATCTCACATTGAGGAGTCAATAGGGGAGTAGAGGGTCTCTAGAGGTCTATATAACCAACTTATGTTGGAGGTAAAGTTTTAATGAGTGTCTGTATGAAATCGATGTTGATTAATCTCAATTAAATGATACATGCAATGTTCCACAAGAGATGAGATAGCGCTTACTTGCAATAATGAAACAAACTTTAGAGAAAAATAGACTTATGTGTATTGTAGCATTAAATGGCAAGTGGAATGAAATAAGTTCTCATTAACAAGTGTTTCAATGGTTCCTCAAAATGTATAACATTGCATGGACTAAATAGTGAAGCATAAAAATTAACTTAATGGAAACTTGCCAACCATGTGAATTGCTCACACATGAAAAGAGATATTCTCAAGTTTGTAGCCTTTGGAGCTCATGCATGTAAGTTTAATTAAACTCAAAATTTAGTGAGATGGATGTAGAGTGCATTAGTTGTTAATTCTTTAGTATGCATGAAATGAAAATCAGAAAATGAATCAATCCACTCAAGAATTTCCTTCCTCTTCAACAAGGAAGGGAGATACCATGGGAAAAATATCCCAAGCTCCCTCAAGCAAAAAGGTTATTTTATTAGCGATTACAAATGAGAAAAAGAGCCTCTAAGAAGGCTGCCCAAAATGAGATCCTTTTATGAAGATAAAGCTTGGAAAAAGCTAGATCTCCTCTTTAAAGATGACAACAAAAACTCATGGGGGAAACCTTCAAAACATAAATTTTACAAGGTCCAAGGCCCACGGAAAAGATCATGTCGCTGCTGTCCTAAAGGTGCTCACGGCCTCCCTAAAATTCGATTTTGAGGTAATGGAAGGCTTTGCATGCAAGGAGGATCAATAGTTTTTCGCCATCTTTTCCTCAAGCTCCTCGTTGTTCACGCTCAAGCTTATGGGCTGCGAAATAAAATCAAACGTTAGATCAAAATACACAAGATCTAAAGTATAAATTAATATACGAAGACCCTAGCCTAAGAAATGGAAGTGAACCCCCATTCTTGCCTACTCGAGAAAACGCTCTTGAAGTAGCAAATATGACTTTAAAACGCTCTACAAAGGGAAATTTTTAGATTTTAAAATTTGAAGTAGATGATCAAGTAGCTAGAGAACGAGAAAACTCCCTCTTGGTCTTCCTTTGATGAAAGACTTGGGGTTGAAAATAGTCGAGTCTTGGATCGCTTTGAATCTAGGAGTGAGTTGGTCTATGTGAAACTTCTCCCACACCCCGATGGATTTCCTGCACACAATATAAATAGATCTTCCCTACACACTTGAACAAATATTAGTTGGCAAAAGGATTAGAGCATCATAATGAATAAGATAAACCAAACATTCCTCCGAAAATGACTTGGCAAACTTATTTCTAGAATACTACTCTAAATCAATGATGCATGCAAGATAGCTTGTATGTATCAATCCAAGCTAGATGGCAAATATAAACTAACACTGATCAAACATGTAGATGAATTCAAACACAATAGCAATAGTATGGAAAGAAATCACTTCATAACGTCGAGAGAACATCCGCTAAATAGCCCCAAAGTCTTGATTTTATTGATATGAAAAAATGGCAGAGTTTCCTCAAGCCCAATAGCTCATAAAATGATACAATACAATAGCTCGCGGCTTTGTTATATAGAGATTCGGGAGCAATTCCCAAGGACAAATGCATGTGAGAAGTGAACTTCGAGCAAATCCCAAGTAAAGGTAAGCCAAGTTCTATATGGAAAAGACTGAGACACCTAGAGCAAAATCAAATTTCTTTGTGTACGCCAAGGGAAATCGAATTCCCATATGATCTAGTGAACTCATCCATAAGTCAAAGGAAGTCCCATGCTACACCAAGTCCACCACTGCAAACTCGAACCAACTGAAACCGTACTTGTAGATGACCCCAGTGATCTTCTGCGTAGGTCCCTGAGAACTGCATGTTTCCTCTGAGTGACTGCGCAGTCTAAGCTCAAGGAATAGCGTAAATCTTCTGAGTGAAGTGTTGAGTGCTTTCGTACTCTAGATAGAAGAGGTCTCCACTTGGTCTTCAGTTAACTGATCATGTAGAATATTCCTTTTATGCTTTGCTGCCTTTAATAAATTCGATTTTCCTTGTGTGTAACTGCCGCTTTATCTCTGGAAAATTCAATTTTAAATAAATAAATGATGAATTAATGATGCAGTGTGCTTAGTCGTCCTCCACATGTCCGTTGACACAACTCTTTGACTTAGAATAATTTTCAAGTCATTTTGTCACATGGAATAGTTTATTTCTCTATTTTATTTAATTCTAGCCTAATTAAATGCCACAATTTCCACTAAACTTAGGAAATGTGGGTTTTGAGGGTCCAAAGCTTATTATTAACCCCTCAAAGTGTGTCATAGTAGAAAGTTGAGGGTGAGAGATGTAATTTTGATTACTCATACCCCATACAACTTCTCTAGACAACACTTATTACAATCCAATTACAATTTTTATTACAAATTTTGATCTGCGAGAAATCTAAAAAATTAAAAAATTACTATCTAGACATAACCAAATTCCACGAAATTTTTTGTGTGATCTAGTATGGTAATATACATTGACTCTAGACTCTAAGATTCATCAGGGGCTCAACCTTCAAGCCGTCACCCCGGCTTTGGGGCAATGCAATGAGTGAAAAAACCTAGAAAATTATTCGCCGCTAAAAAGAAGGAATAATTAACCAAGTGAAAAAAAACTCCAAGGTGTACTCGCTTGTTGATCGAGTCCCAACTTCCTAGGACTGTTATAGAATCAATATTGACTCAAATTCATCATTACTATCATCACTTATTCCAATTCCCTGTAGGGCGTGGAATCTGTGCATCAGAGAAAGATGTTGAGAAATAGAAGTAGAGATCAAAAACTCTGTTAAACTGATGATATTTGTTGATATCTGATGGTACAAATGTCTTTTGTTTCATCCTTGGGCATGGAGTCTTCTCATTATCATCAGGTGCCACTCCAGTGGTCAACATTTGGCTCCATATGGGGATGCACGCTAGATATGAAGTGATAGTATGCAAGGACCTGGAATTTGCATCCATCAACCAAAGATATATATTAGCAGTATCCATTCAAAATATCATCGAATAAAATCAAGTACAGAAATGAAAATTTTATTCTAGGAAACATAAATAACAATTTATTCATGAAATAAAACTACTTAAACAAAATTTACAAGGTATAGGGTTAGGTATATGATACACAGGATGCCCCATGGCATCAAAAGTTTTCGGTGAAATCCATCTTGAGAACTTGCCTACTCACAGGCAAATCCATAGGCTCTTTCTCTGATGTGCCTTGTCCAATTCTGACTATCTTGAGACTATGAATTGCCCCAATGTTAACCTGTTTGTGGCCAGTAGATATACCAAACCTCTTCCTTTTCCTTTTTTGACTTTTGACGCGTTGAGGCTTGATCCTGCACAAAACTGGTGGTTCATTTTTTATATCCTTTTTCTTTTTTCGTTTTTTTCTTTTCTTCCTGGTTAGTTGCGATGGCGATGATGATGCAATTACTGTCAATCCTACAACTCTGTCTTGAAAATGCTTTGATAGAAGATTTGAAGTACCCCCACTTTTTGAGCTATGTCTAATCTCTTCGTTTTGAATCTGTTTTGTTAAGGGGGGAAGAAAATGTGTCAACACAACATCACTTCCTGTCTGGCATGATCTATAGATAATCTCATTGTTGGGTTTCCTTAGATCCTCAACATGATATCTTTTCTCTAACTCCCGATCAAGTCTGACAAAGTTATTATCTGGCATGGGATGGTGGCATATGACAAGTCCATTTGAAGGCTACCACCTAAATCTGATGCCCATTTTCTTGATAGGAGCATTCCCCATGAATCAGGAACATCTATCACAACAGTGTCCATAGTCATTATTCTGTTTGGGTATGCAGCTAGGAAAACCTGTAAATCTTTAATTATCCCACACACTTCAATTCTTTTAGAATCCATTGAACATATGCTGTGATAGGGCCTAGATACCCTTAAATTCAGTTGCTCCATGACCTTCTTGGTCATGACATTTGATGAAGCCCCCTGAATCAAGCATGTCGTTGTGTAAAAGACGATCATTCACTATCAAAGAAACATAAAATGGCAGATGATCTTCGTTCCCCACATAACAGTTCATACTTTCAATACAATTTCTTCATCTTCTGGTTCATTATTAGACTTTTCTTCCCTTTGAGTAACTTCAATTGCATTTAGTAACTTGGCCCTTTGAGATGGTATCTTTAAAAGCTCTGTCACTGGGATAGAAACCTTTGCATTATTCACCCAATTGCCCAAGTCAAAATTTAATTCTGAAGTAGGAGGAGACATTTTTTGTGATTATTCTGGTCTTGAATATCCCTTCTCTGATAAGTCATCCCTTTGTGTTTTTCCATAGCAAGAATTTGTCCAGACGTAGGCTTTTCCCCAAAAATCTTAGTGACTTTGTCAAGATTTGCAATCATATTGTCAACCCCAAGATTGTTAGGACTATGGTCAATCTCTTGATCACTTTCAATGGTGTATATTTGATCTTCCATGGAGAACATATTGATTTGAACACTAGTTCCTGTTGAGTTTTTGTGTATTTGGGGTAGCATCAGTGGTGCTCTAGCTCCCAAATTTTGTGGAGGGACTAGAGTACACTTGATCTACAAGACCTAGAAATTTATTTGGGAAATTTCATCTGTTTTAGGAGATATTAAATTAATTAATTATTTTAATGTATTTCCTAAGTTAAAACTTAGGGAACTTAAATAATTAAAATGAATTTAATTAAACATGTGATGAAATTGTCTTAAGTCACACGGATCAAGCTTTCTTTTAATCTTAGCCATTGATTCAAGATCTGATCATGGCCGTTGGTTTCCCAACGAGAAAAGTATAAAGGAAAGGCTTGGGGTCATTTGTAAAGACACACAGAGCCAGAGCATTGAAGCTAAGCTGAGATTCTAGGGCAAGGTTTGCTAAGAATACTCAGAAGTGTTTCAGCTGTAGAGAGGGGAATTTAGGCCAAGCGGATGATCTGATTCCGGGGTCTAGAATACACAAGAGGCAGAAATCATTTTAGAGGACAGCGCAGAGGGGAAGGGAAGTTGCAGCAGCAAGGATAGCGCAGTCCCTCCAAGGACAGTGTGATTTTTCAGTAGGAAGCCCTCAAGGGCTACGCAAAGACCCTAAGGGGCAGCGTAGGGCCTGCGTCACCTAGTTTGGGGTAATGCAGACCTTTCTGGAGCAGTCCTGAGGGTCAAAGGGGCTTCAGAGGTTGACGCAGAGGCCTTCAGGGGCAGCGCTGGGGTTTCTAGGCCCTAATATTGGCTGAGTTTTGTAAATCCCATTTGAGGGTATGGATCAGTCATTATTTTGGCCCTAGATCAGCCAGTGAGCTGTAGATCTAATATTTCTCTGTCGGGTTTTCCAGATCTGGAACCCAGGCTTGTTGTATTCAGAAAATTCTTAATAATAAAACCCTCCAATAGCCAGAGACCGGTTTTCCCGCATTGGGTTTTTTCAGTGACTATTTGTCCAGAAATAACTGTGTCACTTTGTCTATGTGTGCATGAACTTGTTCTAGATCTGGATTGGTGGAGATCTATTATGTATTTTGCTTCGATTTTAACTTGAATTTATTCAATTAATAACTTGTCTAAGTAGGAGGAGCATAACCAGATTAACAGTAAATAATTTCTGCATAAAGTGTAAAGATTCAGAAATTTCCACATGGTATCAGAGGAATTGTAGATCTATGAGGGTCACTAGCAAGAATCTGAAGGTTCTAGCTGCAGGAAGCAGCTGGAAAAGCAGCAGAAACGCAGATCTTAAGGGACAACACAGTTTTCAGAGGCAGATTCACGCAGAGGGAAGGGTGATGCTGTCTAACGCTGTCTCCTAGCAAGCCCACGCAATTATTGTGCAGAGGCAGCTCAGAAACAACACTGGATTGGTTTGAAGTCAGCTAGTGTGATTCAGTTATGAATATGTCAGATCCAGAAACGACTGCAGAAAGTTGCATAAATTCAGAAGGTGTTAGTGGGTGTAAATTTCTGAAGTTTTCATATTTTTAGCCTTAGCACAAGTGACAAAGAGCGGGACGAGATTAGCTTCTCAAAGAGTTTCTAGCCAAAGGAAACTTACAGTTTGATCAGAGGATCAAAGAAGAGCTGAATCATAGTTGATTTGGTAGATTTCCAAGGAGGGAAATCAGTTGTCAGAGGGAGCAGAAGGTGCCTGTTTCACCAAGGGTCTTAGATCCATTTCTCTAGCAAAGAGAAGAGGAAGTTCTGACACATTCTGAGCATATGGCTCCTCATGGAATATGTGATCAAAATAGGCTAGATGGCCTCTCAAACTTTTCGGTTTGGAAGGCAAGGATCCTGATTGTCCTTGAGGCATACAATCTTAGAGACCATGCAGAGCAAACTCTGGCCACACCGACAGATCCAGATCTCCTTCGGAAGCATAAGGAGGCTGTTGGGCATGCCAAGCGGCTGATTATGGATGGAATCAAGGACCATATTGTACCACACTTAGCTGAGAAGAAGACATCTAATGAGATGTGGAAGGCCTTGATCTCCCTATATGACGAAAAAGCTATCCAAAGAAAGATGTTGTTGGAGACTCAGATGAGGTCATTCATGATGACCAAGGGAGAAGACATGGAGCATTTCCTCTTCAGACTGCAGTCGATTAGAGATCAGTTGACTGCAACTGGTGCTAAGGTGGAAGACGATGTGATGGTTAGGATTGCCCTCAATGCAGTCACGGATGAGTGGGAAACATTTGTCCAAAGTATCTTGGGCAGAGCGGACCTCCCAGATTGGGACAACTTTTGGTCAATTCTGCATCAAGAAGAACTCCGTAGATTTACCAAGAAGCAGTATAGCTCTGGATCGAGTAAAGTGAAGAAGGAAGATGAGGAAGATGCAGCCTTGGCATCGAAGAGGCAGCCATAGGAGAAGAAGGATCTCTCAAAGATCAAGTGCTTCCAGTGGTGAAATGGGACATTTTGCCAGCAATTGTCCTCATAAGAAAAATGACAAGGAAGCATCTTCTTCCAAAGCAACTGTGGCAGATAATGGGTTAGAAGATGATGCGACCATGAGTGCTCATGAACCGCGGAGGTGGGGTGACATGGATATGTAGAGGAGCTACATATAAGTAAGGCGAGATCCTTGAGGAGCTCATCTCTTGGATCACATGCGAGCTACGACAGCCTTAAAGACAATAGCGAGGCAAGTGGAGCAGTGGGTGCATAGATCACAGATGAGGCAGAGGCAGATCTGAAGGATGGGAGGAGCAGCGCAGAGCAGAGCAGCAGCAGCGTAGAAGCAGCAGAAGCGCAGAGGTTGATGTGACTTCAACAACACAGAGCAGAGCTGCTTACGCAGTGCAGAGCTGCAGCAACAGAGAAGGCTTCAGAGGGACAACGCAGTGCAACAGAGACGTGAGAGATTTCAGCACAAGGGGTTGATGTGACTTCAATAGTGCAGAGGGAGTCTGCTTATGCAGTGCAGAGCTATAGCTGTGCATCATCCTTTAGATGCCAACACAAATTTGTACCCTATGGAGCTTCAGTGATGAGGATGCAGCCCATCTGACCTGTCTGTCAAAGATTGGGTAGGAGATTCAGTTGTTTCTCTCAACAACTGAAGTTGCAGTGCAGCAGATCAGCAGTGGCAGTGCTATGAACAACACAGATGCAATGGGATGCTTGTCTTGCATCAAAACAACCACAATACCAATACTTGATGCATCACACTCAAGAACAAAATGTTTAGAGAAATCTGGAAAAGCCAAAATAGGACAAGTACTCATTATCTTCTTAAAATGATCCATAATTCCTCGAGTCTCATTTATCTAAACAAAATTATCCTTCTTGGACAAATCTGTCAGAGGAGTGGTTAATGAAGAAAATCCCTTCGTATGTGCACAAACCAATGAAGGCCTGCAATTGTGACACGTTCTTAGACAACAACCAGTTAGGTATAGCTTGAATCTTCTCACACATACATTACTCCCCTTCCATTCATTATAGCCCCATTCATTATTCTTCCCACTTGGGTCCACATAGGGTTGGCCTCCCCTTCCCCTTTCCATACCTTGGGTTGGGCTTGAAACGATGCACCAGAGGTTGATGCAGCTGAAAAGAAAAGTAAAAGCATAATTGGCCACATTCAACAAGAAAATGTACCACAAAATGCAAAATATGGCTGGGACAAACAGATTTAGCACGTGGGCAAAATCCAAATGCATGAGCTCTACCCCATACTATGGCTAGGCCGTAGGTGAGCCTCCTTCATCATTCGGGAACCCACGATTTTCCCAACCCCTAGTGGGCAATGAACCGCCCTACCTTAAAAAGGGTATCCACTTATATACCTTACACGTCATGCTCTTATCCTTTGAGCCCCGAGTAGTTAATCAAAGAAAAATCATAAAAGACAAAAGACATATAAAGAAGGGTGGAAAAATCAAGGTTGGGGCACCTTGTGCACCACGATTGCTCCCTCCTATACGTTATATACCCAAATGTGGGATTCCCCTTTAGTAGCTACCCTTGTACCTCGACATGTGGCCGAGGATTGCCCCTTTCATTCCCTATTCCATTCATCTCTTTATCACATGCCACCACCATTTGAAGAATGTACCTTGGACATACTATCCCCTCTAAAGGTAGAAACCACCTAATAGGGTATTTGGTTAACCCTCTTTGGAGCTTGGAGACATTAGCACATGCCAAAGCCCACTATGGAAGGACATGCCATTATGAAGTACCCACCTGTTGTCCATGGTTTGTAAGCTTTTTAACTCGATTACTTTAAATGACTTGTTGCGCTGGAAGGCTAGGGGACGCATTGGATCTTATGCAAGATTGCATATGGCCTCCATTTTGGGTTTTGTCTCCCTATATGGGGTCCTAACCCTCCAGAGGGCTACATTGGCACATGTAGGGTGTGTGTAGAGAGCCATGGGCCTCCACATCAGTAGAAAACACTCCATGGATCCCCAAAGATGTTCAGAGATTGCAAGAGATTCACCTATTGGACGAGGAAGATGCACCTGGTTCACCATGCCTAGCCGGCACCACAGTTGTACCATGCACTTGGCAGATGACTCAGGACTTGTATGGTAATATGACATCATTTACATCATCATCTGAGCCCTTCCATATGGTCTACAGGATGACCCAGGACTTGTATGGTAATATGACATCATTTACATCATTATCTGAGCCCTTCCATATGGTCTACAGGCATCTTTGACCTACTTGGAGACCCATGAGGATACTTGTGTGCCTCCGCATCCATTGGGAGCACCACAGGTTTATTATTTGGAGAAAAAGAGGCCAACCCCTTTTCCACTGCTTTTGGGAGTCCTATTCATCATTATGGCCCTTATGGACTTCAATAGGCTTCTTAGAAGGCCCAATGACATGTATTATTGATCATTCGACCGCTTGAGAGGCTTATTCTCTTGTTTATGAGCTAGTTTGGTGGGATTGTCACCAAAAGTTAGTTATTTTGCACATTATTCTATTCTAGGGGCTAATGTATGCCTAATTAGCTAAATTGAACTCATTAGAAGTGTATAAATACAAGTGATGTGATTTCCTTTTAGCATCATCACTTGGTTGGAATTGTATCTCTTTAGAGAACTTCGCTATCCTTCTTGGAGGACGAAATTTTGGAGCATGGAATGAATTTTGATGTTTGGATAATTTTCTCTTGTCTTGGAGCTTCTTGATTGGCAAAGTTTTGATGGTTGGATATGTTGAGATTTTGGTGTAGCATCGGATGTGCTCTAGCTCCGAAATTTTGTGGAGGAGCTAGAGTACATGAGATCTCCAAGACCCAGAAAGCGTTTGGAGAAATTCCTCCTGGTTTGATAGTTATTCAAATAATTAATCTTTTTAGTTAAGGACCCTAAGTCTAACTTAGGAAAATTAAAAGATTAAAGTGAATTAAATTAAACGTGTGATGAGAATGTTCTAAGTGGCGTGGATCAAACAACTTGTAATCTTAGCCGTTGATTAGAGATTAGATCATGACTGTTGGTTTTCCAACGAAAAAAGTATAAGAGAAGGGCTTGGGGTCAGTTGGAGGACACACAAAATAGCGGATGCACTGAGCTAAGTCGAAATTCTAGGGCGGGGTTTGCTAAGAATTTCGAAGCGAGTTTGCAGTGTAGTGAGGGGCAGAGATTGGCAAGGGATGATCTGATTCGAGGCCAAGAATACAATAGTGGCAGAGAGGCAATGTACCTGGCAGCGCAAAGGCCAACCAAAGATACGCAGTTCAGCCAGAGCCATGCAGAAGGCAGCACAGAGGCAAAAACAACCCTTCAGGGGTGACGTAGGCCCAGCCAGGGAAGCGTAAGCCCAGAGAGGCTGACGCAGGCCCATCTAGGGTAGCGTAGAGGCTGACACAGGCCAGAGAGGCTGACACAGAGGGCTGAGGGACAACACTGGCGTTTTCGGTGGGCTAGAAAGGGCCCAAGTTCTGTAAATCTCATTTGAGGGTGTGAATCAGCCATATTTTCTATCTTCGAGTGAAAGAGGTACTATTGCCGTGTAATTTCTCTGTAGGGTGAACCATTTTGGTGCCCGAATATTGTTGTATTCAGATTCTGTATAATAATAAAACCCTCTAGAGCTAGCTGCATCGATTTTCCCGGATTGGGTTTTTCCAGGGACATTTGTCCGAAAATTCTGTGTCACTTTGTCATGTGTGCGTGATGTTCAGTAAATGATCTGTAAATGTGTAGGTTGCAGTTGTGTTTACTTTGCTGATTTTACTGAATAATTCAGAAAAATTAACTTGTAATTTAAATCGAGTAGGAAAAGTAAATCAAGACACTGCAGTAGGATTTCTGTTTAGAAATTTTCACATGGTATCAGAGCATTGCAGATCAAGCTGAATCACCCGCAAAGCGGTTGAAGAATTTTTGCTGCAGGAAGGGCAGCTGAAGCAGCATAGACCAGAGAAGGCAGCGCAACATCAAGAGGGACGCAGACCCAGCCGAGAGGGACGTAGAGCCAATCTGCTCACGCAGAGGTTGACGCAGCACCACCAGGGTGACGCAGAGCCAACCTTGCTTACGTAGAGGCTGACACAACACTAGTAAGGGTGACACAATGCTGGTCAAAGGCATGCTGAGGTGACGCAGTGGCTGAAGCAGACTCTAGAGGGTGACGCAGTCCAGGTTGCAGTAACGCTGTGCAGTTTGCCGGGGTTGGAAGTGTAGCTTCTGGTCTTTAGAAGTTGCTGGTATGGCACAAGTTCTGTCGGTGCAGAACAGTGCCTAGCTAAGTTGACAAAGAGCGGGAGAAGAACAGTCGCTCAGCAGATTTTTGCCAAAGAAATCCGAGGATCGATCAGGAGGGTTGATTCAAGGGATTTGGCAGATTTCTGAGGAAGGAAATTAGTTGTTAGAGGGAGCAGTTACTATAGAGGGTGCCTTTTCACCAAGAACCCTAGATCCGGGCTTCTGTTGAGAGTAGCAATAGTAGCAGGGAGAGGAGCATCTATTTCGACAGATTGTTTTGAGCTAGATGGCGTTGTACGGACTGCGTGATCGGGAAGTTGGATGGCTTGTCCAACTTTGCTATCTAGAATGCCAGAATCCTAACGGTCCTGGAGGCATACAGACTTCGAGAACATGTAGAGAACATCTTGGCTACACCAACCGACACTGCTCTTCTCGCGAAGCATAATGAAGCGGAGGCGCATGCTAAGCGCTTTATCATGGACGGGGTCAAGGATCATGTGGTCCCACACATTGTCGAGAAGAAGATGGCTAATGCTATGTGGACAGCTTTGACCACAATGTATCAAGGAAAATCCGTCCAGAAGAAGATGCTTCTGGAGAACCAGATGCGGTTGTTCGTGATGAATAAGGGGGAGGAAATCGATCCTTTCCTCTTCAGTTGCAGACGATTTGGGATCAACTGATTGCCATGGGGGTTAAAGTGGAGGATGATGTCATGGTGAGGACTGCTCTAAATGCAGTCTCAGATGAATGGGAAACGTTTGTCCAAAGCATCTTGGGCAGACAGGACCTTCCAAGCTGGGACGACATGTGGGCTATCCTCCGACAAGGGGAAATCCATCGGATGACCAAGAGACAAAAAATCACCGGATCTAATAAAGTGAAGGAGGAAGAGGAAGATGCGGCCTTTGCATCGAAGAAGCAGTAAGGGAAGAAGAAGAGGGATCTATCGAAGATCTGATGCTTTAGGTGTGGTGAGCTTGGACACTTCACCACCACTTGTCCTTTAAGGAAGAAGGACAAGGAAGCTGATTCCAAGGCTGCGGCAGCTAAAGAAGACGATGGCTCTGATGATGATGTAGCCATGAGTACTCATGAACCTCGAGAGAAGAGGTGGGGCAATATTGATCTGTAGAGAAGTTATAGATAGAAGGCAGGATCCTTGAGGATCCCAGACTCCTGGATCACATACGAGCTACGGGTGCCTTAAGACAGTAGCAGGATGACTGGAGTCAGTGGGTGCAGAAGATCACAGAGAAGCAGAGCAGTGCTGGGACGTTGAAGAGATGAGCAGCACAGTGCAGTGGCAACAACAACATGGAAGCAACAGTGCAGAGGCTGATGGGACTTCAACAACGCAGAGGGGCAGTGCTTACGCAGTGCAGAGCAACAACAACGCAATGGCTCAGAGAGAGCGCAGAGCAGCAACAGAGGGTGCTGCAGTGATGAGATGCAACCCGACTGACTTGTCTGTTAGTGATTGGGTAGGGGTCCTTCAGTTGCTTACTTCTCAGCAACTGAGTTGCAGTGCAACAGTTAGTAGTGGTAGTGCTATGGGCAACATGATGCAACAATTTGAGAGGGAGTTGCAGTATAGATGTGGCAGTGACTGTGGAGAGTCATGGGCAGCAGTACAGAGAGCAACAACAACGTAGTGATGGAGGGAAGCAAGCCAAGCATCAACGCGGGGACTGATGCCAGAGATCATGGCAATGCTTCAGTGTGGAAGTATTGCTAGAGCACACTCCTCGCTAAGAGGGAGTGTTGAGATTTTGGGGTAGCATCGGATGTGCTCTAGCTCCAAAATTTTGTGAAGCTGGAGTACATGAGATCTCCAAGACCCAGAAAGTGTTTGGAGAAATTCCATTTGATTTGATAGTTATTCAAATAATTAATCCTTTTAATTTAGGACCCTAAGTCTAACTTAGGAAAATTAAAAGATTAAAATGAATTAAATTAAACATGTGATGAGAATGTTCTAAGTGATGTGGATCAAGCAACTTCTAATCTTAATCGTTGATTAGAGATTAGATCATGGCCGTTCGTTTGCCAACGAGAAAAGTACAAGAGAAGGGCTTGGGGTCAGTTGGAGGACACACAATAACGAATGCACTTAGCTAAGTCGAAATTCTAGGGCGGGGTTTGCTAAGAATTTCGAAGCGAGTTGGCAGTGTAGTAAGGGGCAGAGATTGGAAAGGGATTATCTGATCCGAGGCCAAGTATACAGCAACAGTAGAGAGGTAGTGTACCGGGCAGCGCAGAGGAAGCAACTCTTCAGGGGTGACGCAAGCCCAGCCAGGGCAGCGCAGGGGCAGTGTAAGCCTAGAGAGGCTGACGTAGGACCATCCAGGGTAGAGCAGAGGTTGACGAAGGCAAGAGAAGCTAATGCAGAGGGTTGAGGGACAACCTTGGGGTTTCCGGTGGGCCAGAAAGGGCTCGAGTTCTGTAAATCCCATTTGGGGGTGTGAATCAGCCATATTTTCTGTCTCCGAGTGAAAGAGGTACTACTGTCGTGTAATTTATCTGTAGGGCGAACCATTTTGGTGCTCGAATATTGTTGTATTCAGGTTCTGCATAATAATAAAACCCTCTAGAGCTAGCGGCACCGGTTTTCCCGCATTGGGTTTTTCCGGGGACATTTGTCTGAAAAATCTGTGTCACTTTGTCATGTGTGCGTGATGTTCAGTAAATGATCTGTAAATGTGTAGGCTGTAGTTGTGTTTACTTTGCTGATTTTACTGAATAATTCAGAAAAATTAACTTGTAATTTAAATCAAGTAGGAAAAGTAAATCAAGACACTGCAGTAGGATTTCTGTTTAGAAATTTTCACAGGATATACTCTTATACATGTAAGTGCAATTTAGCGCTATTTTTTCTTTCTATTTTGTCACATACTTTGTTGCTGGGATTTCACTATACTAGGCTAATTTACCGCATCCATATATGCGAAGTTGTGGAAATTTTGTTTCTAGGTAGTGCTGCTTCATGTATGGGCCATGTGTAATGAGTGAATGTTCCTAGAGATGTTTCATCGTTGAAATTCATCTTGATAAGCCATTTGCAAAGAAAAGTATAAAGTCTTTGATGCTGCTTTTGCTGCTACCCTAATGCTAAGTGAAGTTGTCTTTGAGGCCTTCTTGACATAGAAAATCCAAAGTCCATAGTCATGATTCTACTTGACTCCAATCTCCCCAAAAGGATTAGGAACTGGTCCTCCATAGGTGATCACCTCAGCGTATTTCTTTCACCTTCCCCTCTTTTCTAGGCCTAACCTACTTAGGTCACCTAGGCATCAATTATCTCACAATATAGATATTCAAACACTAAGATTTTTGGTCCACAACTGCGCTGGTGTGTCCTTAAGAATCCCTCCAAATTTCATGAGATTCCGACGGTGGGATCTTGAGATATCGCAAGCCCTAGCTTGAAGACCGATTCTTGCCCTTGGTTTCCTTAGGCTAGAAACCTCTCTAGGATCATTGCATTATCTTTCTTTGAAAATTCCTTCCTTGATCCCCTTCTCCCCTCTAATTAGGTCAAGTACATCATTGGTTTTTAAACCCTACGCCCTTGACCTAACCTGGGTCCACTTGGTCTTGTGTGGTCCCACAACTTATTGAAGCCAATTTCACGAAGACCACTTGGAAGCCAAGTTTCCACAAGGATTTTAGGAGCTAAGAGTCTTCGTGACAAGTCATATACACAAACCCTAGCTCTTAGAATTCCCCTAAGCCCTTCCTAGAGAGCCTCTCTTGTGAATTGGATTTTAGGATCACCTCTCATCCTATCATTGATCCATTCAATTTCGTTATCCTTATTATAACGGGTCTCCTCCCTTCGGTGAATGTTCATAAAGAGTAGGGAGCCTTAGTCGAGGTGACAGTGGGATATTGCTCCATTGTTGCCCTTGACCTAGTGGTAACCCTTCAAGGATCCCCTTTTAGGACCCCTGCTAGTTTGAGCGATAACAGTGCCTTCACACCACCTCATCCAAAGACATCCAAACATAATAGCTCAGTCATGTCGAACTCACACTTAGAGCTTTCGCAAAAAGGGAATTAGTTGCTAATATACTTAACACTTCATCAAAGTGTCGAAGATGCTCTTCCCACGACTTGCTATATACTAAAATGTCATCAAATAAAACCAACATAAATTTCCGCAACTCCTTTTTGAACGCATGGTTCATGCAAGACTCGAAAGTAGTTAGATCATTTGATAACGCAAAGGGCATCTCCACATACTAAAAATGTCCAAAGTGACACTTGAAAGTTGTTTTGTGCACATCCTGCTCTTGACTTGAATTTGATGGTATCTTAAACGAAGATCTATTTTGGAGAAATAGACTGCTCCATGTAGCTCATCCATCAGCCCATCAATAAGTGGAATAAGCTACTTGTTCTTGATGGTCTTTTTAGTGCACGATAATCGATGCACATCCTCATAGTTTCATCCTTCTTCTTCACTAGGACAACATAGGAAGTAGGGGACTAGAGATAGGCCATATATGTCCTGCATCCAACAACTCCTAAATAGTCCTCTTAATCTCGTCGTTGAATCGTTTAGGATGACCGTAGGGATTCGCAACAATTGGCTTGCTATCCACAAGCTCAATAACATGTTCAAAACCATGATCTAGAGGTAGGCCATGCGATAGTGAAAATACCACACTATGCTTATCCAACAAGCCTTGTATGTCCACATGATATCCATGTTGTCCTGTATTGGTAGATATTTTTGAAATGAAACACTGCATTTCCCACTCGAACTCTGAATGTCGAAAAACTCTCTCCATCCTCTTAGCTGAAATGACTCTAGAAGCATCTGTAGTTAAGTCCCTTAATACTATCCTCGTACGATTTGCTGTGAAACTCAATTGCATAGTCTTAAAGTTCATAACAAATGGACTTATAAAATACAACCATTGAACACCCAACACAACATTGGTATCCTCAATGTTGAACACATAAAAATCATTGTAAGGATGTAATTACCCAAATTTATACTCGAGTATGGAACACGATGAACATAATGCTACTTAAATGTGGAACATAATGAACATAACACAACATTGGGCCACTTGCTGTCTGCACCCGAAAACCATCATGCTCCTCAAATTGCAAGCCACGCTTCTCACATAGGAAGAGTTAATGAAATTATGTGTAGCCCCACTATTAATCAACACAACAACTCATTGTCCTTTTATAACACCTTTTACTCTGAAGGCGTTATAATGAGAATGGTAGTGAGGGTTGTAAATGCAACATCTATGTGTTCCAAATCATTTGGATTCTCATCTGTACCTGTCTCTCCATCCATCTGCTCATGTTGCTCATTAAGAACATATGTCTCTTCTGACTCATCATCACTAGGCTCCTCAAAAACCTCAATCTAGTGAGCCTTGCCTCTGCTACTACACTTATGTCTTGGTGTCCAAGGCTCATGATAGTCAAAGCAAAGCCTTTTTTGTCTCAGCTCATCCCTCGAATCACAAGTTACACCACCAACTGGCCTACACATCTCACCCGTAGGTCTATTATACTCTAGCTTCTTGTTCGACTCCTTCCTTTGTCCCCAACTTTGTGACAAGGGTCTATGCGGAAATTTGCAAGGAAACCTAGCCCGTGGTGTGGATAAATCCATAATCCTTGCACGCTTAATAACATCTCGCAAGGTTGGTGGATCAAAAGCTTTGACCCAACCCCTGAGAGGCACTAACAAGCCCTTTATGAACCAAGAACTCAATCTCTTCTCAGTCACATCAGAAACTGTGACTGGAAACCATTGAAACTCTGAAATATATGCATCAAGTGTCCCAATTTGTCTCAATTGAGCCAACTCTTTGGAGTGTGCCTCTAAATCCTTGCAGTCAAACTGCTCTATCAATGTAATGCAAAATTGATCATAAGAGACTATTGCACCATGTCCTTGTGTAGGCTCATCCTCTTGCATAAAAGTAGGCATGGAAGGTTTAGATTGTGTTGAACCTGAAGGTTTGCTAGAAGAATTTTCAATGTTTTCTTCAACCTTGTTACTTTCCACTCCCTTCATATGCACCAGATTTCTTCAATTTGCTATGTTTTAAGCCATCTAACTCAAATAAAGGTTGTTCATTTGTATTTAAAATTTCTGTGAAAATTTGCTTTGCCTTTTCCTTACTTGATGACGATAGTTGATCATTTCCAACCATTATTTCTTCCTATTTTTCCAAGTGATGACCACCCTCTTAATGCATGCAGTTAACCCAAATAGGATGCCAAGTCATGTAGCTCCAATACCACTATAATATCCCTAAATAGAGATACTAGAAAAATAACAATATTTCTAAAGTGAGGGCGCAACATAATTAATTATTTTTAAAGGAGCCTAAGTTAAAACTTAGGGAATTAAAATAATTAAAGTGAATTAATTTAAATGTGGGTGAGAAAGTTCTAAGTGACAAGGATCAAGTTTGTTTTAATCTTAGCCGTTGATTAAAGATTTGATCATGACCGTTGATTTCTCAATAGGAAAAATATAAAGGAAGGCTTGAGGGTCACTTGGAGAATACACACAGTGGATGAATCTAGAGATCGAATTCTTTTGACGGAGCAGTGCTCGGACGAAGATAAGATCTAAGTGATTCAGCAACATTGAGGGGCAAAAGCAGTTATTGGTCAGAGGACCAAGAGTACATAGGAGAGAGGCAACAATGACAACAGAGGAAGCAACGCAACCACCAGGAGAGGTGATGCAGTTCCCATAGGGGGTGATGCAGGCCCACGCAGGGCTCACGTACGGGCAACGTAGTGGTTCCAAGGCACAATCTGAGATTTGCTGGAGATCGGGGTTTTTGAGCCGGAAAGGCTGAAACTCACTTTCCGAGAAGCAGATTGATTCAGAGAAGAGGTGACACAATCCTCAGTCGTTCCCACGCAGGCCTACGCATCTACTATGCAGAGGCAGCGCAAAGGAAGCTGGGGTTTCGCTAGTTCAGATCCGGGGTTTCGCCAGTCCAGATCCGGATCAGCGATAACTTGCAGTGTGAGGTAAAACTCATTTTATCTGTTTGCCGAGATTTTCTATGTTGGGTGAGCCGGATTTGGAACCCTAGTTGTACTCATAAAACTGCTGCTTAATAATAAAAACCCTCAGATCTGCTACACTGGTTTTCCTGCATTGGGTTTTTCCGAGGACGTTTAGTCCAAAAATAAGTGTGTCCTTTGTGTGATTGACTCATTTATTTTTCAGTATTTGCTCTGTATATTTGTGTAGGCTGCAGTGTATTTGTATTAGAATTTACTGAAGAATTCTGTAAATAACTTGTTAAATGAAGAAAACAAGTAGGTAATACAAATCAGATAATTGCAGTAGGATATTTGTTTGTTAAGATTCAAAAATTTTCACATGAACAATATTCAAGCTAAATAAAATAAAGTTAAAGGTGCTTGCATAAAAAAAAATCTGAATTTGCTATGCAAGTAAATGAATTTAAATTTGTAGCAAATCAAAGTAAATAGCAAGGAAAATGAGTGTGATGCATGGTTGTGTTAATTAGACCATTAGATGAGATAAGTGAAAAGAGATCAACAACAAGTCCTCTCCCAAAGGTGGAGAGATAGGGATGCCAATGGGTAAAACCCACACTCCCAAAATCGTAAATTTTATTAATTTTACAAGAGACAAAAGACCATGAAGCCTCCTCTAAACCCAAGGAAAGTCTTTTACAATGAAGCTTTAGGCCATAGATTTTTCCTTGTTGAAATATTTCTGCAATTGAGGCCAAAGAAAGACTCAAGAAAATTCATATTTTTACAAGAGGAGAAGAGAGGCTAAGCCTCTTCAATGCCCACGACCAAGAGAGAGAGAAGGCAGCCCAAGTATAACTCGGCCTTGCCAAAGGAAGCCCTCTAATGCCCATTGGGAGCACCACAGTTTTATTATCTGGAGAAAAAGGGGCCAACCCCTTGTTCACTGCTTTTGGGAGTCCTATTCATCATTATGGCCCCTATGGACTTCAATAGGCTTCTTAGAAGGCCCAATGACATGTATTATTGATCATTCGACCGCTTGAGAGGCTTATTCTTTTGTTTATGAGCTAGTTTGGTGGGATTGTCACCAAAAGTTAGTTATTTTGCACATTATTTTATTCTAGGGGCTAATGTATGCCTAATCGAACTCATTAGAAGTGTATAAATACAAGTGATGTGATTTCATTTTAGCATTATCTTAAACGAAGATCTATTTTGGAGAAAAAGACTGCTCCATGTAGCTCATCTATCAGCGCATCAATATGGAATAAGCTACTTGTTCTTGATGGTATTTTTAGTGCACGATAATCGATGCACATCCTCATAGTTTCATCCTTCTTCTTCACTAGGACAACATAGGAAGTAAGGGACTAGAGATAGGCCATATATGTCCTGCATCCAACAACTCCTGAATAGTCCTCTTAATCTCGTTGTTGAATCGTTTAGGATGACCGTAGGGATCCGCAACAATTAGCTTGCTATCCACAAGCTCAATAACATGTTCAAAACCATGATCTAGAGGTAGGCCATGCGATGGATTTGAAAATACCACACTATGATTATCCAACAAGCCTTGTATGTCCACATGCTATCCATGTTGTCCTGTATTGGTAGACCTTTTTGAAATGAAACATTGCATTTCCCACTCGACCTCTGAATGTCAAAAAACTCTCTCCATCCTCTTAGCTGAAATGACTCTAGAAGTATTTGGAGTTAAGCCCCATAATACTATCCTCGTACGATTTGCTGTGAAACTCAAATGCATAGTCTTAAAGTTCATAACAAATGGACTTATAAAATGCAACCATTGAACACCCAACACAACATTAGTATCCTCAATGTTGACCACATAAGTCATTAGTAAGGATGTAATTACCCAAATTTATACTCAAGTGTGGAACGCGATGAACACAACGCTACTTAAATGTGGAAAATGATGAATAGAACACAACATTGGGCCACTTGTTGTCTGCAGCCGAAAACTATCATGCTCCTCAACTTGCAAACCACGCTTCTTCACATAGGAAGAGTTAATGAAATTATGTGTAGCCCCACTATTAAATAACACAACAACTCATTGTCCTTGTATAACACATTTTAATCTGAAGGCGTTATAATGAGGAATGGTAGTGAGGGTTGTAAATGCAACATCTATGTGTTCCAAATCATTTGGGTTCTCATTTGTACCTGTCTCTCCATCCATTTGCTCATGTTGCTCATTAGGAACATATGTCTCTTCTGACTCGTCATCACTAGGCTCCTCAAAACCTCAATCTAGTGGGCCTTGCCTCCGCTTCTACACTTATTTCTTGGTGTCCAAGGCTCATGATAGTCAAAGCAAAGCCTTTTTTGTTTTGCCTTTTTTGCCTCAACTCATCCCTCGAATCACAAGTTACACCACCAACTTGCCTACACATCTCACCCGTAAGTCTATTATACTCTAGCTTCTTGTTCGACTCCTTCCTTTGTCCCCAACTTTGTGACAAGGGTCTATGCGGAAATTTGCAAGGAAACCTAGCTCGTGGTGTGGATAACTCCATATTCCTTACACGCTTAATAACATCTCGCAAGGTTGGTGGATCAAAAGCTTTGACCCAACCCTTGAGAGGGACTAACAAGCCCTTTATGAACCAAGAAATCAATCTCTTCTCAGTCACATCAGAAACTGTGACTGGAAACCATTGAAACTCTGAAATATATGCATCAAGTGTCCCAATTTGTCTCAATTGAGCCAACTCTTTGGAGTGTGCCTCTAAATCCTTGCAGTCAAACCGCTCTATCAATGCAAAATTGATCATAAGAGACTATTGCACCATGTCCTTGTGTAGGCTCATCCTCTCGCATAAAAGTAGGCATGGAAGGTTTAGATTGTGTTGAACCTGACGGGTTGCTAGAATAATTTTCAATGTTTTCTTCAACCTTGTTACTTTCCACTCCCTTCATATGCACCATATTTCTTCAATTTGCTGTATTTTGGGCCATCTGACTCAAATAAAGGTTGTTCATTTGTATTTAAAATTTCTGTGAAAATTTGCATTGCCTTTTCCTTACTTGATGACGATAGTTGATCATTTCCAACCATTATTTCTTCATGTTTTTCCAAGTTATGACCACCCTCTTAATGCATGCAGTTAACCCAAATAGGATGCCAAGTCATGCAGCTCCGATACCACTATAATATCCCTAATAGAGATACTAGAAAAATAACAATATTTCCAAAGTGAGGGCACAACATAATTAATTATTTTTAAAGGAGCCTAAGTTAAAACTTGGGGAATTAAAATAATTAAAGTGAATTAATTTAAATGTGGGTGAGAAAGTTCTAAGTGACAAGGATCAAGTTTGTTTTAATCTTAGCCATTGATTAAAGATTTGATAACGGCCGTTGATTTCTCAATAGGAAAAGTATAAAGGAAGGCTTGAGGGTTAGTTGGAGAATACACACAGTGGATGAATCTAGAGATTGAATTCTTTTGACGGAGCAGTGCTTGGACGAAGATAAGATCTAAGTGATTCAGCAGCAGTGAGGGGCAGAAACAGTTATTGGTCAGAGGATCAAGAATACATAGGAGAGAGGTAGCAATGACAATAGAGGAAGTAGCGCAGCCACCAGGAGAGGTGACGCAGTCCCCAGAGGGGGTGACGCAGGCCCATGCTAGGCTCACGCAGGGGCAACGTAGTGGTTCCAAGGGACATTTCGAGATTTGCTGGAGATTGGGGTTTCTGAGCCAGAAAGGCTGAAACTCACTTTCCGAGAAGTAGATTGATTCACAGAAGAGGTGACACAATCCTCAGTCGTTCCCACGTAGGCCTACGCATCTACTGTGCAGAGGCAGTGCAGAGGAAGCTGGGGTTTCGCCAGTTCAGATCCAAATTAGCCAGAACTTGCAGTGTGAGGTAAAACTCACTATTTTATCTATCCGCCTAGATTTTATCTGTTGGGTGAGCCGGATTTGGCACCGTAGTTGTACTCAAAAAATTGCTGCTTAATAATACAAACCCTAAGATCTGCTGCACCGGTTTTCCCACATTGGGTTTTTCTGGGGACGTTTAGTCCAAAAATAAGTGTGTCCTTTATGTGATTGTCTCATTTATTTTTTAGTACTTGATCTGTATATTTGTGTAGGCTGCAGTGTATTTGTATTAGAATTTACTGAAGAATTATGTAAATAACTTGCTAAATGAAGAAAACAAGTAGGCAATACAAATCAGATAATTGCAGTAGGATATCTGTATGTTAAGATTCAAAAATTTTCACATGAACAATATTCAAGCTAAATAAAATTAAGTTAAAGGTGTTTACATAAAAAAAATCTGAATTTGCTATGCAAGTAAATGTATTTAAAACTTGTAGCAAATCAAAGTAAATAGCAAGGAAAATGAGTGTGATGCATGGTTGTGTGAATTAGACCATTAGATGAGATACATGTAAGTGAAAAGAGATCAACAACAAGTCCGCTCCCAAAGGTGGAGAGATAGGGATGCCAATGGATAAAACCCACACTCCCAAAATCATAAATTTTATTAACTTTACAAGAGGCAAAAGAGCATGAAGCCTCCTCTAAACCCAAGTAAAGTCTTTTACAATGAAGCTTTAGGCCATAGATTTTTCCTTGCTGAAATATTTCTGCAATTGAGGCCAAAGAAAGACTCAAGAAAATTCATATTTTTACAAGAGGAGAAGAGAGGCTAAGCCTCTTCAATGCCCATGACCAAGAGAGAGAGAAGGCAGCCCAAGTAGAACTCGGCTTTGCCAAAGGAGGCCCTCTAATGCCCACGACCAAGAGAGGTAAATGATCTTGAAATAAGAGCCCAAAGGTCCTGCAAGCAAACTTGTTAGTAGTTTTGAGGATGAATCTCACAAGTTGCTACAAGAAAACAAGTTAGAGATGGGCTACAAAAACACACCAAGTATTAACTCAATAAATTACAAAATATGTGTACAATATAATCTACAAAAGGCTAAGCCAAAGAGTATGAGTGAACTCTCCTCTTTGACTAGCCATGATTTAGCTCTTTGAAATAGCAAGATATTAACAAATGAAGCACAATACTTGAAAAATAAATATTGAATTGATTATATGCAAGAGATAAGAGACTAAAACTCAAAGGAAACCCTACAAGACAATTCCGAATGATGAGACTTTGACAATTAAACAAATGCGGGGTCTCCTTGAATATTTCAAGAGTGGGTTGGTTCCTCCAAGAACTTCCCCTCACGCTTGAAGCTTGATCAAAGAAATATTTTCCACACAACTTCACCAAAACCAATTAGATCCACATGGAATTAATCAAATGCAATGGAGAGAAAATTCTAGAGATATATTTGACATCAACTAAAACATTTCTGTACCTAGAGCAATTAAACAATCCTAATGCTAATATGAAATAGCTACACATCAACATAACTTGAAAAGCATAATGGAAATAATAGCATAATGAAGCAAATATAAATATAAGAACAAGAACATCAAGAAATTACCATACACAAGGAGAAGAACACCTCACAAGTAACCCCAAATTATTTTGAATTATATTACAAATGAGTGTACAATCCAACAACGTATCCTTAAGCCCAATAACTCATATTCTTGATACAATATGAGAGCCCAAGGCTCTATTATATATAGAGTTGGGAGAAAATACCAATGAAGAGTGCACATGACAAATGGCTATGGAGCAAATCCCAAGGAAGAGCAATTCAAGTTCCAAGTGGAGATGAGAGAGACACCAAGTCAAATCGAATTCCATATGTGGCACCCAAGGAAAATCGAATTCTCTATGTGGCACAATAAGCAAATCCATGTGTGAACCAAAGTAAGGAGATAACTCCAGTCAAACTCCAAACTCAAACCATGTGCTGCCACCTGAAATGATGATCCCAATGAAGCTCAGCGTAGATCCCAAGGAACTGTGTGGTCCCTCCAAGAACAACTCGTATTTCCCAAGTGGAGTTCTAAGTGTAGAAGAAGTGGAGCTAAAGTGAGACAAGCTCCCATGAAATCCTCCATCAAATATTCCTCATATATTCCTTTAGTGCATTAACTCCTCCAAAGAATTCGATTTTCCACATAAGCAACTGTTGCATTAATTCCAGGAAATTCGATTTTCATGAGATAGTGGTGCATTTATGATGTAAGGTGCTCGGTCATCCTCCACATGTCCCTTGACTCAACTCTTTGACTTGGGATAATTTCCAAGTCATTTCCATGTCATTTTGCCACATGGAATAATTTATTTCTAGCTTAATTTATTGCCACTTTTTCCACTAAACTTAGGAAAAGTGGGGTTTGGGGGTCCTAAACACATCTTTGACCTCTCAAAGTGTGTCATAGTAGAAATTTGAGAGTGAGAGGTGCAAATTTTATTACTTATACCCCATACAACCTCTCTAGACATCACTTATTACATTATAGATACAATTTTTATTGCAATTTCCGCCCTGCGAGAAATAAAAAAAATTTAAAAATGACTACCTAGACTAAACCAAATTTCACGAATTATTTTGTGTGATTTGGTATGGTAATATGCATTGACCCTAGACACTAGGACTCACTCAATCCCTGACCATCAAGCCGTACTCTGGCTTTGGGGTATATTTGGAGGAAAAAACTCAATTGATTATTAAGTTCTGGTAGGGAGATGATAATTAATTAAGTGAAAAAAACCTCCTAGAGTAATACTCACTTGATGGCAAGGTCCCAAGATACCTAGGCCTGTTACATGACTCAAAACTCATCATACTAGCATCACTTATTACAATTCCCTGCTGGGGTGTGGAATCTGGGTACAACAGAAAATGATGAGAAGAAGAAGTAGAGTTTAAAAACTTTGGTAATATGATGATATCTGATGGTATAAGTGTCCTTTGGTACATCCTTGGGCATGGAGTCTTTAGATAATCATCAAGTTCCACTCCAGTGGTCAACAACCCACATGCTAAATTTGTATGTCGTGGCCAAATTATGCTTTTAACATTCTTTTTAGCTGCATCAATCTCTGGGGCATTGTTCCAGGCCCGACCGAAAGTGTGGACAAGATAAGGGGGATGCTAACTCCTTGTGGAACAAATGGACAAATGGTGACCCAGATGGGAAATATGTGAAAAGGGGTTATAATGAGCGAAGGGAGTGATGTATGTGATGTCGGGAAGCGGGACTACGCAACCAAAATCGGGGTTTCCCATGTAGTGCCACCCCTAAAAATTGTAGCCAATAGAAGGGATCCCATGGGACTAGGATACAAGGTTAACCACCAAGTTGGATAAGAGGACAAGAGCACAGACCAAGCCCATTCTTTCCGTCGAATCCCCCCACCAATCCATGTCCAGAAGTGTCCATGATAAGTAAGAAAAAATACCCAATTACATAATGAAAGCTATACCTTTGGGTTTGGAAGGCGCACCTTCAAACATACGATCATGACCGAAGGGCGAGGGTGCATAATGGCTGAATCAGGTGGTGGAGTGATGGCACATCGAGCTATCTGGTGGCTGTAACGGGTTGCTCGCTGTTGAATGAAGACAATATAGGCAAAAAATTTCTCCTATGGGTGTTACCCACTGGTGGTGGGTAACATGGTTGATGCAGTTGGCAGAGGCACGCGACATATCATCATCAAGAAGTGAATATTAGGAGCTGTTGGCTATCCAATGTAGGAGAAATGTTTTCTTCTATGGGGTTACCCATTTTGGGGGGTAACACTCCCTATCAAAGCATTATTAAAAATAAGTAAAAGACGCAGCAAAGGGGTGGAGAAAACAGGTTGAGGAAAGGGGTACTTCATGCCTCCACGATTTCACCCATGTTTGTGGTAATAAAACCTAAGTTTTATCTTGGTAATCCTTTTAAACTCAAATCTAGCCTTTTGCATGATAAAACTTCCCTTCGGAGGACTAACGTCATCCTCCTGTAAATGTTTTTGTTCCCTTGAAACCCTTGTTGATTTTTGTAGCATCGGAAAGTGATATGAGTCTTGACATTTGTGAGGAGGCTTGGACACCAGTATTCTAAAGAACTCATAAATCGTTTGTGGAAATTCAACTCAGTTTGTGTTTTATTAAAATAATTAATTATTTTAATGGGGACCCTAATTCTAAACTTAGGGAAATTAAATAATTAATGGGTATTAATAAAACAGAGTGTGAATCTTCTAGAGAACGAAGATCAAATGTAGATTTAATCTTAGCCATCGATTAGACTTCTAATCTGGGTCGTTGATTTGTCAATGAAAATATTATAAAAGAAGACTTGAGGGCCATTTGGAAAGTAAGTTGGGCATACACTCAGTACCCTGAGGGAAGTCAATTCTGCAGGAAATAGAATTCGATTTCAGAGGGAGAGTTGTAGGGCGGAGGAAGCAGAGGGCATGAATAGTGTCAGGGCTCGAGGGAAGAAGGACGCAGAAGTGCAGAGGAGTAGCACAGAGGTGCAACGCAGAGGGCTCACACAGTTGTGACCAATGTTGCATGACTCGTCTGACCATTGACTCGTCGACTCGTATAAGACTTAGGAACGACCCGTATAAAACTCGTATAAGACTCGTCAAAATGCAAAAAAAAAACTTAAAATATGGTAAATTTTAAGCAGAAAAAAGAAACTAACGATAATTCCAGTCCTTATAAGTTATAAAAACCACAATTTATGCAATAATTCATAACATCATCTCATATCTATAAAAGTACAACATAGCATATTCGATTTTTGTAAGCAAAACATTTAGATACTGAATAAGAAAAGGAATCATGATTCCATAATTAAAATAAAAAATGTCAGCAAGTTCAAAATTCAAATACATATGTCATAAATGATAAATGATTGTCTCATAACAATCTTGAGTCTCATCACTCATGGACGACCACACCTATAATAAGCCCTCATGGAGCTCATGGTAGCATCGGAAGGCTGAAGCAACTGTGAGGCAGGTGTATTGGGAGTCTCCGTTTGAGATGGCAAACTAGAGAGATCCTCAGTATCTTCATCAAGCCAACTCAAATCAGGGGGCTCCTCCTCCACAACCCAATCATATTTTAAATCAATAGTATCCAATAAAATTGGATTTGTATCCTTTGGTTGCACTTGTTTTGTGAGCATTCGAAGGTTGTAGTAAATGAAAACCAACTTCTCCAACCTCTCATGCTCCAACCTGTTTCTCTTTTTGCTGTGGATGTGATCAAACACTGACCAATTGCACTCACAAGAAAAAGCAATACAGGGTTGACTCAGAACTCTGATGGCGAATTCTTATAATTGCGATGCCTCAGAGCCACAATCTATCCACCGATGAGCTGTAAAAAAATAACAACAAAGATTATTAGTTTGCAATGCCAAACATATAAAAGAGAACTAGAAAAATTACAAGCTAAGTTCTAACAATTTGCACTTACAAAGCATTTTCTTGTCCTTGAGACGTTGGCTTGAGTTGAATCCAAACATGCCAGATGCTTTCTTTACATAGCTCGTTGTAGGTTGATTTTGTCTTGAATATCTACATCCGGGAACATCTTCACAATGCATATCATGACACCTCTCATCACCTCGGGATCTCTTTGAATGTTAGATCCCTCATTATAGAATAAGCTCGGATTGTGATATGCTCTTGCAACATGCAATGGTGAATGTAGTTGTCTATCCCACCTGGAGTCAATAATTTTCCATATAGGGAGTTATTTAGATTCATCTCCCTTATAGAAAGTCTTGATGGCCTCTTTGGCCCTATCCATGTCGTCATAAATATATCCCATTGGAGGTTTTTCTCCATCCATCAATCTCAAGACTTTCATAAGGGGCTCAGTGAAGCTGACAATCTCAGTGACTTTGTCCCACAAACTATCACCAAAGATAGATGCTTTAACAGACAATGCTTCTAGTTTTGTTCTATCTTTCCAAAATACCCATTGCTGGTTACAAAACATTCTTCGCAAGGCCTGGTACTCATACAAAAGGCTTTGGAGGGAAAGAAAGTTTGTAGCAAACCGTGTGACAGTTGGGCGACTAAGCTCACCCTATGTGAATTCCCTCATAAGGTTCAACACCCAAGCATGATTATAAATATACTTGTTAATTTGCTTGGACTCTTGCACAACATCCTGCACCCACTCCAACTTCCCAATGTCCTCTAGTATCAAGTCTATGCAATAGGCAACGCATGAAGTCCAAAAAATGGTGGGATGTTTGGCACAAAGCAACCTTGCAGCTGCTACATAATTTGTTGCATTGTCAGTGATTACTTGGACAACATTCGCAACCCCAACTTCCTCCACCACATCAGCCAACAATGTAAAAATCAAATGTGCATCTTTTACATTTGCAGATGCATCAATGGATTTTAGGAACATGGTTCCTTTAGGGCAAGTTGCAACAACATTTATTATTGTTCTACCCCTCTGATCTGTCCACCCATCAGACATAACTGTACAACCTGTAATTTTCCTTGAGTTTTTAATGCTCTCCAATTGTTCCTTGACACACTCAAGCTCCTCATCTAGCTCTTTCCCCCTAAGTGCATTATAAGATGGGGCTTTGTATCCAGGGACAACACTTGCAATGGCATCCAACATGGGCTGATAAAAATATGACTCTACATAGTTGAATGAAAGATTGTTATGGTACCAAAACCTCCTCACTGCCATATCTGCCTCCTTCCTCTTCTTTTCATTAAAACTATCCAAGGTTGGTTGAGATCCTGGAGTTGTACGAGGATTGAAGAAAGAAGAGGTTATACTCTTGTTTACCACAACACTTGAAGAGGAGTTACCAATACTTGGACTTTGAATCTGTGTTTCACTCTGAGATGAAGATCTACCTATCCCAACAATCTCATCCTTGTTTCTTGCCCTCTTCGAAGTTTCTTCTTTAATGGCTTCCAAAGCAGCTACCATTTCAGTAGTGACTTCATCAGGGCAATTTTGACAACATCCCACACTATTCTTAGGAATTCTAGCTAGGTGGTATTTTAGTTTGTTTATGCCTGCATGATTGTGGCATTGCAATAATTGCACTTGACATGGTGGTCATTACTGGCAATGATTCGTTGACCATGTGCCCATTCTGGATCACGACACTTTCTAGAACCCTTTGGTGGCATGGTGATGAAATCTGGAAGAAAAAAATGAAAATTTTAAAATATAATTGATATATATATATTTTTTGGTTATTTGATTTTTAATTTTTTTTAAATTTACAATTTTTTTTGGCCCTGTGGCTGAGTTTCTTGACCACACGGGGCCGCTGTGTGGCTGAGAAACTCAGCCACAGGGCCTACAGGCTGAGGAGGCAGACCACAGGCCCTGTGGCTGAGTTTCTCCACCACACAGCAGCCCTGTGTGGCTGAGAAACTCAGCCACAGGGCCTGCGAGTTGAGGAGGCAACCCGCAGGCCCTTGTGGCTGAGTTTCTCAGCCACACAGGGCCGTTGTGTGGATGAGAAACTCAGCCACAAGGCCAAATTTTTTTGCAAATTGCAATTGAAAAAAAATAAAAATAAAATTGAATTGATTACATAAAATTAAAAAAAAATTACATGCAAGCTACAAAACAATGAAACAAGGATCATAAAGCCTACCTGGACAGTGTGCTGCTACTTCGCGAGTGCTGCTACTTTGCCAGTGCTCCTACTCCTCCAATGCTGTAACTCTGCCTTGCTGTTACAGTGTGCTGCTACTTCGCCAGTGCTGCTACTCCGCCAGTGCTACTACTCTGCTAGTGCTGTGAGTTCACTAGTGCTGCTACTCCGCCAATGCTGCTACTTCGCCAGTGCTGTGACTCCGCCTTGCTGTTACAGTGTGCTGCTACTCCGCCAGTGCTGTCACTCCGCCAGTGTTGCTACTCACAAGAAAACAGAGGACTATACAACTTTCTAAACATTTGTTGCTTTCAAAATGTTCAGTTCTGCATCGCCTGAAACCATATCCCTGCTCCAAAAGCTAGGAGTAGATGATGGTCCCCACATTTACCAGCATGCCATGATCATGAGCATTGAAAAAAACCTTACCACTTTCCTTGTCTATGCCTCCGAAAGGGAGAGTTGCTTAAAAAACATTTCCCTCCCTCCAAATTCCCTTTTCCTCCACCTCATTTCCAAAAAAAAAATAGAAAAATAAAAAAAAAATTGAGAAGAATCCAAATTTTTTTGCCTTTTGTTGTGGGACGAGTCTTATAGGGTCTGATACGGGTCCTACGAGAAACCCACGGGTCTTATGTGGGTAGGCGAGTTTAATATGAGTTTGAGCGGGTAAGGGTAGAGAGCGCGGGTTCTATGCGAGTGACCCGGCTCGCTATAGAACCCGCGAAAACCCACGGGTCTTATACGAGTGGTGCTTCACTAGTTGTGACGCAGTCTCATGCAGGCTCTGCGCAGGGAGTCACGCAGGGGTGACACAGTGAGGGTAGTGGGTCCCTTAGGTGTCGGAAATTCTCTTGAGGCTTGGAGAGAATTTATCCCAGGTGTTTTCATAAGAATTTTCTCAGTTATTCTGCCAATATTTCCTTTTAAAGAATTTGCCATTGAAAATTAATATATAGTCCCTCGTCTGCTGCACTGGT
The DNA here is from genome assembly GCA_034641835.2 of Pinus albicaulis. NCBI lineage: Eukaryota > Viridiplantae > Streptophyta > Pinopsida > Pinales > Pinaceae > Pinus > Pinus albicaulis. The sequence continues at coordinate 698,125,027 of CM076569.1, read as the reverse complement.
TTTCCCACATTGGGTTTTTCCGGGGACGATTGTCCAAAAATAACTGTTTCATTGTGATTGATTCTTGTGCTTGCATTTTGCTGTACTTTCTCTATATGTACTTGAGTGATAACTGCAGTAGTGTTTATTTCGAAATTTATTGGAAGGGTTTTGTAAATAATTTATTGTGAAAATAAGTAGGAGAAATAAATCAATAATTGCAGTAGAATTTCAGATTTGAAATTTTTACATGGTATCAGAGCTGAGATTGAGTAACATGTGAAAATTCCACTGTAGTGTATTGGTTTATTTTCTCCTACTTGATTTAATTAATACAAGTTATTTTCAGAATTTAGATTCATAAAATATCGAAAATAAACACAACTACAACCTACACATGTAGATCATTTATTGAATAATACACTCATGCAACAAAGTGACACACGGATTTTTGGACATAAGTCCCCGGAAAAACCCAAAGCGGGAAAAACCGGTGTAGCAGATATGAGGGTTTATTATTAAGTAGTTCTGAGTACAGTAAATCTGGGTTCTAGATTTGGAAAACCTGACAGAAAATAAAAGATATCAAATCTGCAGCTAACATGAAGATCTAGTGCCAAATATCTGACTGATCCACACCCTCAAACGGGATTTACAGGACTCAGCTCGGATATGAAACTAGAAACCCTCAGCGTTGCCCCTGAAGCCCTAGCGTCAGCCCTGCAAGCCTCAAATGCCACTGCGCTGCACCACAAGGGATTGCGTAACCCTTGGAAGGATCCCACTGACTAACGCTGGCCCTAAAAGATCCTCTGCATGACTTTTGAAGCCTCTCAGTGCCTCTGCGATGTCCTGCGTAGCTACTGCTCTGCTTCTCCACGCTGTCTTGTTGCTGCTCCTCTGTCTCTTACTTACTCTTGGCTCTTGGGATCAGATCATTCCCTCAGCCAATACTACCCCTCACTACAGGAAATTCCTCCATAAATTCTTAGCAAACCTGCCCTAGAATTCCAGATCTATTCCTCAGTTCTACAGAAAAATGTGTGTCTTCAACTGACCCTCAAGCCTTTCTCTTATGCTTTTTCGTTGAACCCTTCAATGGCTGAGATTAAATCATCCATCAACGGCTAAGATTAAAATACTGCTTGATCCATGTGACTTAAGTCAATTTCAGCACTTGTTAATTAATTCACTTTAATTATTTTATTTTCCTAAGTTAGACTTAGGAAATCCATTAAAAATAATTAATTATTTGAATAACTTGAACACCAACTGAAATTTCTCAAATCCATTTGTGGGTCTTGTAGATCAAGTGTACTCTAGTCCCTCCACAACATTTTGGAGCTAGAGCACAACTGATGCTACCCCAAATACACAAATCTGAACACTCCCTCTTAGCATCAGGAGTGTGCTCTAGCAATACATCACACCATGCATTACAAGATCTTGAGTACTAGATCTGTGCTGTTGATGCTTGGCCTGCTGCCCTCCATCTACTGCACTGTTGCTCTTTGTACTACTGCCCATGCCACTGTCACTGACACTACCACATTTGTACTGCAGCTCCCTCTCAAATTCCTACATCATGCTGCCCATAGCACTGCCACTGCTAATTGCTGCACTACAACTCAGTTGCTGAGAAGTAAGCAACTAAAAGACTCTACCCAACTGTTTAACAGATAAGTCAAGTTTCCCTCCATTGCTGAAGCTTCCTGGATGCTGAATCACGCTGTTCTCCTGGAGACATTGTCATGCTGCAACACTGCATTGCTTGAGCCCAACTTCTCTACGTTGCTGAAGTCCCATCAACCCCTCCACGCTGCTACCTTCACGCTGCTGCTGCCTCTGCATTACATTGCTCCCTCTTCAGCTCTTCATCTCCCTCTTCTGCTTCAAGGTGACCTTCTGCAACCATCTCCCGACTCATCCCATTACCGTCTTAAGGCTCCCGTAGCTCGTATGTGATCCAAGAGTAGGGCTGACTCAAGGATCCCACCATTATCTGCAAATGCTCTACAGATCCATGTCACCCCACCTCTTCTCTCGAGGTGCATGAGCGCTCATGGCTGCATCATCTTTAGAGCCATCGTCATTTGCTGTTGCAGCCTTGGAATCAGAAGCTCCTTTGTCCTTCTTCTTAGGACAACTGCGAGCGAAATGACCAAGATCACCACAGTTAAAGCACCGGAACTTGGAGAGGTCCTTCTCCTTCTTCCCTTGATGCAAGGCCGCATCCTCCTCCTCTTCTTTCTTCACTCTGGATGATCTGCATCCTCCATTGATAGACTGCTTCTTGGTGATCCTCCTGATCTCCTCTTGGCGGAGAATAGCCCACATATTTGCCCATTATGGTAACGCTGCCCTTCCCAGAATGCTCTGGACAAGCGTTTCCCATTCTTCAGAGACAACATTCAGGGCCGTCCTCAATAGGAGCCCTTCATCTGGATTAGCACCCATGCCAATCAACTGGTCTCAGATAGCTTGAAGTCTGAAGAGGAATGGATCTATCTCTTCACCCTTCATCATTTGGAACATCCGCATCTGATTCTCAAGAAGCATTCTTCTTTGCACAGAGCCTCCTTGGTACATCATCTCCAAGGCTGTCCACATGTCATTTGCTGTAGTCTTACCAACAATATGAGGAATCACGTGGTCCTTGACTCCATCTATGATCAAACGTTTCGTCCGCGCTTGATTTTCTTCATACTTCTTCAGAGGATCTTCATTGGTTGGTACATCAAGAGTTTTCTCTGCATGATCTTTGAGACCATACTCATCTAGAACTGAGAGGATTCTGGCCTTCCAGATAACATAGTTGGACATGGCATCCAATCTATCTTGATCCCTTAGTCCATATCGAGCCATCTTTGCTCAGATCTGAAAGAAACAATACTTTTCCTTCTGGATCTGGGTTTCTTGGTGACTAGAAACCCTCTAGTAGCTGCTTTTGCTGAAAACTGACTTCCCTCCTGGAAATCTTCCACCAAAACTCAAACGGACAGTACTCTCCGATCCTCCTGATCGAATCTTAGATCTGTTTGGCTCAGATCTGCTGAGTAGCAGTCTTCCTCCCGCCTTTGTTGCATTAGCTAGGCACAGTTCTGCACCGACAGAATCTCTACCCCACCAACACTAATGAAGATCTGAAGCACTGCTTCCAAATCTTGGAAAAATTATTCTGTAACAAGATAAGTGACTGGACAGCGTCTTCCTGGCTGGCCCAACGCAGTCCCAACGCTTCTCAGAAGTGGACTGCGTAACCCCAGACTGGGTGACGCAGTCCTTATGCTTCCCTGGGAAGGGTCTGCGTAAGCCTAAAGGCCTTCTGCAGCTTTAGCGCTATCTCCTGGATTTGCTTTCCCTTGCCGTCAAGATGCCCTTTCCGGATCTGCTGCTTCTTCTGCCACCTTGCAGAAAAAATATTTCTTCAGCTGATTGCTGGAGATTCAGCTTGATCTGCTATCGCTCTGATACCATGTGAAAATTATACTGCAATGTATTGGTTTATATTCTCCTACTTGATTTAATTAATACAAGTTATTTTCAGAATTTAGATTCAGAAAATATCGAAAATAAACACAACTATATCCTACACATGCATATCATTTACTGAATAATACACTCATGCAAGAAAGTGACACATGGATTTTTGGACATAAGTCCCCGGAAAAACCCAAAGCGGGTAAACTGGTGCAACAGATATGAGGGTTTATTATTAAGTAGTTTCGAGTACAGTAAATCTGGGTTCCAGATCTGGAAAATCTGACAGAGAATAAAATATATCAAATTTGTAGTTAACCTGAAGATCTAATGCCAAATATCTAACTGATCTAGACCCTCAAATGGGATTTACATGACTCAACCCGGACCTAACCCTAGAAACTCTCAACGCTGCCCCTGAAGCCCCAGCATCAACTCTGCTTGCCTCAAATGCCACTATGCTTCACCAGAAGGGACTGCGTAACCCCTAGAAGGGTCCCACAGCCTAACGCTGGCCCTAAAAGACCCTCGGTGTGATTTCTGAAGCCTCCCAGTGCCTTTGCGCTGTCCTGCGTAGCGGCTGTGCAACACCTGCGTAGGTGCTACTCTGCTTTTCTGCACTGTCGTTTTGCTGCTCCTCTGCCTCTTACTGACTCTTGGCTCTTGGAATCAGATCATTCCATCAGCCAATATTACCCCTCACTATAGGCAATTCCTCCATAAATTCTTAGCAAACCCACCCTAGAATTCTAGATCTATTCCTTAGTTCTACAAAAAAAAATGTGTGTCTTCAACTGACCCTCAAACCTTTCTCTTATACTTTTTCGTTGAACCCTTCAACGACCGAGATTAAATCATCCATCACCGGCTGAGATTAAAAAACTGCTTGATCCATGTGACTTAAGTCAATTTCAGCACATGTGTTAATTAATTCACTTTAGTTATTTTATTTTCCTAAGTTAGAATTAGGAAATCCTTTAAAAATAATTAATTATTTGAATAACTTGAACACCAACTGAAATTTCTCAAATCTATTTCTGGGTCTTGTAGATCAAGTGTACTCTAGTCCCTCCACAAAATTTGGGAGCTAGAGCACAACTGATGCTACCCCAAATACACAAATTCTCAACATAACAGGCTTGGAGACTTTGCGATGGAATGAAGTCTAGACGCTGTTGTAGCAGCAAATCGAAAGGGTTCACGCAACTCTCTGGAGAAAAGGGAAAGAATGGAAGAAAAGATGGATCACGATATCTCTATATTGGCTTCCAGACTGGAAGAAGAGTTCGCTTGCGTATCAAGCTCTGCTTCTCTGAAGGTTTGGTATATTGATAGTGGAGCTTCTGCTCATATGACGAAAGTACGAGAATGTTTCTCAAGCTACCAAGAAGAGCAGATGAACTTCCAGATCACCATGGGCAATAAGGCGAAGTGTACCCCTATGGAAGAGGTACCATAGTGTTTCAAACTGAAGCTGGCAATAAGCTTTGAGCCACCAATGCGCTGCATGTGCCTGGTTTGGGGATGAACTTACTCTCGGTGTCACAACTGCAAAACAAGGGCTATGACGTTTAATTCATTAGCAAAAGAGTATATGTCAAACACCCGAGTTAGAAGAAGAAGGCACAAATCGGAGTCAAGAGCAATAAACTGTATACGTTGTAGCTCGAATCTCCAATGGCACTGATAGGCAACAGTAGTGAGAAGGATTTGAATGAACTATGGCACAGGAGAATTGGGCACTTACACCATGGGTCTTTGAGAATTCTCAAGAAGTCCGTCACAGGAGTTCCAAATTTGAGCTCTAAGCGAGATGACATTTGCAGAGGGTGCGTACTAGGAATGTACGTGAAGGCAGCCTACTCCAGGAGCAGTAATAGGGCTAAGAGTGTGTTGGGATTAATACACTCGGATATCTGTAGACCAATGTCCACTAGAGCTCTTAGTGGTGCCGAATATTTCATCACCTTCATTGATGACCATTCTAGGAAAACTTGGATCTACTTTCTAAAGACCAACGATGAAGTCTTTGACCGATTCAAGGAGTTTAAAGCTCTAGTTGAGAATCTGACAGGAAAGCGGATAAAGATACTGCGATCAGATAATGGTGGAGAATACATTGATACAAACTTCACAGAATTTTACGCAAGGGAAGGCATCATAAGTGAGTGGACCGCCCCATATAATTCGGAGCAGAATGGAATTGCAGAAAGGAAGAATAGAGCTATTGTGGAGGCTGCAAGGGCAATGCTGTATGATCAAGACATGCCCAAATTTCTGTGGGCAGAAGCTTGTAATACAACTATGTATGTTCAGAACAGGATTCCTCACAATGCATTGGGTAAGATCACTCCAGAAAGTGTCTTCACAGGTAGGAAGCTAGAAGTAAGCCACTTTAGGATCTTTGGTAGTGGGGCATACTACCATGTACCTAAAGAAAAGAGGAAGAAATTGGATAGGACTGCGGAAAAGGGATATTTGGTGGGATATAGTGAGAATGCTAAGGCTTACAATATCTACATTCCTGACAGCAGGAAAATTGTAGTGCGGCGGGATGTAAAGTTCATGGAGGAAAGAGCTTTCAGAAAATTTTGGGAGATGCTTTCCGAAACGCAGTCTGAAGATGATCCACTGGTCCAGGAGTTTCATCTCAAGAGGATTCGCAAGAGGAGGAGAAGGAATCCACCCACTACTAGTAGTAGGACAAGCATGGAATTACGATAGATTCTGAGGGATGCAGAGGAGTTTGTCAGAGCTCCTAGAAGTGAGAAGAGGCAGTGCAAGCAACCAGATAGATACCAAGCCTTGGTAGCTCAGGTTGGGGAACCCTCTAGTTTTCAGGAGGAAGCTCAACATCATGTATGGGTAGATGCAATGGTGGAAGAGTACAACTCCATCATGACAATTGATATCTGGGAAGTGGTTCCTAGGCCTCAAGATAGATCAGTTGTAGGTTCGAGATGGATCTACAAGATCAAATATGCTGCAGATGGCATCATAGAAAAATATAAATCTAGGTTCGTGGCTAAGAGGTATGTTCAGAAGAAGGGGATAGACTATGAAGAAACCTTTGCCCCAGTAGCCAAATATACTTCTATTAGATCCATGATATCCCTTACTGCGCAGGTGGGGTGGGAGATTCACTAGATGGATGTCAAGACTGCGTTCTTGAATGGGGTGATAGAAGAAGTATATATCGAACAACCAGAGGGCTTTGAGATGCATGAGCAGAAGAATCATGTGTGTAGGCTTAAGAAAGCCTTGTATGGACTTAAGCAAGCCCCTAGAGCTTGGTATGGTCGAATAGATGGTTACTTGCAGAAGATGGGATTCGTCAAGAGCGATGCAGATGCCAATCTCTACTATCTGAAAGTAGGGAATGAGCATCTGATATTGGTGTTGTACGTAGATGACCTATTCCTGACAGGTTCATCTAGGCTCATCAAGGATTACAAGGAGAACCTCGCTGCAGAATTCGATATGAAGGATCTAGGGCTGATGCATTATTTTCTAGGGTTGGAAGTTTGGCAGCAGAAGGGTGAAATCTTCCTTGGTCAAGAGAGATATACTACAGAAATCTTGAAAATATTCAAGATACAGGACTGTAGACCCATGGCTACTCCAATGATCACCAACTGGAAGAAGATTGATACATCCGAAGATGATGAAGCTGATCCTACCTTGTATAGACAACTCATAGGGTCCCTGATGTATCTGGTCAACAATAGGCCAGACATCTGTTATGCCGTCAACACCCTTAGTCAGTTCATGGTGGAACCAAGGAGGGCACACTGGGCAGCAGGCAAGCATGTTCTCAGATACCTACGAGGAATAGTCGAGCATGGATTGAGATACATCCGAGGCAATGACATCAGACTGAGTGGGTTCACTGACGCAGATTGGGCTGAAAGTTCAATAGATCGGAAAAGTACCAATGGGTAGTGTTTCAACATTGGATCAGGAATGACTTCCTGGTGCAGCAGGAAACAGAAGTCTATAGCTCTGAGCTCAACTGAGGCGGAATATATGGAAGCAAGCACTGCTTCGTGTGAGGCCATATGGATTAGGAAGTTTCTTGTGAATCTACTCAAGGAAAAGATGGAAGCAACCAACATTCTATGTGATAATCAGAGTTGCATCAAGCTCTCTGAGAATCCTGTGTTTCATGATTGGTCGAAGCACATTGACATCAGGTGTCATTTTATCAGAGACTGTGTCCAGTGGGGAGCTGTACAGTTGCAGTACACTCCGACAAGAGAATAGGTGGATGACATCCTCCCTAAAGCTCTGGGAAAGACAAAGTTTGTTTACTTCAGAGAGAAGATGGGGATGGTCAAGAATCCATTTCAGTAGCAGAAGTGGATAGATGCATAATTGAGAGGGATTTGCAGTACAGATGAGGCAGTGATAGTGGCAGTGTCATGGGCAACAGTACAGAAGGAAACAACGCAACAGATGAGGGGCAACAACTGGGCATCAACATCGCAGAGGGTGCTTGAAAGTCAGAGCAATATGCAACAAGCAAATTGCTAGAACACTTTCCTTGCTAAGAGGGAGTGTTGATTTTTGTAGCATCATAAAGTGATCTAAGTATCAAAATTTGTGAGGAGGCTTGGACACCATTATTCTAAAGAACCCAGAAATCGTTTGTGGAAATTCCACTCAGTTTATGTTTTATTAAAATAATTAATTATTCTAATGGGGACCCTATGTATAAACTTAATGAAGTTAAATAATTAATGGGTATTAATAAAATAGAGTGTGAATCTTCTGGATAACGAAGATCAAGTCAAGATTTCATCTTAGCCATTGATTAGACTTCTAATCTGGGCTGTTGATTTGTTAATGAAAATATTATAAAAGAATACTTGAGGGCCATTTGGAAAGTAAGTCGGGCATACACTCAGTAATCTGAGGGAAGTCGATAATGCAGGAAATAGAATTCGATTTCAGAGGGAGATTTGCAGGGCAGAGGAAGCAGAGGGCATCAACAATGTCAGGGCTTGAGGGAAGAAGGACGCAGAAGGGCAGAGGAGCAACACAGAGGGCTCACACAGGCTCTGCACAGGGAATCACGCAGGGGTGACGCAATGAGGGTTAGCGAGTCCCTCAGAGGTCAGAGATTCTCCTGAGGCTTGGAGAGAATTTATCCTAGGTGTTTTATTAAGAAGTTTCTTAGTTATTCTGCCAGTCTTTCCTTGTAAAGAATTTGCTGCTGAAAATTAATATATAAACCCTCATCTGTTGCACCGGTTTTCCCACATTGGGTTTTTCTGGGGACGATTGTCCAAAAATAACTGTGTCATTGTGATTGATTCTTGTGCTTGCGTTTTACTGTATTTTCTCTATATGTACTTGAGTGATAACTGCAATATTGTTTATTTCGAAATTTACTGGAAGGGTTTTGTAAATAACTTATTGTGAAAATAAGTAGGAGAAATAAATCAATAACTGTAGCAGAATTTCAGATTTGAAATTTTCACAATCCTAACCCTAGGAGGGCTTCAACTTGAGGCTTAATTGGAGGGTTTTCTCTATTATTGTGTTGATCTTATCTTTTAGTAAACCCTTTCTTTGACTTATATGTGTCTAGGTATTTCTTTGTTGCTACAATATCAAGAAACGCTAGGTCATATAAGCCTTCGCTAGTCTTGGTGAATGGTAGGCTATTCCTTATTAGGAAGTATTGAGCCATTGTCCATCATTGAGTATCTGCACCTAACCTATGGTTTTATAACTTTGAACCATATATATAGAATATCCTCTTAGGTGATCATTGGGAAGTCTCCCTTCTGGTGAAATTCCACTATAGAGCAGGAGGAAGATTGCTAAGGGGGCAGTGGCAATCTACCTCGTTGCTACAAGATCTGGCCCTTGCCTTGTGAATTCTCTTACAAGTTACAAGGCCTGTCAGATTTTGAGGCAAAAATGATTCTATGGTGATTTTGTGTAAATTTATTATAAGTATCTTCTTCCATCTTGTATTTGTTGTAGACTTAGGGTTTCATTGAAATTTTTGCCAAATGTGTTGAATCTTTTATGGTTGTAAGATCTCCTTTGCAAGATTAACATCAAGTTCCATTAAGGAATTCTTCGCATTTTATCTCTAATTTGATTGAAAATCGCTAGGGTTTGTGGAGTAGAGAAACCTCATTGTAGTTTTTTCTCTCTCATAAATCGCTCCATTGGTCCTCTTCCATAAACCTTGCCTTAGACTCCATTAGCCCCCTTGATTGAGAAAGGCACTAGTCCATTATTGTGTCAATCCTCTTAACAAAATTTAAAACCCTAAATTTTATTTTCTATGTTTTCTAGGATAAATTTAGGGTTAGGTTATAACAAAATCTATATCTAATAGCATAAATTACCTTGGACCTTATAGTCCTAGGGTTAGGCTTCGCATGTACTAAATTGCAAAAAAATTCATACATTTCCAGCCATTAGTTATGGCTAACGTCTAGGGTTTTTATTGTTGTTTTATGTGTTTTCAGCCATTGAAATTACTATAATCTATTCCCTCGTTTATTGATTAAATAGTTTTTTGTTTCCACTTGTCTATTATCAATTTTAGACTATTTTTGTTATTGCTATTATAATATTTGCATGCTGGAATTGCTGCTAGAAACCCTAGTTTACAATAGCAATTGGTAATTTAAAGGTACGTGTTTGGAAACCTATTTGAGCGTCTCCAGGACTTACTAAGCCCTCTAGATTTAGCCATAGGATCCTTTGAACTCGTTATTTTGGAATTATATCTCATCTCACTGAGAATCCTAATTATTGAACATTATCCTTGGGTGTTTCTATTAGCAGAGCCCACACTCGGTTATCTAATCCCTAAGATCTGCTAGGGAAGCCTACTTTGTGAGGATAACATCCGACCACAAAATAGCAGGGGAACAATTGCTAAGGTGACAGTGGTGACTAATCCTGTTCTTTCTCTTGATCTAGAGTTCTTAGGGAGGTCTTTGCATTGAGGTGCTAGATTATGCTGTAATAAGTTTTTAAACAAATGTCAAGACATCAAGAGGATTTGCATATTGCTGTTACAAAACTTGGCATTAGCAGAAAATTGGCAAGGGTCATCAACACAGGAAATCAGAAAAATCAGGAAAAAATTGGCAAATGTAAATTCAGATCTGAAAAACTTTGGAAAATTCAGCAGCCTAAAAAACTAGGAAAAAACAGAAAAATGGGGGGAAGTCGGGGATTTTTGCAGCACTTGTTCAGCTTGCCATGGCTCCATCTAAGATGAGGATATAGTGACAATGATACATGAAAGTGATCTCATCAAGGAAAAAGCTTTTAAACTTTTAAAAATGCCTTCTACATTTTCAATATTTCACTATAGGGTTCGGGAAGAGCCTTCCATAGGATATGGAATTGGACTGAAAACTTTACAAAATGTTTAATTTGGTTTTATTTTTCTGCAGCTACTTTTGTTTTCACCAATTCAGAATATTTACTTCTTTAATATGTTGTACTTTTCAGTCCTTTTTAGCTATTTTCATCACTAGTGGACATTAATATCATTTCATTTTCTTGCTTTGTGGGCAATCAGTTTGAATCTGAATAAGGCAGGCCAGTTAGTCACTTTCACTATCCTAACCAACTCTAGCTTTTTTATTTTCACACATGCCAGTTTTGTCAAAAGCATGTCTATGTTTCAATCATGTATGTGGTCTTCAAACAATTCTATGAGAAAAAAAATCTTTTGGCAAGGAGCTTGAGGAGTTCCTATTATTGTATGGTTGTTCCAGTGATGATTTACCTTAACCAATGTCAACATTCTAATTTTGGATGGTAACTTGTTTCTTGCTTTATACAATCCAAACTGTTTTCTACAAAGTTAGATATCAATGAGATCAGAGTTGAATATTACTTACAGTAGAACCAGAAATGGCTGTAGTTTACTGTAAATGCTTAGTGACAACTATTTAGAGGCCTTCGATAGGTTGGACTCGGGGGATATCTAGATTTCATTTCAGTTCTGAATTAAGCGGTAGTTGAGAAGTACTTTATTAGTACTGTGGTCTAAGTTTTCAAATTTGGTGAAGGTCAAAGTCAGTATTTTGTCAGAGCATATTTCTGTTAAAATGTCATAGCATTTAACATGCTAGATTTTATCAGTTCCTTATCATAAATTAATGATGGTTCTCTTTTATTGCAAAAATAATGCTTTACACATCTACAGATTTGCTTAACCTGTCCTCTATTATTGTAATGTGTTTCTGTAGTTTGTGATTGCTGTGGATGATGAAGACGGAGAAAACACGGGAGACCTTATCATGGAAGCATCTTCTGTAAATGCTCAAGCAATGGCATTTATGGTTAAACACGGCACGGGGATAGTGTGTGTTGGCATGATGGAAGAAGACTTAGAGAGATTGGGACTTCCACTAATGGTGCCCAAGAAGGAAAATGAGGAGAGATCTATCACAGCTTTCACTGTATCTGTAGTATGATCTCATTTTTCTCTTAGCTGCTTTCATGACCATTTTCATTTTCCTTCTTTTTATGTTAAAAGAAATATGCACATGAAGTTGAAGTGTAAATAAAATTTATATGGTGCTTATCAGGATGCCAAAGTTGGCACCTCTACAGGTGTTTCAGCAACAGACAGAGCAAATACAATTCTAGCTCTCGCATCTCCAGAATCTCAGGCAGAGGACTTCAGGCGGCCTGGTCATATTTTTCCTTTGAAATACAGACATGGTGGTGTCTTAAAGAAAACTGGTCATACGGAAGCTGCAGTTGATTTGGTAAAATTGGCAGGACTGAGGCCCGTCAGTGTGCTTTCGGTGATTATTGATGATGATGGTTCAGTGGCATGCTTACCAAAGTTATGGAAATTTGCTGCAGAATACAATGTACCAATCATTTCCATTGCAGATCTCATAAGGTAAAATTTCTTATTTATGGCATTTTCTAAAGAAATTCCAGCAACCATGATTAACAGAAATTTAAGTAAAATAAGTGATATGCTTCACTTTTATGTTCTTAAAGGTTCTTGGGCTCTGGGGTTCTTAGTGGATGCATATTGCCCTGTCCTTAATGTGCCATTAGGCAATCCTTTTTTTCTTAATAAACAGCTTCCTTTAAACTTTCATTAAGACGGAACAATATGTACATGCATTTTATACATAAAAATTGTAGGCTGCACATGCAGCAGCCATAAGTGAAAGCTAGAGGCTAGAGGTGTCCCAGGGACCATCAAAAAATGTAGAGTTTGCACCTTAAAGGCACTACAAGTTCTGTAATATCCCCAATGGGAAATAGACAGTAATACACAGCAATACAAACATGCAACTATACAGGAAAAATGCCGGAAATAGAATATAGAGCAAGTACACATGAAAATGCCGGAAATGCTAAGCCATTTTATTAATCTGAGAATATAATGAGATACAATGGATAATCAGAATAAATGCACCTATCCTTGCTCAAGGCAAGTGAAGAACCCTCTCAGAAAAACAGGAAATGGCTGCTACAAGAAACTGCATCCCAGTTGCTGGAAGAAACTGCCGTAAACTGCTGCTGCTGGAATGAACTGGAGCTAGGGGCTGATCCCCTTGCCGGAATGAGCTGAAAATCGGCAGACCACCTGAACTCACCACCCCGGACAAAACCCAGAAACCATATACAAAATGGACCACCTCCGAAAATCACCCCCAGAAACCCTCCTCCTAGAAAAACGCTGTCCCTCCAGGACCAACGCAGACACCAACTGAAATAGACTGAAATGGGGCCACAACTCCTCAGGAAACTCACCAAATGATAAACGCTGAACCTCCACACCGGAATAGGCCTGAATCTCCTGCATAAATCTCTACCACTGAACAGCTCCAACTCAAACTGCGTCCTCCCTCCAAGGACTGCGCAGTCACCCAATGAAGCTCAGCTCCTCAGCAAAACTCCCAACAAAACACTTGCAAATCTCCTGCTAAAGACTGAAGAAAAACCTTGCCCGAGCAGGCACTCGAAGTCCCCCGGGGCCAAGGGTGAGATCTCCGACCGGAGACACTCAGTCGCACTAAACAGTGCTGCAGACCGACTAAACAGCCAGCGTGTTCAAGTAGACAGAAGTCTAGCTCAATATCATCAACAATATCAATAATGCCCCAAATGAGGAGACTCCTCCCCCTTTTATAGCATTGGTTTCCCTCCAAAACCAACGTCCTCTCTCTCATTGGCTCCTCCACGTGGTGTGTGGCCCCCCTTGGCTCCTCCCTTAAGTTACAACGTTGCATCTACTAGGGAAACACTTTATTTTATTTAAGTGAGTTAGACCCCCTTTTCTCACTTTTATTTATTAATAAACTATAGTTGGCAAAACTATACAAAAATCAAATATTCCAATTAGCGGTGCTAATTAGGAATATTACAGTCTCTCCCGGCAAAACGTTGCTTGTCCTCAAGCAACTGAAGTGATGGATGCTGCAATGTCTCCTCGCTCTCCCAAGTGGCATCCTCATCCGACAAAAATTGCTTGTCCTCAAGCAACGCTTGAACAAGCCTACTCTCTAGCTGATGCTCCCTACGGATACTGCAAAATGTGCCTGGGTTCCACTGAAACCTCTCTGACCTCTGCATCACCCTGATACGAAGGGATATCTCAATGCCAGGATCCCAAAGTGACCTCTCACAGTACTAGTCAACCAATAATCCCCCCGGATCCCATCGCCACCATGGCCAATAATCGCCCAAGTCCCACGGCTCGGACTGTGCACTGCCTCTGGCTATGACTAATGCTCTAAGAGGTGAAGACCACCAATAAGCATCAATGCTCCTGGGCTCCTGCTGCGTTGTACCTGTAGCTGCATATGCTACCCCTCCAACTGCATACCAACTTATCATCTCTCTCCAATCCAAGTCATGACTCAATCCCATGCTGATCCTGCTCTCCTGAAATTGGGAAGGAGTCCTGAAGTAACGACAACTGGTGCCCTCCTGTCGACTGGGATCTGTAACATCTACTATGTCCAAGGGCCCCTGCTCCACTGTGCTCCCTACGAAGAATACCGTACCATCAAGAGGGTACCAACTCATGATCTCCCGCCAGTCCATCTTGGAGGAAGCATCTGATGTAGCAACAACAACTGCATGCGGAACATGCCTAGAAGGTTGCCGCCAACCCGTAATCATCTCCCACTGCCAAACTATCGCATCTACCTCCAACATCTCCAGAGGACATGGATCTGTAGCTGCTGTCACGGTACTCGGTGTCTGTGCCTCTGACTGCTCCACCTCAAAGGATGACCCCAATGCTAGCCACATATCCATCATAGGCTCAATGTGGGCACCCATCTGGACCTCACCCAAGGAAATGTCATGCTTGATGTCCATAGTATCCTCCTCTGCTGACTCAGGCTCCATCATGTGCTGCCCTAGCTGAAGCGTCACAAGTGACTCATCATCCAGAGTATCTCCTATACAGTCCCCTGACTGCTCACCCTGCACACTGTAATACGGCTGCAATCTACTGTCATCATACCTGCATGACGGCTCTTGCTCCACGGAAGCAACCTCAACTGATCCTATGGATTCATATGAAAGAGAGTCCTCACCCTGGCATACAGAAGGAATGTCCTCCTGTTCTACCTTCGCCACTTCATCTGCATTGAATATGCCATCCACCCTCTCGATGAAGTGTCGATACAATGTCTGGAGTCCAGACGCATGTTGGGATGCTACCTCTGCTGAACCCAATATCCTCTGCTCATGCATGATCTCAACATGCCCTGAGGGAAAAATGATGCATGTCTCCCTCATGACCTGCTCCCCAAGCGTAGGCTCGACAATGACTAATGTGCCACCACTGCAGAGGATCATCTCATCCCCTAAACTGTGGCTGTCAACTAGCGTACTGACCCAGTGCCACCGCTGAGAAGTCTCTCGCCTAGTGTGCTGAGGGCCATCCAAATGTCGTGGGTGTGCCTCACGGACCCTGCTGCTCATACCCAAAGTGCCAAAGGACAACAACAAAATCAGTTGTGCCCACGAGTGATGTAGAAGAGTGTCGGATGTGTGAGTCCCCACAGATACCATCAAGTATCGCTCCTCTGTCTCCTCATCGATCCTGGGTGAAATACCCCCAAAGGTAAGCCCAGTGTCCCTGTCCATGAGTCTCTCTGGAAGCAATGCTCTAAGACCCTGCCGTGTAGCACCGTATGCCCTCGCATACCACTGATCATCCATACACTCCTCAACATGCCACTGCACACTGAGGCATACCTCAGTATGTTGCTGGATACCATGTGCTACTGCTGTAGCACCCTGTACCGTCTCGTGCCCTGACTGTGTCCAGGCATCGGTCACTCTCCGCATGCTCTCAATGTGATGTAGGATACTCCTACTCCACAATGCAGTCCCACACAATATGGTACACCACCATGCTACTCCATGTCCACCGGCAATCCACCGCTCAATGCTAGAGGCTCCCACACATCCCTGGATGTGATGACATAGAGCTGTGCCTCTACATGTCCGACTACCACCAATCGGTAACATCGTCTCCACCGTCGTATCACTATACCTGCCGACGAAAGGATCATCACTCCAAATCCTCCTCAAGGGGTCCGAGAAGTGAATCTCCCTGTGTGTCAGTAGTGTTACCACCACCACTCGGCTTTGCTACGTCTTCTGTGCCCCACACAAAGGTGAAGAATCCTTGGCCCCATAGAAGGTGCCATCTGGTGGCCTGCCAATGCCACCTCCTCCGACAAGCTCCTGCCAAGGTGCGCTGACCACCCCGTGATCCGGTGTATGAATGTCATGCCAAGACAACCTAGGTAGTCTACCCATAAACTGGTTGGCCACTGGAGCTGACCGAAACAGCACATGCTCTACTACTAGGCCAACTATACTCTCCAAGACATAGGCAATTAACCTGCCTAGGAAATGATAGGTGATCCCACCTGGATCCCAATTCCAATCTGGGGTTCCTGTAATCCTCATGCATAGAAACTCCTACTGAGCTACACTCAGATCCATCACCATCTCCATAGCCCGCTCCACCGAGTACCAACTCAAAATCTCTCTCCATCCAACCTCAACATGTGGATGCTGTACCTTGGGCAACTCTGATCGTCTCATACCGCTATCCAAGTCAACATATGAGATCTGACTCGGTGGCTCTGCCTCTCTCTCTCCAACGGGAAGAGATGACCCAACAACACTGCTAGTCCCATCCATGCATGCCTGAAGGGGAATGATCTGACGCTCCAACGTGCCCTCTAATGGTACCATCAGGGAATCTAGTCGTTCCCCAATGCGGACCAACTTGGCCGCTGACTTGGCACAAGTCACTCTCATACCCTCCAGCTCCTGGTCCTGCAACAAAATGGCCTCCCGTACTGACGTGGCCTTCTCTCTCAAAACTCGAAGGTCCGTCCGAAGCCGATGATACCGCTGTCTGCGACCATCATCCAAAACCTCTGTACCTGCTAGTGCCTCATCGAAGGTGGATATATCTCCTAACGCCTCACCCATCTGTCGTGTGCTGCTACCACCTGAAGACTCGGACACGACTCCGGTCATCACCTCAATGGATGGCTCTACTGAGGTAGGCTCTACCTTCTCCACTACCACATCAACCGACATGGCCGAGGAGGTCTCCAATGAGGGTGAATCCTGTGTCACACTAGGTGTAACCTCGGACTCCCTGCAACCCTGTGTTCCCTCATCCTCGAAGTGCGAGGTAACCATTTTAATGGTTTTCCTCTCCGGTACTCGGTCAAGCTGGAAAGAGGTATCCAACTTGTCCACCCAAGCTTTTCCTGAGCGCCTGGATGACCCGTCAAATGTCGGTAGATGGAATCTGTCCACTGTGCGCTGTAAGCCCCCATCATGTGAGCGTCTGTTCCCTCTGTGAAAGTTGTGAGGTCTACTATCACGCTGGAGCTGAACATAATCTCTGAATGAGAGAGCCTCCATGAACTCCTGCCCGTATGCCTGGTACTCTGCAAAATAGTCACCCATGTGGCCCGGCTCCGGCTTTCGCTGTGTTGCTGCCCCTATGTCTTCATCCAGAAAAGTGGGCATGGTAGGACGTGTGGGTGTATGTGATGCCATATGCTGAGTGGCATCATGCTCCGGCAAATGGTTGGATGTGCCTGATCCCTCACCAATCTGAAAACCCCTTGGGGTTTCCCGCTGCCTAACCTCTAGCGCAGTGAGTCTCTGTGACACATCCTGCATGTGTTGGAGGAGCGCCTCTATAAATCTCCTCTCAGCATCATCACCTGCCATCGGCTCTTTCTGCTATGTGTCTACAGGCTCCTCAGAAACTGCACGGCTGCTGCAAAACCATACTGTTGCTTAACTTCGACCTCCGATTTACCCACTGAAAACTACTCAGAAAATTCCAGGAATTTGGGAAGGTGATCCTTGCCCAAAACCCAGAAAAACCCAGAAAACGTTTCTTCTAATTCCAAACTTCAAAATTTGACCTTTTATATTTTGGCCCTTTTTCCAATTGCGTTTTTGGTACTGCAACTGCTAGTGCTCAAAAATTCCAGAAAACCTCTGTACGATCTCTTTCCCGATGTCATAGACCACAGGCTGAGCCAGAATTATGCTCTGATACCACTGTAATATCCCCAACGGGAAATAGGCAGCAATACAAGCATACAACTATATAGAAAAATGCCGGAAATAGAATATAGAGCAAGTACACATAAAATTCCAGAAATGCTAAGCCATTTTATTAATCTGAGAATATAAATGGGTACAATGGATAATCAGAATAAGAGCACCTATCCTTGCACCAGGCAAGTGAAGAACCCTCTCGGGAAAACGGGGACGCAATGCTACAAGAAGCGCATCAGTTCTTTGGAAGAAAGCTATAGTGGCTCTTCTTCTTGGAATGAGCTGAAGCTAGAGTAATTCTCTCTTAGGAATGAGGCGAAAAGCGGCGTGATCCTGAACTCACCACCCTGGACAAAACCCAGAAACCATATACAAAACGGACCACCTCCGAAAATCACCCCCAGAAACCCTCCTCCTAGAAACTGAAATGGGGCCACAACTCCTCAGGAAACTCACCAAATGATAAACGCTGAACCTCCACACCGGAATAGCCCTGAATCTCCTGCAGAAATCTCTACCACTGAACAGCTCCAACTCAAACTGCGTCCTCCTTCCAAGGACTGCGCAGTCACCCAATGAAGCTCAGCTCCTCAGCAAAACTCCCAACAAAACACCTGCAAATCTCCTGCTAAAGACTGAAGAAAAACCTTGCCCGAGCAGGCACTCGAAGTCCCCCGGGGCCAAGGGTGAGATCTCCGACGGAGACACTCAGTCGCACTAAACAGTGCTGCAGACTGACTAAACAGCCAGCGTGCTCAAGTAGACAGAAGTCTAGCTCAATATCATCAACAATATCAATAATGCCCCAAATGAGGAGACTCCTCCCCCTTTTATAGCATTGGTTTCCCTCCAAAACCAACGTCCTCTCTCTCATTGGCTCCTCCACGTGGTGTGGCCCCCCTTGGCTCCCCCCTTAAGTTACAGCGTTGCATCTACTAGGGAAACACTTTATTTTATTTAAGTGAGTTAGACCCCTTTTCTCACTTTTATTTATTAATAAACTATAGTCGACAAAACTATACAAAAATCAAATATTCCAATTAGCGGTGCTAATTAGGAATATTACAAGTTCAAAATTATATGGCTAAAGGGGACATAAAGCAATGAACTAAAAACAAGTACAATGGTCAGATGGCCACAATAGAGACAACAATAAACATCAAACAGTAATGGATCCCAGATTTGGAGAAGGGTCAAGATCATCGGTGTTTGGGCCTCACTTACTGAATGGTGGATCATCAACAGTATGGGGAGTGTCCCATCCATCTTCTTGTTGAAAATTGGTAGCTACGGTCAGTATTTTCATTGGAAAATCAAAGAAGAAATTATGAATTTACATGTTGACCAAGTCGGGCTCACTTGCACAAGTCAGCCCCACTCAATGAAAGGTTTGACCCCAAGGTAAAAAACCCACCTCCTAGCACATGTATAAGTTGGAGTTCGTTGACCTTATTTGGAACACACCTCTCACACATCCATTCGATCAGAAATAGAAGAAGAACAGTCCACACGTGCGACGGAGAAGGAGAATTTTTTGCGTTGACCAGCTCTATTGTTTCTGTCTTTGTCCAGCGCTGACTTGGGGTTTCTTGCTGCTGTTTCACTGATATTTTGACCAGACTTGGAGGCTGAATATTCCTTGGTTTGTTGACTGTTCACTGATTGGATGATTGACTGAAGTTTGACTCTGTTTCTGGGCTGTTGGCCGCAGGTCAAACTCAGAGCTTTGACCAAAATTCTGAGGTGATTACAGGACCGAATTTTGGCCCCTTTGTTCAGCTACCTCAGGCCGAAATTCAGCCCCTCTGTTACAGACTTTGACTTGGACCAGTGTTGACTATTCTCTATTCTTTGACTAGTTTGACTTGGAAAATATAGAGGTCAGAATTTGCAATCTTGTTTGGAATATTTTGATGTACATTTTGATGAACTGAATTCCCTCTCATAAGGAAAGATTTGTTGGGTTTTCCCCTTGTGGGTTTTGCCCTCGCCACTGGCCTAAATTTTGGTGTCTCATTGCTGCTCTATTGTTAATGGTTGAAATTTTTCATGTATATCTGCTTGATGGTTGGAGTGCTCTAAAGAAGTAATATTGTATCATTGGAAGTAGTTATCAGTGTGAAAAAAATTGTACTAGTCTTGATTGCACTAGAAAATCAGCATGGTATCAGAGCTTTGGTGAAGGGAAAGAATATTGAGATCACCTTGATAGCACCTTGAAGAACATTGAAGAGCTTTGGGATTCTGCATCTTTTGTTTTGATTGGTCATCTTCATCATGACTTGTTAAATTCAGATAACCATGGTATGTTCTATGCTTAATGCAGTTTTACTTCAATCTTTCTTATAGGCCCGATTCAATTTAGCAATCACATAAACATGAAAGTAAAATGCTGATAGAACATAATAATAGATCAATAGAAGACAAGCCAAATAATATATCAAAATTTGTAATTCTCCTTGTCCAGCAAATGAATAGATAAATGTTTGTTACAGTGGTCAACAGGATGCCCCAACCAGCAAAGTCTTGAGTTGGTCAAACCAACTTCTCCAACAGCCAAAGCAGTCTTCCACAAGTGTCACACACACCTGAAAGACAACTCCAAAAGTCAACGCAAGTCAACCCAAACTGGTCAACACAAAAGTCAATGCTGCAGTCAAAGGGGCTTCGGTCAAAGTCAACGTTCAGCCTCGATTTTTGTGCCCATCAGTACGGCCTTCAAAAATCAGAATTTCTGCCCAAAAAACGTAGTGAAAGTCCAAGCGTTGACTTTGGGTCAATGCTGTCCAGAAACCCTAAAAAACAGTCCGAAATTTACAGTAGCTTCTTCAGGTTCAGATTCACACGTGTGAAGGAGGGAAACCTCTCCTAGGCTGTACAAACCAATCAAATCACAAGATGAATGTGTGAGTTGAGTTGATGATGAAATGGACATCATCTCTCTCCAATTTATATCCATCAATGAGGGTGTGTGACACATCTATAGGGCTTATGAGCCTACATTACAAATTTGCCAACCTTGCACATATGTGGAAAATAAAATCAAAATAATGTTCTGCTCATCCAAACAAGATGACCTTTAGATCAATCTTGCACCTCTCCGAAAGAGGAATCCAACAAAAATATAATAATCATCATATGAGCAATGCAACATGGAGTTTGGACCTAGTTGCCCAAAATTAACACTCCCTCTCAACTAGGGAGAACTCTATCTGTCCACCTGTGCCATCCAATGATCAGTACCATCGTGTACTATCATCGTCATCATCATTGTAAGGCCCCTACTCAACAATTTCATTCATGAATTTTAATCCTATACATATATTTCAGCCATAGATGCAAATAAATGGAACCAACAATTAATTTAAAACTTACATAAGCAACTATTTTATACTTAGAAAAATACCTGGAATGAAACTGATGATTTCTTGAGCTGTGGTTCTCTTTGTGAATGCAGCGGACAGGTTACCGAAACAATCGTTTCCTCCTAGCCAATCTTGGTAACAATCCTAGACCCAGAAGGTGCCTCTTCAGCCCCCATGTCCAGAATTCCAAGAACGATGAGTCTCCCTTTCAAAATAGTTCATATCCTTCAACCCTTCCTCTTCACAATCATCCAGAATTTTGCACAAACAAGCCCCCCCTTCTCCTTCATGTTCCCCTCCTTATATAACTTTTCTCCACCTCCTCATACTTACGTAGATGTGATGGCATTTATGGGGATATTTATGTATTTAAGGAGATATTTTATGCATTTAAGGAGATATTTTATGTCTTTATGTGGATATTTTATGCATTTAAGGAGATATTAACTTTGATTTGATTATTTTAAGATCAATCGTATTATGTTTGTTTTTAACTTAATTAAATTGTCTTTATAATTAATTAAATTATATTATTATTTTATTGGTCCACTCACATATAATTTTTACTAAATTATATTTTGATTTTCTTGAATAATGCTCTCCCATGCATACGCATATAGAGCGGTATACGTGTTAGGTATCCTGTTGATATTTCGTTATATCTTGGCGAGATAAAAATATATTGTAATATTCAATTCGTTACTCTAACTTAGGTAGTCTTAATACTAGTGCGGGGTATGCGATATGTGCATGTGTAGCTATCATATGTGTATGTCGTATACTCGCTAATGTTATTTTGCTTATAACTTAGGAATGAGTCGTTACATACTTCCTCCCTTCGGAAAACTTCGTCCCGAAGTTAGGGTTTCATATAATCATATTAATAATTGCGTTTTTAGAGATTAGGGCGATTGTATATGGCTTGTAATTTAAGATTGACTTTCTGTTTGAATAAATATGTATTAGTAATTTAATTGTTACTTCCCATCTTAATCGAGTCTCCAAGCTATTTTAGAATCATCCTATCTTTCCTAATCTCTTATGCTCCCATCCTATCCATGGCATCAATTTTACTGATCCATCCATAGACCTTAAGGGTAGCAGTGTCGATTATGTCGACCTGATTTATTTGTAGGCATCCGACAGTCATCATCACACATCTAGGGGAGCGTGACTCGCACAGTCCTCCCATGACTCCAGGTTTTGGAGGATAAACGGTGGGCAACACTTCCACCCCTCCTAGCAGGACCAGGGTCAACACCCTATCATGGAATCTCATGCAGTCTCAACTGTTCTTGGAATTCTGTCATCACGTAGATTGTTTCGATAACGATGTGTTCTGCAAAGTAATCACTTTGTACGCACTCTGCAATGTAAACACTCCTACACACATTACAACATATGCATTTATATATTTAATACAATTTCTCGCTAGATACAACTCCTGTATAGTTCATACATGTTCCATCTATGATACATTGTATTTAGTCATTCTCAATATATATACTAACATGTTTCGCTTTCATATTTAAAATGTAGTTACTCTTTTATTTCTTTTCCTTCAATCATATTGAGATGCAAAATGAAATGAATTGATATATAGTCTCATTTATAAGTTATAACGTAATCTATGATTTCATATTCTTGCAATGTTAATTTAAAAGAAATATTACATATCGGTATCCATGCACTAGTGACGTTAAACAAATAGCATATATTCTGTATCACTAAAGTGAAGTAACATTCTTTCTTTATGGGTATCCATGTACCAGCAAAGTAAAACTCATCCTTACGTGATACTTCAAAATAAAGTTTCAAATATCAAAATAGAGCAGTCATATACATATAAAGTTTCCAGTTTCTCAAAATTTAGCATAAGTTGGGGTAGTTTTGGCATAAGGTCTCAGCATCTTCCCAAGTCGTCGATCCAGGACTATATTTGTCCCACTGGACTTTAACTTGGTCTATCATGCGATTCCTGAGTTGTCGAACCCTATGTTCCAAAATACATAATGGTTAGACTGTAATGGTTCCCTCGTCCGATACTTGCAGTTCCTTCCATTGAAGATCATGAGATTTGTCAGCAACATAGTGTCGTAAGGTAGATACATGAAATACATTATGAATTTTGTGCAAGTGGGGTGGCAGTGTAAGACGATAGGCGACTGGTCCAACTTTTTCCAAGACTTCGAACGACTATGAATCGGGTGATAATTTTGTCCCCTTTCCAAACCGAATGGTGCTCTTATTAGGCCTGATGCGGATGAAAACTTGATCTCCCACTACATAGTTTCTATTTGTCCTGTGAGCATTTGCATAACTTTTTTGTCTATCCTATGCCTCTTTCAATCGTTGCCTAATCAACTTTACTTGTTCCTCCATCTCTTGGATCAATTCTGGCTCAACTATTACCCGGTCTTCTAACCTGTCCCAACTCAACGGCGTCCTGCAGGGTCTCCCATATAGTGCTTCAAATGGAGGCATCCCAATTGAACTGTGATAGCTATTGTTGTATGCAAATTCTACTAATGGTAGGTACTTTTCCCAGCGTGATTGTTGGTCCATAACATACATCCTTAGCGTATCTTCTAGTACTTGATTTACCCTTTCTGTTTGTCCGTCAGTCTCAGGATGATAAGCTGTGCTCAAATTTAACTGAATCCCTAAGGTTGATTGCATACAAGTCCAGAATCTTGATGTGAATCGATGTAATATCCCAAATGGGATATTTTAACTAAAAATGCAAAAAATAGACTTGAGCAGCAAAATAAATGGAAATAAACACACAGCTACCAATATAACACAATGGATGCCGATAAAATCACTGAGCCATTTTATTAATCCATGGTAAAAAGTACATCAACATAAAGGAACAACGAAACCTGGGCTTGCCAAGCAAGCGGAGCAAAACCCAGAAAGATCTCTGGCCCAACTGACGATCTCTGGCCCAACTGACGAATAACACTGGCAATGATGTAGATGGCTCGATAAGAAGACTGCTGCAAATCGGCTACGGCAAAAGCTGTCACTGAACCCACTGAAGCACAAGTTGAAGATCTGAATGATCCTCACACCAATCCCTGAAGCTCTGCGAAACTTCTGAATGAATTCTCCTCAAGAGAGTTGGGTTTTCGTCCAACACTCACAAATCACCCGAGGGTTTCCATCCTGGGGCTACGGCTGAAGTAGAGAACCACGTCTCACTCCTCTCATATAATAAAATAACATGATCCAAAGATATCCCTCAATGGCCTCCTCCCTTTATTTTATAGATCTCTTGGAGCCTTCTAGAGCATTATTTTATTATTATTTTATTCATAGAACACTTTTCCCTCTTATTAAAATATTCCTTTTTAATGCAGAAAAGAGTAAATCGGCTACCACATCTCCTCCGGTCACTGAAACTCATGTCCAACTGTCCCATCATGGAGGTATCCTCGTCCCGGTTCCAATGAGCTATTACACTAAGGTGTTATGTCATGTATTCCTCTCAGAATGCCACCGTGAGCGTAATTAGCTGAGTTAAGCCCATAAATAACTCAAATTTCTGAAAGTTGTCGGAATGCAACGGAACGAAAGTCAAACTGCTCGGATGATGGAATATATCAAGCAAATGCCACTCGACCACATAGAAACTCCTCAAAACTCCTCCAAAAAGTCCCTGGGTCCGCTGATGACACCAACCTGTACCTGTGACCGGTCTGCTTCTAACTCTAGAAGTCCATCTTAGCCCTGTCATAGGTGACACCAAAAAAAGGAATATTACAAACCTTCCGCCCCAAGATTGTTTGCCCTCAAGCAATTGAAATATGTGGGCCACTCTGTTGGCCCGCCGCAACTGAGACTTAATGCCCGGATCCCATACAAACCTCTGGGTGCTGCTATGCCCCTGTGTCAAACCACTCAGAATAGACCCCTCAATGCCAGGATCCCAAACTGATCTCTCACTGTACCAGTCAAGAGGGTACCAACTCATGATCTCTCGCCAATCCATCCTAGAAGAAGAATCCAATGTAGCAACAACTGCATATGGAACACGCCTGGAGTGTTGTCGCCAGCCCGTAATCAGCTCACACTGCTCTGCCCTGTCTACCAACCAAAGCTGCCTGTAGAAGAAAGCCCCTCTCTCTGTAATGGGCCAAAGTGGGCAAGATGTGCTGCAAGCCCCATCGATGTACTCCTGGAGAGTGCTACTCACTGAAAGCACTGCAGCTCTGCCGACTGCATGTATATCTATCTGCACCTCATCAATGTGTCGGCCCAAATATGGATGCTCCACCATCTCCAACAGCTCATCCCTCTCATCGGGAATGTAATGCTCCTATTGTCCCCTAGCCCCCTGCAGAACTATCCCATCAACCTCCAACATCTCTAGAGGATATGGATCTGCAACTGCTGTCACCGTACTCAGTGTCTGTACATCTGACTGCTCCTCATCAGTGGTTGTCCCCAAGATTAGCCGCATATCCATCATAGACTCAGTGTGAGCCTCCATCTGGCTCTCCCCTAAAGGACTATCATGCATGATGTGCATAGTATCCTCCTCTGCTGACTCAGGCTCCATCATATGCTGCTCTGGCTGAATCGTCACAAGTGACTCATCACCCAGAAGATCTCCTGTACAGTCCCCTGACTGCTCACCCTACACACTGGAATACAACTCCGGTCTACTGTCATCATCTCTGCATGACTGCTCTCGCTCCACAGAAGCATCCTCAACTGATTCCATGGACTCATTTGAAGAAGAGCCCTCACCCTGGCATACAGAAGGAATGCCCTCCTGTTCTGCCTCTGCCACATCAGTTGCATCACTCAAGCATGAGTGATCAGGCCCCCAAGGTTCTTTGCAAATGAAGCAAAGTCCCTTCCTCAGCTCATTTTTGCTGCCTGATCCACCAAACTGGAGTAGCTCCTCCCTGGTCAACTGTCTCGTGAAAAGCTCAATATTCTGCTCAACTAGCCCTTGGGCTAGCTCATAAGTAGCAAGTGAGACCAACTGCTCTCTCCTCCAAATGCTTAGCAACTTAGTCTGCAACTCCCGGCAAATGGCCTCACGGACTCCCATACATGACGACAGGATGGACTGCATGTGTGCTATGACTGTGTGAAAATGATGTTTTCTAATGCTGAAGGAAGCATTGGAACATCTGCAGAATCAAGCCATCACACTCAAAGTCAAACATGATCTCATGAGTCCGGGTCATGGCCATGACTCCTAATTAAGCTTCCTCCCAAATGTAGAGCCTGCACAGTTGTCCAAATCCTGAAAGGTTCCTACTATTAGTCTGAAAATTCTTTTCATAATGTCATCATTGTAGGGAGGGAAGGGTGCTGTTATCCTCAAAATATCACTGAAACAAGAGGCAGCTATAAGCTTGACTCTCTCACTTGGATGTTCCAAGAATCTAGCTTGTACCAATGCAAGCATAGATGGCTCCAAAGCCCAATTTAAACTCCAATCACATTGCTCTACCTTTGAAAGGCAGGATTCCAGTTTCTCTAACATGGGAAAGTCATTTTCTGATCTTGCACTCTTTAAGTCCATCCCAAGTGCATAAAGCCAATTTCCCACTTCTTCCTCCTTTTGTAAATTCCTCGGGTGCCTTTGTTGGAGCAAATTATGTACCTTCTTGGAGAAGGGTCTGCTGTTTTGTTTTGTTTTCTGGTTTTCTGCTACATGGTGGTTCAAGGAACCAACTTTTATTCTTCTCAAGCTGTTTAGGAATCCCTCCATGGTTCAACCAATGATGTGGTCACTGTTTTTCTGAGTTGTTATAGTGATGTAGGAGTAGTTTTTGTCAACCAGTTCAAATACATACTGTTGCAGGTGACACGTATTTGCTGGTGTCAAATACAGGTGCATAGTGGGGATTTTACAAAAGAATCAGTCTCAGCCCCACAACTGATATCTATATTTTAAGCTCAGAAAATTATTACAGCCATTGACAAAACTACATAACGGAGATATTTTAGACAAGACATAGCGACATCCCTCACTGATATAAAAAAAATGTATACTCAGAAAATATAGAATGGAACCTGGAAATCGCTCCAGCAAGCTCCTCCAGAAACTGCATTGTTGCTCCAAGACTACACTGTTGCCTGACTTCGGCCTTTGATTTACCCACTGAAAACTGCTCGGAAATTTCTAGGAATTTGGGAAGGTGATCCTTGCCCAAAACCCAGAAAAACCCAGAAAGGGTTTCTAATGATTCCAACCTTCAAAATTTGACCCTTTGTAGTTTGGCCCTCTTCCAATTTCGTTTACTGGCACTGCAGCTGCTACTGTCAATCATTACTCTCCAAAATCTCGGCAAACCTCCTCATATGGCTCTCCTATCAATTTCCCAACACCCCAACTCTAAAATCCCACCAATGCAGCTCCCACAAATGAGCCTCCTCCAATGACTGCGTAGGCCCTTCTAACCAAAATAGTTGCAACTGAAAACTGGAAACCCACAGGCTGATCCAAGATTGAAGCTCTGATACCACTGTAATATCCCAAATGGGATATTTTAACTAAAAATGCAGAAATAGACTTGAGCAGCAAAAGAAATGGAAATAAACACACAGCCACCAATATAACACAATGGATGCCGATAAAATCACTGAGCCTTTTTATTAATCCATGGTAAAAAGTACATCAACATAAAGGAACAACGAAACCTGAGCTTGCCAAGCAAGCGGAGAAAAACCCAAAAAGATCTCTGGCCCAACTGATGAATAACACTGGCAATGATGTAGATGGCTCGACAAGAAGACTGCTGCAAATCGGCTACGGCAAAAGCTGTCACTGAACCCACTGAAGCACAAGTTGAAGATCTGAATGATCCTCACACCAATCCCTGAAGCTCTGCGAAACTTCCGAATGAAGTCTCTTCAAGGGAGTTGGGTTTTCGTCCAACACTCACAAATCACCCGAGGGTTTCCGTCCTGGGGCTACGGCTGAATTAAAGAACCACGTCTCACTCCTCTCATACAATAAAATAACATGATCCAAAGATATCCCTCAATGGCCTCCTCCCTTTCTTTTATAGATCTCTTGGAGCCTTCTAGAGCATTATTTTATTATTATTTTATTCATGGAGCACTTTTCCCTCTTATTAAAATATTCTTTTTTAATGCAGAAAAGAGTAAATCGGCTACCACGTCTCCTTCGGTCACTGAAACTCATGTCCAACTGTCCCATCCTGGAGGTATCCTTGTCCCGGTTCTAACGAGCTATTACACTAAGGTGTTATGTCATGTATTCCTCCTAGAATGCCACCGTGAGCGTAATTAGCTGAGTTAAGCCCATAAATAACTCAAATTTCCGAAAGTTGTCGGAATGCACTGGAATGAAAGCCAAACTGCTCGGATGATGGAATATATCAAGCGAATGCCACCCGACCACATAGAAACTCTTAAAAAATCCTCCAAAAAGTCCCTGGGCCTGCTAATGACACCAACCTGTACCTGTGACTGGTCTGCTTCTAACTCTGGAAGTCCATCCTAGCCCTGTCATAGGTGACACCAAAAAAATGAATATTACAATCGAGGATCTCTATCTGATATGATTTTCTTAGGTACTCAATGAAATCTAATAATTTCATTATGAATACCAGCTACATTAGCAACTTCGTAAGTATCTCTTACCGGGATAAAATGGGCGCTTTTAGTTAATTTATCTACCACACACAAAATGGAATTATGTTTTTGTTGTGTAAGGGCAGCCCAATGATGAAATCCATAGAAATTATTTCCCCACTTGGTCATAGGGATGTCATGGGGTTCTAGGAGACCTGCTGGGTGACAATGATCAGCTTTTACCTGCTGACATTCAAGACACTTAGCGACAAATTGGACAATGTCGTTTTTCATGCCTGACCAGAAGAAGAGTCTCTTAGTGTCAGCATACATCTTCTTTACACTAGGATGTGCACAATACACTGCTCTATGGGCTTCTTTCAGGTTGGTGTTTCGAGGATCTCCACTATCTGGAATATACATCCTTCCATGAAATCGTAAAATTCCGTCTTCTTCCAGATCATATCCTTCGAACTTAGGTTCCTTTGAATGGTTGCTATTAAGCCCCGACCTTGCTTTTAAGTACCAACTATCTCTTACGAGATGTTCAAGTACTTGATCTCTTTAGTTCACCTTGATAGGTATGAGGGAAAATATTCGAGGTCTTCTACTTAAGGCATCTGCTACTACATTCTCCTTCCCTTTTATATATGAAATCACAAAATCATATTCACTTAAGAATTCACTCCATCGTCTTTGTCTAGCATTTAAGTCTCTCTGGGTGAACAAATACTGTAAACTTTGGTGGTCACTTTTAAGTACAAAGTTTCTTCCTACCAAGTAGTGTCTCCATATTTTTAAAGCTAAAACCACTGCGGCTAACTCTAAATCATGCGTAACATAAAGTTCTTCATGGAGTTTTCATTTTCTTGAAGCGTATGCTATTATGCCTCCTTCCTGCATTAATATTGCACCTAACCCCTGTTTAGATGCGTCAGTACACAGTAAAATCTTTATCCATATCAGGTACTCGCAAAATGGGTGCACTAGTCAATAATATTTTAAGTTTGGAAAATGCTTTATCACATTCCTCAATCCATTCATACCTAACACCTTTGCGCTGGAGGGTGGTGATCGGCTTTGCAATTTTGGAGAATCCCTCCACAAACCTTCAATAGGAACTTGCTAATCCCATAAAACTACGCACTTCATGTGCATTCTTAGGTATCAGCCACTCCCTAATTGAGTTTACCTTTTCAAGATCTACAGAGATCCCTTCACCAGATATGATATGACCTAAGTAACGGATTTCCTTTTGAAAGAAAGCGCATTTGGATAATTTTCCATATAACTTGTGTTCTCTGAGGCAGGATAATATTATCCGAAGATGCTCTTCGTGCTCCTCCTCATTCTTAGAGTAAATGAGAATGTCGTCCAGGAAGACTTGCACAAATTGATCGAGATATTTGCGGAGAACACTATTCATAAGGTTCATGAATACCGCGGGTGCATTGGTCAACCCAAATGGTACCACAATGAATTCATAATGCCCGAAACGAGTTCGGAATGCAGTCTTAGAAACATCACTTTCTTTAATCCTTAGCTGATGATAACCTGATCGCAGACCGATCTTTGAAAACACTGCAGCTCCTTTCATTTGGTCAAAAAGGTCGTTAATGTGAGGCATTGGATACCTATTCTTTACCGTGGCCCGATTTAAATCCCGATAGTCCACACACAGTCGTAATGAACCATCTTTCTTCTTGACAAAGATTACAGGAGCGCCCCAAGGTGAAACACTGGGTCAAATGTGTCCTCTATCTAACAGTTCTTTCAGCTATATTTGTAATTCTTGAAATTCAGGAGCAGTCATTCTGTAAGGTGTTTTATATATTGGTTCTATACCAGGTTTCAATTCTATTGTGAGATCTAGCTCTCTTTTAGGAGGCAGTCCTGGTAATTCTTTTGAAAAGACATCTGAAAATTCTGATAGAATCAGATACTGTTCTAAGGATGGTCCTTTCTCCTTGCTTATTTCTTGAACCGCATACACTTGACAACCTTTCCTTAAGCACTGTTTCATTTGCATAGTTGAGATGAAGCGTAAGGATACTTTCCTCTTAATACCTTTGATTTGTATTGTCTCTCCCTCATCATTCGTGCAAAGTATTGTTTTCCCGAAACAATCTACCCATGCATGATGCGACTCTAACCAATCCATTCCTATCACCAAGTCGTAAGTTCCTAGCACTGTGACATATACTCTTAGTTTGGTCGAACAGAATCCTAGATCAACTTTGCAATCCTCAACACTTAATTCTACTGGTTGAAGTTCTCCCGAAGCCATTTCTACTTGTCTGAAATCGTTTTGCTTGCAAGCTGCCAACCCACATTTATTTAATGTATATGATGAAGTAAAACTATCAGTAGCACCAGTGTCAAATAAGATTTTTAGTTTTATCCCATTGATTGTACCTGAAGATTCCACTACAGTGGATTGGTGCGCTACTTGGTTGTTGTTGATGACAGCATGGATTCTATGATTGCCTTGGGAATCTGATGATGGTCCTTTTCCTGCTCTCTGTGAGTTCTCTAGACAATCACACTAAAGATGAGGTCCTCCACACCCCCAACAATCGACCTAGGTTGGCCCCCTTGATTCTGACAGTGAATTTCTAGACTAGGATCTCTGTCCCCTGGTGCTACTTCCTCTCCCATTCCTTCCCCGATTACCAGTCCCTCGAGATTTCCAAGGACTGATGCTTGAGGATTCGGAAGCTATAGTATTAATGGTCATGGGATCTCTTGCTCCTACTCCTCTTGGAGTAAACCTGTTACCATAAGGAGGTGGCCTCGAGCTATTTCCTCGGAAGAAATTTCGGGAGTCTTTCCTGTAAATCCCTGCTGTGATGGTTCAGCTGGCCTGAAATCCCTTTTAATTCCCAGATGTTCTTCTGCATATCGTGCACATTGAACCGCCTCTGCTACCGTTGATGGCTTCCACATTCTTACCGTGGCCCTGATTCGGGGATGTAACCCATATATGAAACGCTCAGCTTGGCGTTTATCCGTGTCTAGATAAGGAACATATTTCACAAGTTCCATAAACTTTATCTCGTATTCTTCCATTGTCTTATTACCCTGGATTAGAGTATGGAAGTTTCCTGCTTGCTGCTCTTGAAAGAAAGGTGATAAGTATTTTGCACGGAATCGGTCTACAAACAACTCCCAAGGAACGATGTTTGATGTGATATGTAGTTGTTTTTCTAGATTTCCCCACCAAATCAGAGCATTCCTCTTGAGTTGGAATATAGCAATCTTTGTTTTAGAGGTAGAGGAATATTCTTTTAGAGCAGAGCATCTTATCATTCTTTCTAACCATGCTTTGGCATGTTCTCCAGCTTTTCCTCCCGAGAGTTCTGGGAGTTTAATCTTTTGCAGTTCCCAGGAAATATTTTCTCTTTGTGGCTTATCATCATAATCTTAGGCTTTTCTGAATGTCTTTCCTCTAGATGAGGTTGTTTCTCTTTGCTACTGGTCTGCTGCGACCCTTTCAATGTTTCCAAAATGGCTTCTAATGAGCGCATTACAGTAGTTCGATCGGGTGCTGGAGCAACTGGTGTTGACGCCGATCTAGGTGGTGGCGATGGTGACGGTGTTGGCGACGATGATGGTGGAGGTGTTAGAGATGGCGATGCATCTTGCTGACGTTGCTGCCTTTGGTATGTTCTTACCATTGTGACTTTTCCTGGAATACATAATAAATTTATGAGAATAGGATAATTTGTAGACTAACTATATATAATTTTCGTAAAATTGAGCTTGCATACGGGTATAATTCTTTTGCTATTTTACCTGCAGGCAGGTCTTACTGGTACCGAGGTCAAGGAGGGTGGCCACGCGACCTCCTTGTCCTATGCAAGATATTCTATGCTTACTAATTCTAGAGTGAAATGCAAGGATTTTCATAGATCATAGTATTGTTTTGAGCTTGCTGATATTTTATATAAGAGCCCATAGTTCTAGGCTCTACGCTCAATGGGCCAGGGTAATCCACAAAATTTGAAGCCTATATTTTAGAGACCAGGCAAACATTTCCTTCTAATGAAGGGATTTATTAAGATTATGGAGATGATATTCTTTGCCTAGTTATTTATATAGAGAAGATTATACATAATTCTTTCTTTATGTTGTTGAAAAGCAAGGACGTTACATTATCTAGCAGATGTAGCAGAAAATGTGAATTAGCAAGCAAACGAAAGGTTTCGCTGTAGCTTCTCTTAGAGCATTGTCATGGTAACCTACAGGTGCTACTTCCAATTTTGAAAGCATTCCCAATTTTGAAAGAACAGACTTGAGAAAAGCCTACACTAAAAATATATCCCATACAAAAGTTATTTACATACTCATTTTTAAAATAGTGCCTTTTTCTTTTTTGGAAAATTCTACTTTACAAATTGTAGAATTAAATGGAATCACATCAAAACTATCCTAATAGGATGATCAAGTGTAAATTATTAAATTATAATATATATATATATATATATATATATATATATATTATTAAGTACTGGGAGATATTTACAATATAGAGTCAATAACTGTGGACCAATACTAATTACTACAGTGCGATAATGAAGATATGGTGAATTTTATAATAATTTTAATGATTTTATATTTTTATAATTTTAATGATTTTTCCATCTTTATTTAAACCATTGAATAGATAAGTAATTACATATAAAAGAGTAAAGTTAACATCACTTTAAAGAATTCCTAGGCTGAGCACAAAATAACATATTTGCCATATTAAATAGGATCCTAACGTGGCAATTTTGTGAAAATATTATATTGAATATTTAGGTCTTTCTGGAAATATAATGCACTTATATACTTTTAGCATCTTGGAATATCTTGTATCTTGTGCTCTTAAGTTTGATATATCACAAAGTTTGAATGTGTTGTCTAAATATTTACATAAATACATAAACAATTAAATATTAGAACTAAATAACTTTGTCTATATTCAACGTAATTTGAAATATTTCCCTCCTTTCCTCATATTTTGGTATATCAAAATTGAAAATGTGATGTGTCAGCTACCAATGGTTACGAATCTTTTAAGACTTACCTGGGCGGTGGGCGGTGGGCGGTGGTGTAGTCGGTTAACTCAGGCAGTTGAATAACGCTTAGAATATATCGATTTTCACTGTTATTTATGACGTTTAGAAAGAAGAGACAGTTGCATCTCCCTCGACAATTCTGGGAACAGTCTTCCGACTTCCTTATCACACACGGTTTAGGCTCTCCATCCCTTCAGTGATACAGGATGATCACGATGACTCAGAGGAAGAACAGGCTGCCGCTTTGAATTTTCGGCATCAAACACAGAGTCAACGCGCGACAATTCCTCTGAAGACACCAAATTTTGTCCAAAGTACGACTTCCAGGTTTTCGGTTGGTGCTCCTGTGTGTGACCGTGCCATTCCTGTTGTAATCTTTGAAACAGAACCTGAGATAATGAAGTCGTACATGAGGAAATGGTGTAAAATATCGGCTGAAGTGGCTATTAGGTCTATCGATGACTAGTCATATTACCGTCAACGCCTAAGCTCAGCAATCCAGAAAATTATTACTATTCCTGCTGCCATGCAGAAGGTCACTAATACTGTTCCAAGGGTAGCACATCTCGTTTGGCTGCATAAAAGGGTCCGGGAAAAGAATGACAAATACCGTCAAAGAAACATTCAAGATATGTTTAAGTCAAAGACTAACAATTCTGATCAGCAGTTGAATTCTCCTGTGGCCAATGATTTTATGGATAGTGAGATAGTTGGAGATTTTAGATGTAGATTATTATTATTTGGGAACATCAAATTCGAGTTTTTGCCTGTTTCTCCTCTAGATCTTTTGTTCGATGCACAACTCTCACACTCGAAATGTTCTCATACTGTTCATTGCACACTTTAAAGTATTATTTTGTGGATTCCGCAAAATATGGGCAAATTAAAGAACTGAATTTTAAAACCTAAATGGCATTGTAGTGACTATTAATATACTAGTAAAGAAATGACATGTTTTCATAAGACTGTACTCAACTGATATTTGGTGCCTATTACAAAGTCTAAATTGAGTCATCTATTAAATTAAATTTACCTCTTCAATTTTGGATTTTCTATACTATAAGAAATTTTTGTAAAGCAGGGAATCGGTCATATAGGAACATAATGCTATGGCAGAAGACCAAATTGGAATAGCCTTGTTCTCCAAAGTTAGCAATCTACAATGTGTAGAAAAGGATCACTAGAAGATAATTCCTTACAAGAGGAATTATGTGGGATCATCAATTACGGGCATGGATTGACTGAAGGGTCTAACAAGGCTCATTACCTCTCAGCTCCTGACAGAGATGTGCATATGGATCCATGCAAGAAAATACCACATACCGATCTATTTAAGATAAATTTAGATGCAAAATGTTCTACACAGAAAGACTGGTATTGGCATGATGAAAATCTTTTCTTTTGGTAAAACATTAAAAGACTGTATGAGAAGATTTGGAACAACACGCAAATATCAGGGAAGATCCAACCGAGATAAATGGGGAATTCAAGATAGTGGAACATAACAATTCAATTTAATTACTTATAGTCTGGCATTTAAGGCCCGGGTGCACTCGCTTGGGGTGTCCACTGTCCAATGAGCTGTGTTGTTTGTCCAAAAAAAGGAGACAGTGAAGCATACAGGCAAAAGTCAAATTTGGAATGAAACTTGGCTTTCAAGCTTCTTTTACCGGCCATGCAACTATGAACTCTTTGTAAAGCAATCGCTAAATATGGAGATGGCAATCGTGATGGCAAGGGAAGCTAACATGGATTGGATTATTCATCTTGATACCGATGAGCTTCTTCGTCCAGCAGGTGCCAGGGAGTACTTACTGAGGCAATTGCTGTTAGATGTTCCAAATAATGTTACTAAATTCTTAACACCCTGAGGTCCCGAAGGGTTCAATCTAAGCTCCGATACCATGTGTAAGGCCCCTACTCAATAATTTCATTCATGAATTTTAATCCTATACATATATTTCAGCCATAGATGCAAATAAATGGAACCAACAGTAAATTTAAAACTTACATAAGCAACTATTTTATACTTAGAAAAATACCTGGAATGAAACTGATGATTTCTTGAGCTGTGGTTCTCCTTGTGAATGCAACAGACAGGTTACCAAAACAATCGTTTCCTCCCAGCCAATCTAGGAAACAATCCTAGACCCAAAAGATGCCTCTTTTGCCCCCGTGCCCAGAATTCCAAGAACGATGAGTCTCCCTTTCAAAACAGTTCATATCCTTCAACCCTTCCTCTTCACAATCATCCAGAATTTTGCACAAACAAGCCCACCCTTCTCCTTCATGTTCCCCTCCTTATTTAACTTCTCTCCACCTCCTCATACTTATGTAGATGTGATGGCATTTATGGGGATATTTATGCATTTAAGGAGATATTTTATGCATTTATGTGGATATTTTATGCATTTAAGGAGATATTAACTTTGATTTGATTATTTTAAGATCAATCGTATTATGTTTGTTTTTAACTTAATTAAATTGTCTTTATAATTAATTAAATTATATTATTATTTTATTGGTCCACTCACATATAATTTTTACTAAATTATATTTTGATTTTCTTGAATAATGCTCTCCCATGCATACGGATATAGAGCGGTATACGTGTTAGGTATCTTGTTGATATTTCGTTATATCTTAGCGAGATAAAAATATATTGTAATATTCAATTCGTTACTCTAACTTAGGTAGTCTTAATACTAGTGCGGGGTATGCGATATGTGCATGTGTAGCTATCATATGCGTATGTCGTATACTCGCTAATGTTATTTTGCTTATAACTTAGGAATGGGTCGTTACAATCATGCGTTCCTGCGTCATCTTGCTATAACATGCTTTGACGGCTCAAGGGAAAACAAACGAGATTGAGTCACAAAGACATCACACTCCGTTGACCCAAAGTCAGCTTAGAGGGTAAAACCTCAATAGACTCAAAAAGAGTCACATACTAACCCGAAGTCAGTTTAGAGGTAAGGACCTCATCAGACTTGATCCTAGATCAAGGTGTTGGACACAACCCATCCTAGACATAGAGAGTACGACAATCTCCGATGCGTCCATCGGTCTTGCTATGGTCTCTATCCACATTTCCCACCTCATTGGCCAAATGAGAGGTACTTCCCATGAGTCCGGAACTCCATGGGTAGGATGCATGCGGGGCATAGATAAAAGAAAGGGTGAACCAACTCAACATCATAACGGTGGGGTAGAAGCACAACAAGGTTCAACAAGCCTAGCCCCGTGTGTGCTTGTAGCTCCAAGAAGCTATCCCCAAGCCCCCTAGAGCTCCTAGAGCTCATAGTCCAACTCAAGGAGGACCCTCACAATAGGGTCTTTCCACGATTCCAAGCTTCTCACGGAAGGTTAGGAACTTGGCCTTCCCCAGGGGCTTCGTGAGAATATCTGCGACCTGCTCATCAGTTCCTATATGATCGAGCCTTACGACACCTCTTTGTAACATATCCTAGATAAAGTGGTACCTAATATCAATATGCTTGGATCGATCGTGGAACACAGGATTCTCAGAAAGACGAACCCCACTTTAGTTATCACAAAGGATAACGATGGTATCTAGCACATGTCGAAACAACTCACTGAAGAGCTTTCTCAACCAAACAACTTCACATTAGGCCATACTCACTATAATGTATTCGGCCTCAGCGCTGCTCAAAGCCGCCGACTTCTGCTTCCTGCTCATCCAAGATATCAAAGAAAAACCCAAGGTGAAGCAACATCCAAACGTGCTCTGATGATCCACCACACTACCAGCCCAATCGGCATCAGTATATCCATGGAGTCTCAAACTCCCGACAGTGTATCTCAGCCCATGGTTGATTGTGCCCTGAAGATATCTCAATAGATTCTTGGCACCAATCTAGTGAATGTGATGAGGCTCAACCATATGTTGACTCAAAGTGTTCACTGCAAAACATACGTTTGGACGAGAGTTCACTAAAAACATCAAGGCCCCTACGAGTTGTCAATACTCAGTGGCATTTCCCAGCTCGGGCCCAACAACGCTTCCACACAACTTCTTAAAGTTGAGTTCCATCAGTGTCGACACAGACTTATAGTCCACCATACCAAATATCTCCAGTAGCTTCACGACATATTTTCCTTGAGAAAGGAAAATCTCGCCTGGCCTTTTCTAGACCTCCAGGCATAGGAAATAGTGCATCAGTCCTAGGTCTTTCATCTCAAACTCAGAAGCTAGCTCCCTCTTACATTGATGAATGAGAGGGTAAACACCTGTTAGGAAGAGATCGTCCACATAGAGAACTAGAATGAGAGGCCTTTCTTTGTCAACCTTGAAGTAAAGGTTTGGATCAACATCACTTCGAGTGAAGCCCAACTTCATCAAGTAGCTATCTATCCTCTCATACGAAGCCCTAGGGGCTTGCTTCAACCCATAGGGGACTTTCTTCAACCTGCATACATATGAGTCTCTATCTTGGACTTCGAACCGCAGAGGTTGCTCTACGTAATCCTCTTCCTTTATTGAACCATGCAGAAAAGTAGTCTTCACATCCATTTGATGGAGACTCCATCCTTGTGTTGCAGCAAGGGCAATGATAGATTGAATGGTGGTATAGCCAAGGTTACTTGGGAGCGGGAGCGGGAGCACCATTTTCAGAAGCTCCCGGTCTGGGAGCGTTTCGGGGAGCATTTTTTTATAATATATATATTTTTATATTTTGATACACATATGTCAACAAAAGCATGTATAATGATGAATTAGACATAAAAAACATAGAAACATATATTGAACCATATAACATCAATCATCTAGAAGTTATAATCTTCTAATCTAGTAGATTATGTTTCTAATCTAGAAGTTAGAAACATACAACATATTGACTCTTGAGTCTCATGATTCATCAATCGCAAAGTTTCAAGCTTTCAAAATTCAATATATAACATTTATCATCATCGATTCATGGATCACCATAGTTGTACTTGTAAGTTAAATGTAACATTTACAACAAAGAATATTTAATATGAAATGAAATGTTATAAAATGAAACGAAATGAAGCAACTTTCAAATTTCATGAAGCAATATATTCATAATTCATAATGAGTTACAAACTTTTAACAACCAACTTCAAAATTTCAAACTTCAAACTTAAATTGTCATATATTGTTTACAAAAAATATCATAATAAATATGAAAGAGTAAAGTTTCAACAGTTATAAAAAGTTAAAAACTACTAGAAACTAGAAAAGACTAGTACATCTATTTTATCTATTGGTTGGCCTCTTGCCACGAGAAATGACCCATTTTTGAAATTTGAGCAGATAGTATGGTGGTCTTCTAAGGTTGGCCTTAATGCTTGTTGACAGTGTCTTCCCTTAGAAAATATAATTAAATTAGTGTGAATAAATTCTCTAGAAATGTTAAAGGATATTTGTAAAGATGTAAGAATGAAGACTAATTTCTCTAGAAACGTTAAAGGGTATTTGTAAAGATGTAAGAATGAAGAGAAGATACTTTATGTCAGACAACCACTTAAAGATAATGATCCAATCAAATATTCACACAAATTTCCAAGATGTATCCTAGAAGAAAATGAAAAAGCTCTAACCTGTGGTTTGTCTTGGACGAAATAATGTGCAAATTGTCAACCATAGAAATCTAGATGGTTGTAAAGATTTAAAAATCTTAAAAACGATGGCGTATTAATAAACACTGAACACATATTGAGAAAATCACATGATACATCTAGTTTTTGGAACACTTCTAACAAAATATCATCCTAAAAGATACAGCAAGATACTGTAGTGTTGGGGTCACATTAGGCAGCTTAAACTAGGGCTTTGATTTTGATATCATTGTGCAGGAAGCCACATGCTTTTTTATGTGATGGATGCTTAAGAAAAAAAATGGGATCTTTCCTAATAAAATATAATAGAGTTAAAATCTTAGAGTTGTAAGTCAGTCCCTAGGGGGAGAATGGGATCTGCACTTTAGATGACTACTTAGGTATTCGGCATGTCCAACAGATGGAGAACACGTAGAATGTGTTGCTAAGGAATAAATTAATTTCTTTTAAGGAAATGGGAAATTCAAACTAGAAGGCATATCATTAATTATCCAAAGTTTAAGCAATTGCATTTTCATCAACTTGTTACCCACTTTGCCATTAAGGTCATAAAATCTCTAAAAAATAGTGGATGGGAAAATACACAAGCCCCCATCTCATGCAAGCAATATGGCCATGACCTAAAAGGGTAGAGGAATTGGTGAAACATCAACAAATATATCACTATCTCCAATAAGATGGCATATCCTGATTGCAAAGGACTTTCAACTTGGTTTCAATGTGAGAAAGGAGTAGGTGTAAGGAATTAACAATAGTACAAAGAATGATTTCATAATATTTAGGCCCTTTTTACAGTGGAGAGAAATTGTTGTTGAATTAAATATTGAGTTTCAAAGGGTCATATATTCTGCTTATAATAACTACAACACAATGAGTCTTAAAGCTAAGCTTTTGTTTTTATTCCTTAATGAAAATTAGTCTTTACTCATATCTTGACAGTTGATCCTTGCATAAAACGAA
The DNA here is from genome assembly GCA_034641835.2 of Pinus albicaulis. Classification (NCBI taxonomy): domain Eukaryota; kingdom Viridiplantae; phylum Streptophyta; class Pinopsida; order Pinales; family Pinaceae; genus Pinus; species Pinus albicaulis. Next base: position 698,084,418 of record CM076569.1, on the reverse strand, counting down.
TATGATGTATGCTTTTTAACTAGTTTGAACGAAATCCATTCCAATTTATGGTAGGAAATTTTGTCTCAAGATTGTTAAAGGATATACCTTTCCTGGGTTTACAATAAATTAATGGCCATCACCAAATGGAATTGTATCATAATATGTTAAAAAATAGTTAATACACAAATTATATTGACAATATAGTTAGGTTGGAAAATGGATGATTTAAGAAAATGGAGAGCAAGTAATTTCATTTAGAACCAAGTCTTTAAGCAAAAAAAACGCTCCCGAAAATGCTCCCTCCCTAAAAAAAACGCTTCCGAAAATGCTCCCTCCCTAAAAAAAAACTCTCTCTCCCTTAAAAAAAAACGCTCCCTAAAACGCTTCCTTTCTAAAAAAACGCTCCCTAAAATGCTCCCTGGTAGAGAGCGTTTTTCCTGTTTAGGGAGCGCTGAGGGGAGCGTTTTCGGGAGTGCGCTCCCAATGCGCTCCCAAAATGCTCCCGCTTGGAGCGCGAATTGGGAGTGGGTTCGAGAGGGGGGGATGCTCCCGCGCAATCCTGGGTATAGCGAGTGACAGGTGAAAATATATCATCATAATCTATGCCTTCTTTTTTAGGGAAGCCTCAGGCAACAAATCTTGCCTTATACTTTTTAGCACTTCCATCTGCTCCATGCTTGATTTTGAAGAGCCATTTCGAGGTGACAATAGATTTGTCCTCCGGTCTCGGGACCACTTCCCATACATCATTCTTCATAATGGACTCATATTCTTCGTGCATAGCATCCTTCCAAACTTGATGCTTTACGGCTTCTTCAAATGATCCAGGCTCAGGTTGTACAATTGTACTCATCGCTGCTAGGTACCCTTGGTACCTATTCGGCTTCTTGCTTTCACGGAATGTCCCCCTTGGGGCAATATGTCTCTCGGCATCTTCGAGAGTGTTCCTGAGCCATGAGGGTATCCTCTTATTTGAAGGAGGTGGATCAATAGGATCCATTGGTCCTTCAACATCGGGCATAGGTTCATCCTTCGATTCTTCCTGCCTTCCAACTTCTTCTTCTTCTTCTTTGTCTTCCTTTGAGCTAGGAAGATTTCTTACTTTCTTGAGGGCAACATCTTCATCGAAGGTGACATCGTGGCATATCTTCACTTCTCTTTGACCAAGCACATAGATTCTATATGACTTTGAAGTTTCACTGTAGCCCACAAACATTCCCTTCTTTCCAGAAGCATCCAAATTACTTCTCTTTTCTTTCGGCACATGAAAATAAATAGGACTTCCAAAAACTGTAAGTGGGAGACATAAGGCTTCTTACCAGAGAAGACTTCTTCGGGAGTTTTGGAGTCCAAAGCGGAATGCGGCCATCTATTTTGAACGTACACAATAGTGTTCGCAGCTTCTCCCCATAGAAACTTCAGAAGACCTTGGTCATTTAGCATGGCACGGAAAACTTCCACAATGGTCCTGTTCTTTCTTTTAGCAACACCATTTTTCTCAGGAGTATACACAGTTGTGGTCTCCCTCTTAATGCCATCTTCCTTGCAAAAGTCATTGAACTCATTTGACTCATACTCGGTCCTCAAAATTTTGATTTCTTTCCCGATTTGATTTTCCACCAAGGCCTTGAAGGTACAAAACCATTTGAATGCTTCGTCTTTCTTCATGAAATATATCCAGGTCTTGTAGGAGAAGTCATCTATAAAAGTCATGTAATAGGAATATCCTCCCAAGGATTTTATGGGCAAATACCAGATTAATCAAAATGTATCAATTGCAAGATATCAGATGCCTTTGTGACACTTGAGGGGAATGGTCCCCTTGTATGCTTCCCTTCGGCACAACCCTGACATATACCTTCATGATCATCTTTAAACTCGGGCATTCCTGTCACCACCTTCCTTGCTTCGGGAAGGGCTTTGTAATGAAGGTGTGCAGAGCTCCGGTGCCATAGCTTGGTTTGAAGAGTTGTATCACATGACATAGCCCCCAACGGACTTCCTCCAGCCTGGTAGAGTGTATCAACTTTAAAACCAATAGTAAGAGCTTCTTTGAAGTTCTTCTTCTAGATGCGTATCTTGTCATCAACGAATGCCACCTTGAATCCTTTGTCTTCCATTGCCGAAATAGACACAAGGTTCTTCTTCAAATCAGGTACGTGCAACACATCTTGTAAGCAGAGGACTTGACCTTGAGATAGATGAAGGGTCACAGTCCCTGTCCCTTTCACGGGATAGGTGGCATTATCTCCAAGGGTAATTTCTAAATTAGTATCCTTCTCAATCAAATTAGAGAGGGCTTCTTTATAACCAGTGAGGTGCCTTGAAGCACCGCTATCAATCAACCAAACATCCAGGGTGTCGGGAGGAGATGCAGCAAAGAGGGCAGATACAAGAATATATTCATTTTCTTATTATCAACAACATTAGATTCATCGTACCTAGAATTCTTGACCTCTTGAAAGGTTGCCCATTTCCACTTCGATCAGAGGGAGCCTTCCTCTTTCCTTTGAACCTGTTGTTCCTTTGATTTCCATTCCCCCTGAAGTTGTTGTTGTCATCATCCTTGGGAGAGTCCCTTCTATTGGGGTACTCTCTTGCATAGTGACCAGTCTTGTTACAAGTGTAACTTCTTCCCTTCCTTCCTTTGGGCCCCACTCTTACATGGTTTTGATTTCTCGGGTCACCATAGTTCTTCTTATTTACATGAACGACGAAGGCAGTAGGGTCACCTCCATTTCCATTAGAGGGATGGTCTCTCTCCATCATTCTTGTCTCCTCTTGAGTGCAACTTGTCAACAATTCATCAAAATCAGAAATCAAATTATTATTAAGAATCGTAGTATTAAATACATACCAGTCTCGGGGAAGTCCTCCAAGAGCAATGAGGACGAGCTCTCGATCAACTACTTCTTCTCCTATGGCAAGGAGATCATTCCTGATTTCTGTAAGCCTCATAAAATATGATTGGAGAATTCATCTTTGCCCTTCTTTATATTCTTCAACTTGTTCTTGAAGAAAAGCACTTGATTAGCATTGCAAGCCTTGAACATGGTAACCAATTTATCATACATCTCTTTAGATGTGCCTAGCTTGGAGATGTAAGAAACCAAGTGCTTATATATTGAATCCCTGATAATCATCTTTGCTTTGATTTCTCCTTTTTCTATACTTCGTCTTTGTGGCAGCCGGTGCATTTGATGGAGGCTCATGGGTCTTCCCCTACACATAGTCCATGACATCTTGGTCTTCCAAAGCCAAATCCAAGGACATCTTCCATGCATGATAGTCAGACTTGTCAGTCAACTTATCATCAGACTTGAAACCCTTGTATGTGGAGGCCATTGATCCTTGATAGGATTTCTTCTTCGGTGATTGCTTTTCACACTATCTTTGGGTTTGTCTTCACCTCAGCTCGAATACCATGTTAAATTTAGATAAACATGGTATGTTCTATGATTATTGCAATTTTACTTCAATATTTCTTATAGGCTCGATTCAATTTAGCAATCACATAAACATGAAAATAAAAAGTTGATAGAACATAATAATAGATCAACAGAAGACAAGCCAAATAATATATAAGAATTTGTAATTCTCCTTGTCCAGCAAATGAATAGATAAATGTTTGTTACAACAGTCAACAGGATGCCCCAGCCAGCAAAGTCTTGAGTTGTTCAAACCAACTTCTCCAACAGCAAAATCAGGGTTCCACAAGTGTCACACACACAACTCAAAGACAACTCCAAAAGTCAACACAAGTCAACCCAAAATGGTCAACGCAAAATTCAACGCTGCAGTCAAAGGGGCTTCGGTCAAAGTCAACGTTTAGCCTTGATTTTTGTGCCCATCAGTACGACCTTCAAAAATCGAAATTTTTGCCCAAAAAACGCAGTCGAAGTCCAAGTGTTGACCCAAAGTCAACATTGGTCAACACTGTCCAAAAACCCTAAAAAATAGTCTGAAAATTGCTGCAGCTTCTTCAGGTTCAGATTCACACGTGTGAAGGAGGGAAGCATGTCCTAGGCTGTACGAACCAATCACATCATAAGATGAATGTGTGAGTTGAGTTGATGATGAAATGGACATCATCTCTCTCCAATTTATATCCATCTATGAGGGTGTGTGACACATCTGTGGGGCTTATGAGCCTACATTACAAATCTAACCGACCTTGCACATGTGTGGAAAATAAAATCAAGATATATGTTCTGCTCATCCAAACAAGATGATCTCTAGATCAATCTTGCACCTCTCCGAAAGAGGAATCCAACAAAAATATAATCATCATCATATGAGTAGTGCAACATGGAGTTTGGAACTAGTTGCCCAAAATCAACGTGAATTCCTTCATGAAGACAGAGAACAAGCTTGAAGGAGCTACAAATTTCAGGGCATGGAAGACTAGAATTGGCCTAGTGCTTGCATGACATAAGGTCTTGGGTATTGTATTGGGAAAGTTACTGAGCCAACTAACCAAGCAAGAAAATACAAGTTTCAGGGAGATGACATCTTGGCTAGGAGCATCATTGTGGAATCTGTTATGGATCATTTAATTCCATATATTGCTAATCACAAATCTTCCAAGGAGATGTATGATACCCTCATTGGATTGTACACCATCAATCAATCTATAAGTCTAAGGGGTCAGCTTTGTGAGGTCAAGATGACAAAGAACGATGCTGTAGCATCATACTTTGTGAGAATATCTGAAATTAGAGAACAACTCAAAGCTATTGATGAAGAAGTATCTGAAAAAGAATTAGTAGTTGTAGAAAAGTGTGGTTTTCTTAAATCTTGAGACTCTTTTGCAGCAAGCATTAGTGGTAGAGAAAATACATCTTCCTTTGATAAGTTGTGGGCTGCTTGCACTCAAGAAGAATCAAGGCTCCTATCCAGAGGCAAGATTGAAAATCCAGGTGAAGACTCTCAAGCTTTTGTAGCTCACTCAAAGAATAGCAAAGGTAGAAGAAATGTTGGAAGATTTCAAAGAAATTCAGGTAGAAGACCTAATTCAAGACATGCTCCAAGAAGAGGACCTGCTCCACAAAAAATTCCTCCTCCTCCCTCTCAAGAAAGAAGAGACATGAAAAATGTTCAATGGTTATGTTGCCAAGCATATGGTTACTATCAAAATAGGTGTCCTCAAAAGAATGATTATCAAAGAAATGAGTATCAAAGGGATGATGATCAAAAAAGGAGAGGGAAGCACCATGCTTCTGCAACTGACCTTAATGAACTCTCACATAAGAGGAGGCCTAGAAAGAGAGGTTTTAATGATAAATACAGGTTCTATTGCAAGTCATGATGAAATTTGGCTGGTGCATAGTGGTGCCTCTAGGCACATGACTAGAAGTCGTGAACATCTCTCTGAATTGGTTGAAAATAAGATAGCACAAAGGGTTGAGCTTGGAGACAATGGCAAGTACAAATTCAAAGGCATTGGTTCATTGTCCTTCAAATTGGAATCACGAGGTAATGTCTCTATTAATAATATTTTATATGCTCTTGGTTTAAATAAGAACTTGTTTCTATTTCATCTCTTGAAGACAAAAGATATAGAATTGCTTTCGTTGATGGAGAAGTTCTAGTATGGAAGCAGGAGGACTCCAAGGTCATTGGTGTGTGAATTGGAAGCCTATATTGTCTCATTGGATTCTCAGTTCAAGCCTTGTTGCACAACACCATTGATCTTTGTGAGCTATGGCATCGAAGGTACGCTCATGTTCGTTATAAAGCCTTGTCTAGAATGAAAGATTTTGTTAAAGGTGTAATTGGAATCAAGATTGAGCATGATGGAGTTTGCAAAGGATGTGATCTTGGGAAAAATGTCAAAGGGCGATGTACTAGCAGTGATAGTAGATCCAAAGGAATCTTGGATCTTGTGCATTTTGATGTTTGTGGGCCTATGTCTGACAAATCCTTGGGTGTTCATTTGTACTATGTCACTTTCATTGATGATTACTCTCGTAAAACATGGATTTATTTCTTGAAATACAAGGATGAAGTATTTGAGAAGTTTCAGGAATTCAAGGCACATGTTGAAAATTCTACAGGAAGAAGGATCAAGACTTTAAGGTTTGACAATGGAGGAGAGTATGTATCCAAGGAATTGATTTCTTTCTATAGGGATGTTGGAATTAAAAGGGAGCTGATAGTTCTCTACTATCCTCAACAAAATGGAATTGCCGAAAGGAAGAATAGGACTATTATGGACGCTGCCAAGGCCATGCTTCATGATCAAGGGCTACCAATGTTTCTATGGGAAGAAGCTTCAAATATAGTTGTTTATGTCCAAAATAGATGTTCACACTGATTATTGGATTACAAGACTCCTTAAGAAGTCTTCATAGGTGAGAGACCAAATGTTGAACATTTAAGAATATTTGGTTGTTCTGTTTATGTCCATGTGCCCAAGGAGAAAAGGACGAACTTGGAACCTTCCGAGAAGAAGGGAACTTTTGTTAGCTACAATGAAAATTGAAAGGCCTTCAAGGTTTATGTACTAGGACAATGTTCTATTGAAACTTGCAGAGATGACATTTTTGATGAAGATTCTACTTTCTGGAAGTCCGAGGATCACACTTGAACTTTGATGATGAGATGCAGGTGGCTCCTAAGAATGTGAAATTGAAATCCAAAGAACCTGAACCTATGGAACAAGATCCTCATGAAGAATCTGATGATCCACATGAATTTGTTGACTCACCTAGAGTTACTCTACCTAAAACTAGAAAGAGACTTACCTGGCTTGAAAGAGCTTTGAAGGAAGCTGAAGGACATGCAACACCCAGTGGGACTTTCAGGGAAAGCAAGAGGCCAAAGAAGTATTCAGGCTATGCAACAATTTTGAAAATTCCTCCTATCTAGAATCCTATTATAAAAACTGGTATTGATTCTTCTAACTGATAAATTAATTATTCAGTTTATTGCTATGACAACATCGAATTAAACACATTGCAACCTTCACTATATAAACTGCGGAAAAATACAAGTGTTGAAACAAAAACTGGACAAGAGTAAATCATAAACACATCTGACACAATTATTTTTGGACTAATTTCCCTAGAAAAGCCCAATGCGGGAAAACCGGTGGAGCAATTGAGGGTTTATATATTATGCAACAAATTTTATGACTACAAGTTTATGATTGACAAATCTGTCCAATCATGCAGAGAAATTGACAAGAAAGATCTTGTGAGACAAACCTCCCTCCTCCACTGGAACCTGACACTGATCAACACCCAAAACGAACTGCCTTGCGCTGCCTCTATGCAGTCTCTGTGTCACAGTTGTGGTTGCCCTCTGTCTCTACGCTAGTCTCTCTGCTGGTTGGAAACTGGGGCCTTGTGGCCTCCGGAAAATCTCTCCGAGATCTGGCATTGACCCAACGTTGTCTCCTAAGCAAAAATATGAAGACCTCTTAGGCTCTGCGCAGTGCCTGCGTAGCCTTTGCGTCACTGGCTTTGCACTGCCTCTGTGGCTGTCACTGTCTCCTCTGCTATGCACTCTCCAGATTAGGAATGCTTCCAACCGAAATTAGTGTCCCTCTCTGCGTAGAATCTCTAGATTGAAGCTTCTCTTCGAGCACTGCTCACTAAAGAAATCGATCTCTTGATCCTTTTGATGTTTCATGCGTTTTCCAAATGACCCTTCAAGCCCTTCTTATAGTCTTCTCATTGAAAATTCAACGGCTGAGATGAAATCTCTAATCAACGAATAAGATTAACTTTTGAATTGATCTGCTTTTTCTAGAACATTCACACCCATATTCTATTAATTCACTTTAATTATTTTATTTTCCCAAGTTTAGACTGAGGGTCCCTTTAAAATAATTAATTTTTTCATTAAAATACAATCTGGGTGGAATTTCCAAAAACGATTTCTGGGTTATTTGGAATACATGTGTCTAAGCCTCCCTGCAAATTTTGAGACTTAGAGCACATCCGGTGCTACCAGAAATCAACACTCCCTCTTAGCAAGGAATGTGCTCTGGCAATAAACTCTGCTGAGTACTGCTATGATTCTGCAACATCTCCCTCTACGTTGTTGATGTCTGACACTCCTGCCCACCAACTCTGTGAAAACACTGCATATGTACAACTGCTGATACTGCCACTATCAACACTGCATCTGTACTGCAACTCCCTCTCAAATTCTGCATTCATGCTATTGCTGACCAAGCCATTGCCAACTTCTACTGCACTGCAATACTGTTTCTTACTGCATCTGAAAAAAATCCAAAATTGAACAAGTGTTTAGCATGATGCATCTCGACACTGAAGATATGACTGCTGCTAGTCTCTGCGTTGTCCCTCTGAAGCTGCTGTGCTGCTGCTGACTTCTGCGTTGTGCTTTCCTGAACTGCTGCCAACTCTGCTCTGCGCTACTCAGGTTCTGGCACTGCTAACTACTGTACTATCACTTCTGCATTCCTCTGCACCAACTGGCACTTGTCCATCCTGCTACATTTGATTTTGGCTCGCGTAGCAAGGTATTGATCCGAGAGGTGGACTCCTCAAGGATCTTGCCCATCCTGTAGATCTTTGGGTCTACAACTCCAAATCAACCCACTTCCCTCCTAGAGGTATATGAGCTATCATGGCGAACTCCTCATCGATCTTGGCAGGTGCGGCTTGCGAATCGTGCTTCTTGTCTTTCTCTCTCTTCTTTTGAGGACACTGTGTGGCATAATGACCCATTTCGCCACACCAGAAGCACTTGATCTTGGAAAGATCATTCTTCCTCCGACGCTGCTCCTGTTGCCCCTTTGATGCAAGGGCCAAATTATCTTCCTCCTCCTTCGGCTTCTTCCCACTACTACTGCTGCCCTCAAGTTGACACTTGAGTAAGTCCCTCCCCATCTCTTCTTGCTGAAGAGCAACCCACATTGACTCCCAGTCTGGCAAATTCTCTCTGTCCAGGATACTCTGGACAAAGACCTGCTAGTCTTCGGACACTGAGTTGAGGGCCAATTCGGCCATCTTGGTGGCCTGAGGAGCTGATCCCACAACTGACAGCTAATCTCGGTTCTCCTGAAGTCTAGACAGGAACGGATCAATGTGCTCACCTTTCTTCATCCTAGTAGTCTGCATCTTCTCCTCCAGATACATCTTCCATTGCTCGGAAGATCCTTGATATAACTTCTCTAAGGCCTGCCACATTTCTCTAGCTGTTTCTTTGCTAGCTATGTGACACACAACATGATCCCTCACGCCATCAAGGATCAGGCGCTTTGCCTTAGCGATATTCTTCTTGTATTCCTTTAGAGGATCTCCATCTACTGGAACAACCACCACACCTTCAACAAAGAGTTTGAGATCATGCTCATCTAGCAGGAATTTGATCCTTGTTTGCCATATCACATATTTGGAGGCTCCCTCCAACCGGTCTTGATCTCTCAGCCTTCTTGTTGCCATTTCTGCCGATTGAAAATGTCGAATTTAGCTCCCTCTCTTTCTCCTTTGCGCAACACTGGACTGGCTTGTGCACTCCTCGCTGGAGATGGTAGATTTTCCACCCAAAACTGCTGCTCAGCTCTCGAAAAATAGAATTCCCCGGCTAGGAATTCCCTGAGGAAGAAAATTTCCTCAAGTGTCTAGAGATCTGTCTTCTGACGCTTCTGCACCCACAATCTCTACTGTGCAGAAAAATGCGTCCCTCCGGATGCTGATTTGTGCTGATCTACTGCACTGCTCCCTCTGCCAATGCCAAATTGCAATATGGAAAAATATTTCCTCTTTGTCAACTCACTTAGAGAGAAATTTTCCTTGCTGGTTTTGGCCCTCCTGGCTTGGACTGCGCAATCACATGGGAGATCGATTTGTTGCTTACGCAGTGCTTTGATCCCGACTTCACCAACGCTGGATCTATGGATCTGTTCTTCTATTCCTCCTGCACTTAGCTATACAAGCTTTGATAACATGTAAAAATTCCTCCTATTTGGAATCTTATTGTAGCAACTGGTATTAATTTTTCTTACTGATAAATTAATTATTCAGTTTATTGCTACGACAACATCGAGTTAAACACACTGCAACCTTCACTAAATAAACTGCGGAAAAATACAAGTGCTGAAACAAAAACTGAACAAGAGTAAATCATGAACATGCGGCTGAAATTAGGCATGAATGATATGTTTTGCGGAAAAAACCAATCGGAAAACCGATGCCTGTAACAGGGTTTATATATTGTCAAGTAAATTTTTGGTGCAAAGTCTATGAGTTTAATAAATCTTTCGATTCATGCAAAAGAAAGCTGAAGCAAGAAAGATCTTGTGATTAAAATATACTCCCTCCATAGGAACGACAACGATAAACACCCAAAGCAGGCGCCACTGCTCTTTGCCTCTGCGATGACTGTCACTATGGAGTCTCTGTCATCACGGCTATCGCTGCCTCTTTGTCTCTTCTTCAGTTGAAACTTGGGCCTTGTGTTCTCCGGAAAATCATTCGGGATAAAACGCATTGGTGTCTCCTACGACAAAAATGAATCCCTCCTCGGGGCTGCGAGTGCGGGCGCTGTTTCCATCACGGCTCTGCATTTCTATGGCTCTCATTGTCTCCTCTGCTATGTACTGTTCGGATTAGGAATGCTTCCAACTAGAATTGTTGTCCCTCTCTGCGTAGAATATCTAGATCGAAGTTTATCCCTGAGCATTGCTCACTAAAGAAATGGATCTCTTGATCCTTTCGGTGTTTTGTGTGTTTTCTAATTGACCCTTCAAGCCCTTCTTATAGTCTTCTCGTTGAAAACTTCAGCGACCGAGATTAAATCTCTAATCAACGGCTAAGATTAACTTTTGAGTTGATCCGATTTTTCTAGAACATTCATACCAATATTCTATTAATTCACTTTAATTATTTTATTTTCCTAAGTTTAGACTTAGCGTCCCTTTAAAATAATTAATTTTTTCAATAAAATACAATCCGGGTGGAATTTCCCAAAACGATTTCTGGGTTATCTAAAATACACGTGTCTAAGCCTCCCTGCAAATTTTGAGACTTAGAGCACATCCGATGCTACCACAAATCAACAACAGTGATGTGGAAGATCATTGAGCCCGAGCCATCTACCTATGAAGAAACAGTTGAACATCAAGTTTGGAAAGATGCTGTGATTGAAGAGTACCAGTCTATATTGAAGAATGATGTTTAGGAAATTGTGCCAAGGTCTGAAGGGAAATCTCTTGTGTCTTCCAAATGGATATACCAAATCAAGCATGCAGTTGATGGAAGTATTGAGAAGTACAAAGCAAGATTTATGGCCTGAGGATTCCTCGAGAAAGAGGGAGAGGATTATGATGACACATTTGCTGCCATTTCCAGGTATGCTTCTATTATATCTATTCAGGGTTGCGGGGGAATCCCCCCGCTCAACCCCGCTCCCAAAATGCGCTCCGAGTGGGATTGATTAGGGAGTGCGCTCCCGAGATAGAAAAAACACTCCCTATTTTTTCATGAGCATCCCCTCCCTAAAAATGCTCCGGGAGCGAATTTTTTTAAGGAGGGAGCGCTCGGGGAGTGTTCGCTCTCAAGCGCTCCCCTCTGAAAAAACGCTCCCATTCGAAAGAATTCGGCGCCGACCGCCTGGAGAAGGGGAAGGCCATGTTTTTTTTTTTTGGAGGGAAAGAGGGGGAGGAGGGGGGGGGGGGAATAAAAATCCCTCCCTCTCCCCATTATCATCATTCTCAACATTCAAGGGAGAGCAAGAAAGAGCAAGAGAGGAGAGGAGAGAGCAAGAGAGAGCAAGGGAAAGGAGAGCTTTGAGAGAGCAAGGAGCTTGGAGAGGATATTAGAGCTTGGGATTGAAGGACAAAGAGGTAGGATCTACACTGCAGAGTCTAATCTAGATTTTTTTTTCTATGTTGCATTTTAATTTGTTGAAAAATAAAAAATTGATATTTTTTTCTATGTTGCATTTTTTCTCATTCCCATTTGGCATTCCTCCATTTTTTTGCAGGCTAAAAACTTGAAACATCATGGCTATATGAGTGAATATTTTTAAGGAGGGAGCGCTTGGGGAGCATTCGCTCCCGAGCGCTCCCCTTTGCAAAAACGCTCCCGTCCGAGAGAATTCGGCGCCGACCGCGCGGAGAAGGGGAAGGCCGCATTTTTATTTTGGAGGCAAAGAGGGGGGGAATAAAAAACCCTCCCTCTTCCCATTATCATCATTCTCAACATTCAAGAGAGAGCAAGAGAGAGCAAGGGAAAGGAGAGCTTGGAGAGAGCTTGGAGCTTGGAGCTTGGAGAGGATATTAGAGCTTGGGATTGAAGGACAAAGAGGTAGGATCTACACTGTAGGGTCTAATCTAGTTTTTTTTTTTCTATGTTGCATTTTAATTTGTTGAAAAATGAAAAATTGATTTTTTTTTCTATGTTGCATTTTTCCCATTCCCATTTGGCATTCCTCCATTTTTTTGCAGGCTAAAAACTTGAAACATCATGGCTATATGGCTTGGCATTTTCTTCTTGTTGGTTCCTTTTTTTCGTTATTACGGTGTTGGAGAGTAGAAGAAAGAGGGTTATTCAAGACGAGGAGGATGAGGAAGTGAGTTATAGTGGATTTGATGAAAGAGGGTTATTCATCACATGTTTAATTTAATTAACTTTAATCTTTTAATTTTCCTAAGTTAGACTTAGGGTCCTTAATTAAAAATATTAATTAATTAAATATCTCTTAAATAGGATGGAATTTCTTAAATCGCTTTCTGGGTTTTGGAGATCTCATGTACTCTAGTCCCTCCACAAAGTTTGGGAGCTAGAGCACATCCTATGCTACCCCAACACCCCAAAATCTGAACACTCCCTCTTAGCGAGGAATGTGCTCTAGCAACAATACTTCACCCCGAAGTTTTGCACTGATTTCTGGTGTGGGTCTCTGCGCTGATGTTTGGCCTACTGCCCGTCATCACTGCGTTGCTGCTCTCCCGTATTGCTGCCCATGACACTGCTACCGCCACTGCCTCTGCCACATCTGTACTGCAACTCCCTCTCAATCTGCTGCATCGTGCTGCCAACTGCTGCACTGCAACTCAGTTGCTGAGAGTAAACAACTAAAGTACTCCTGCCCAATCTTTGATAGACAAGTCAGTTGGGCTGCATCTCATCACTGTAGCTCCATAGGTTGCTACTCTGTGCCGTCATCTGGAGGTTGCTGTAGCTGTGCACTGCGTAAGCAGACCTCCTTTGCGTTGAAGTCCCCTACGCTGTTGCTGCGCTGCGCTGTCCTCCTGAAGCCTCTATGCAGCTACAGCTCTGCACTGCGTTGTTGAAATCACATCAGCCCCTCTGCGCTGCTGCTGCTGCATCTGCACTGCGTTGCTCCCTCTCAGCATCCAGCTTTGCCTCTGCTCCATCCGTGATCTTCTGCACCCACTGCTCCACTTGTCCCGCTACTATCTTAAGGCTCCCGTAGCTCGTATGTGATCTAAGAGTTGGGCTACTCAAGGATCATGCCCACAATCTGTAGCTGCTCTACAGATCAAGATTGCCCCACTTTTGTGGTTCATGAGCGCTCATGGCTACGTCATCTTCGAAGCCATTGTCTGCTACAGTAGCCTTGGAGCTAGAAGCTTCCTTGCACTTTTTCTTCTGAGGACAATTGCTGGCAAAATGTCCTAGTTCGCCACACTGGAAACACTTGATCTTTGACAGATCACACTTCTTTCTCCCTTGCTGCCTCTTTGATGCCAAGGCTACATCTTCCTCTTCTTCCTTCACTTTTCTCGAACCAGTGCTGTACTATCTTTTGGTCATCCAACGAATTTCCTCTTGTTGGAGGATAACCCACATGTTGTCCCAGTTTGGAAGGTCCGCTCTGCCTAAGAGACTTTGGACAAAATTTTCCCAGTCCTCTGTGACTGCATTGAGAGCAGTCCTCACCATGACATCGTCATCTACCTTGACCCCCATGCCAGTCAGTTGATCCCGGATCGATTATAGCCTAGATAGAAAAGGGTCGATCTCCTCTCCCTTGGCCATCATGAATATCCTCAGCTGGTTCTCTAGAAGAATCTTTCTCTGGACGAACCTTTCTTCATATAATGTGGTTAGAGCTACCCACTTCTCATGAGTTGTTGCCTTCTCGGCTATGTGTGGAACCACATGATCTTTGACCCCATCCATAATGAACTGATTGGCACGTGCCACTACTTCTTCATGCTTCTCCAGGAGCTTTGCATCGGTCGGTGTAGCCAAGGCTTTCTCTGCATGCTCCCTCAAGCCGTATGCCTCCATGACTACCAGGATTCTAGCCTTCCAGATTGCAAAGTTGGACAGGTTGTCCAACCTATCCTGATCACGTAGTCCATGTGGCTCCATCTGCTCAGAAGTTTGTCGGAACGAATCCTCCTCTCTATGCTAGAGACTCGGATCTAAGGTCCTTGGCAAGACAGGTACCCTCTGCTCCCTCTGACAACTGGCTCCCTCTCTTGGAAGTCTGCCAAACAAAACGAATTAGCTCTCTTCGATCCTATGATCGATCTACAAATCTCGTTGGCAGGAAATATTCTGAGAAGTTGTTCTCCTCCCACTCTTCGTCAACTTAGCTTAGGTTAAATTCTGCACCGACAGAATTTTCACCCCACCAACAACTACTGAAGGTCTGCAGCTCAGCTTCCGGTTCTCGACACTCTGCACAGCAATCAGCCTCTGGATTGCGTCACCCCGGATGGCCTCTGCGTGAGCAGACTAGCCCAGCGCAGTGACTGCACAACGCAGGTTGCTCCTGTGTCCCTCCGTGTGGCTTGCGCTGCCTCTGCGTCACCCAGTAAGGACTGCGTCAGCCCTCTGCGTGGCTCTGCTGCCTCTGCGTCCCTCTGCTGTTGCGCTGCCCTCTCCGGGTCATTTGCTGTTGTTGTTGCTTTGTTTGTTGCTTTCTGCAACACAGATTCTTCAGCCTTCTTTCTGGAGACTCAGCTAGATCTGCAATCCCTCTGATACCATGTGAAAATTTCTGAATATGCTCAAACAGAAACCCTACTGTTAAATTTTTGATTTAGTTCTCCTACTTACATTAAGTTATTAATCTGAAATTTTCAGCATTAAAATCGAAGTAAATACATTAAAAATCTACACATACATATCTAAACCGAATAACATGCACAATGACAAAGTGACACACAAGGATTTTCTAGACAACTGTCCCCGGAAAAACCCAATGCGGGAAAACTGGTCTCGGTCTGGTGCTTCTCTGCCCTTGTTGTACTGTCGGCTTGGGATCAAGCCATCCCCTTCGCCAATACTTCCCCTCGCTGCAGCTGAAACACTTATGAAATTCTTAGCAAACCACGCCCTAGAATTCCAACTTAGTTTCAGTGCTCTGCCACTGTGTGTGTTTTCCAACTGACCCCAAGCCCTCTTCTTATAATTTTCTCGTTGAAACATCAACGACCGTGATCTAATCTTGAATCAACGGCTAAGATTAGAATATGCTTGATTCGTGTGAATTAAGTCATTTTCATCACATGTTTAATTTAATTAACATTAAATTTTCCTAAGTTAGACTTAGGGTCCTTAATTAAAAATATTAATTAATTAAATATCTCTTAAACAGGATGAAATTTCTTAAATCGCTTTTTGGGTCTTGGAGATCTCATGTACTCTAGTCCCTCCACAAAGTTTGGGAGCTAGAGCACATTCGATGCTACCCCAACACCCCAAAATCTCAACAGGTAAGAGAGTCATTGGCTACCATGGTATCAAGTCCACACTGGCAGGTACTAAAGGACAGGGCAACAACATCAGTTGACAGGAAAGGTTTTGAACAGGTGGAGGAGACTGCTCTTAATGGTCTGTTTTGGGCCGTGTGAGGGAAATTTTGAATTTCACCAAGTCCATTTATAGCATGATTTGCTTTGCAGATAAAGATAAACCAGTGATTGGGGAGGTGTATGAGTAGATGGATAGCATGTTGGGGCAAATAAAAGATGTTAAGGAAAATGATCCCAACTTGTATTCAATGATTCACAATTGTGTGTGTGCACTGTGGAATAAACTTAATGTTCCACTACATGCCTTGGCGTATATCCTTGTGCCAAAATAATACTCTCCATCTTGGTTGGGCCAACCTGCACCTGGGGGTGGGCTTAGGATCAAGCCTCATACAGATCTAGAGGTACAAGAGGGATATATGAAAGCATTAGACAAGTTGGTCCCTAACAGGGAGGAGTGTGCTAATTTACTACTCAGTACCTTCTGTGCAATAATTAAATTTTGAATTATAGTCTTGGTCAAAATCATTAATAATCTCTTACTTTCATCGGGTCCAAAAACCATATCACACATCTCCAAACATAACACATAAATATAAACTAGGAACCAACAATATTAAAAGAAATGCCTTAACAATACATTTTATGGTGAACTTATCTATACTTTTAAAAACAATTAACGAAAATCAAATTACTTTAAATAATAATAATAATTCAATTTAGGATTATTATAAATTTCAAATTATAAATAAACATATTGATTTAAAATTTTAAAATTTTGAGGTGCATCTGAAATTTGAAGTAATTCCAGAGAAGTTGCATGTATCTCACTGTGAACATCATTGATAGATACCTTTCTGTTCAGTGGAGGAATTTGCCATTAGTGGGTATGGCTGCATTGTTTATAGCTAGAAAATATGAATAAGTCTTGCCTCTAGAGGTAGGATAAGTTAGTGGCATCTGTAAAGTAAGGGTGGGTGTAAGGAAATCTTTAATGTATATATCTAATTAATAGAAGACCTTGTTGGCTGTTGAAAAGTACATACACTACATCAATATTTATAAAATAGGAATGACTGGAACTTTGATCACTTGCCCCGAAAGATCAATCCCTTTAAGATAAGATATATGGGCTTAAGGTGAATCATATATTATTTGTTGTATAGTAAGCCCAGAACGTGTTCTCACCCTAGTTTGGGCACATGAAAATACAGGTTTTAGACCTTCCAATATGAGCACGAGCTGAAGTTTGGCAGGCTCAAGATATTGCATGTATCAAACTTCCAACTAGATATATATTGGAGTAGGTTCCAATGCCTCTTTGGCATTAGTTTCATCAGAGGATGAGTATGTTTTGAGTGAAGAAGAGTCTCCCTCTATTATTTCCCCTCTCGAATGTTTAGTCCATTATGAGATAGGGTTGACCCAGGGTGGATAAATTACAAGTTTAATTCAAGGAGAACTACTATTTGCGAACTAGCAAGTAGATGGTTTCCATTTTTCTATGTGCTTGGGTACGTAGTGATTTGAAAAAATATATTTTTTTGACTATGTATTTGTTTTTAGTGCTTCTGCTCCAGCTGTTATTTGTATAGCTTGCTGCAATAATTTTACTTTCATTCTAAAATTAAGCTATGCACTAAATTACAAAGAAAAACAATTTTCCAAACAGTTCTTGATTGAAATAATTCTACACAACCCTAGGATAAATTTGCACAAAGGAGCATCTTGAGTGGCTAAACAAAGCATCTCCTCATATTGCATCTCATAGGACAATGTCAAAAGCTATCCTTGATTACTGATATGTAACAATTAACTGCCCAAGTGCTAACGATATTTTCTACTCTCCTACTCTATAAAATGTGAAGAACTTAAGTTAACATGGAAACTTTATGAAGCCCATTAGGATTTGTTTTTTCAGGAGTGAATGGTGCCATGGATAGCCTGCTAGGTTGATATCTGGAAAAAATGAAACCCCTACTATGTAGGAAGTTGCTTTCTAAATCTTAATGGAATAAAGGGGCTGATTTGAACTCCTACTACTTGAGAGTTTGTTGTAACTCTGGTCATCTACTTATTACTTATTGTATTAATTTATATTCCGAAATTTCAGCATTCTCTCCAAATTTTCACTCTCCAATATTTTAGGTCGCTGCATATTTGTTGAGTTGCCTTTACAATTCAAACCTGTAAACAATTCCAATTATTTACACGCTTGAATAATGTAAAAATGGGAAAATTCCATAGACTATTTTATTCATTAATTATATAACTTATTTAAATAAATAAATAATGAAAATAAAAACAATTTTACATATATAAAAGAAATTACAAATTCTTTTAAATCGAATAATACATTATTAAAATAATTACAAAATCTTTTAAATCAAATAATATATCATTAAAATAATTTTACTTTATTCTAAAATTAAAATCAATATATATAAAGTAATTAATGTCAAAAGATTTAAATATCAACCTCAATCAACCAATATTAAGTTGCGTTAAACATTTATTTAAAAAAAAAATCTAAATACTCTAATGCGGTGAGAAAATAGACAATACACAGGGTAATTTTTTATAAAAATCTAAATGGTGTGTGATGTAGTGAGAAAATACACAATACAACTTTTCGATGTCACAATAGACAATACACGTTCACGATATCATAACATAATGAAATTTAAGAATTTAAACATTTTCAAAGAGAATAACGAGTGCATACGTTGAGCAAGGGGATTGCCAATAAATTCAAAGAAAATCGAGGTCAAGTTAGTTTATAAAAGCGCAGTGCCCTCGGATTTGGCCTGCAGTGCCTGTGAGCAGACCGATTTTGCCCATATTTTCCATCAATGTTGCAAAATCTGAGAAGAACGACGTACCCTGTAATTCTTTGTTGACATATGCTTTTGCCTCGTTTTTGCTTAGAAGGGCAACATCGCATTGAAAGGGGACTCTATTATTCTTTACATTCACGTGATAATGTGTGTCAAATGTTCGAAAGCTACCCGGATCCATCTCTACTATCGTTTTATTTTATTGTCCCCAGGCTTGCATTTTATCTTCAATTGGGCAGCATAATATTTGTCCATGGATGGATCCGTATCCCCTTTTCCTGTAAAATTGTAAACCCTATTGCTAAAGGAGCTGCAGTGGGACTTCCCGATAGTGTGGGCACCTGTGCCTGTTGTATATAAGTCAATCCCAATAATAAACAAATGAGAAAAGAATAGAGTTGAGTATCGAAAATATTGGAGATTAATTACCAGATAACACAACAATGTCCCTCACATCAAGACCCTTGACAGAGAAACAGACCTCAATTGTCATGTAGAATGTCCGCGTGGGCACCATGCGGGATCTCGTCCGGCTCTGTGCAAAACCAAATGATCGAAAACAGGGGAAATGGTTGTAACAGAAGCCATGTTCTGTTTAGATTTGAATTTCAATTGGGCGCTCACGAATTTTGGAGCGATAAAAATTTGAATTTCAAATAAAAATTTGAATTTTAGGTGGGAGCCCGTGATGTATCCATTTTGGAGCTGAGGGTTAATGGTGGCCGCCGCCTGACAATGTATGTTCAACTCTAACAGGGTCATGTGGTGATCCCAAGACCAATCGGCCAGGTGAAAAGACATCAAGTTTTCGTGAACGGGCAACAAAGGTTTTCCGATGGGCAGGATTTCCGGGCTAAAATGTTGCCTAGGTAGATTACTCTAGTGAAATATCAAAGTAATTTTTGAAACAGTCTACACAAATAATGTCGCGGAATAAATCTAAGTGCTGAAAAAATTTGAACAAAATACAATGAAAAACATCCACATTTGACACAGTTATTTTTGGACTAAGTCCCCAGAAAAAGACAACTCGAGAAAACCGGTGTAGCAGATCTGAGGGTTTGTATTATTAAGCAGCAGAATCTTGAGTACAACTAGGGTGCCAACATCTGGAAAACCCTTAAGAGAAATTTAGACAATTTGGTGAAAATGTGAGATATACCTCACTCTGCAAGTCTTCGGCTGATCTGACAGCATTAGTGAAGCCCTCACTGCCTCTGCGTGATTGCCTACGCCAAAACTGCGTAAGCCTGCATGGGCAAGCTTGAGGAACTGCGTCATCTTCCTCTGCAACTGATCTAGTTGATCTAAGAATGGATTTTGGCCCTCCTGGCTCAGAAACCCCAACCTCTAGCTATCTTCGGACTGACTCCAAGAGGCACTGCGTTGCTTCTGCGTGATTTCCTGCAGGGACTGCGTCACCTCTTCAGAAAACCGTGCTCTTTATCTACGTCACTGCTGCCTCTCTTTGAAATGCACTCCTGGTCCTCTTGACTAGTTCTGCTTCTGCCTCTCTCTGAATCTGAACATTGAATCAAAATCAGTTAGCAAACCCTGCCCTAGTGATTCGATTATGTTCAAAAGCTATGTCTCCTCATGCAAATTCGAAAATGCTCAATGGCTCAAGTGTCTCAATGTATTTTCCATAGGCCCCTCACCCTCGTTATATTCTTTTGTTGAACCTTCAATGGCCAAGATTAAAACATAATCAAGGGCTAAGATTAACTTGGAGGTGATCCATGACTTTATCTAGAAGATTCACACTTGGTTTAATTAATACCCTTTAATTAATCAGTTTCCCTAAGTTTAAACTTAGGAAAACAATAAAAAACGATTAATTATTTTAATTAAACCATCTCTAAGTGGAATTTTCCAAAACCATTTCTGGGTTTTATGGAATACATGTGTCCTAGCCTTTATACAAAGTTACAAGGCTAGAGCACATCCGATGCTACCATAAATCAACAACCATCTGCTATCCCGCATAAGATCCAATGCTTCCCCTAGCCTTCAAGCACAAGAAGTCATTTAAAGTAATCGAGTTAAAGAGCTAACAAACCATGGAGAACAGGTGGAAACTTCATAATGGCATGCCCTTCCATAGTGGGGTTTGGCATGTCCTAATGTCTCCAAGCTCCAAAGGGGGTTAACAAAGTACCCTATTAACTGGTTTCTACCTTTAAAGGGGATAGTATGTCCAAGGTACAACCTTCAAATGGTGGTGGCATATGACAAAGAGATGAATGGAGTAGGGAGTGAAAGGAGAAAACCTGGGCCACGTGTCAAAGTACAAGGGTAGCTAGTAAAAAGGTAAGCACATACTTGGGTATATAATGTATAAGAGGGAGAAATCATGGTGCATGAGATACCTCGACCTTGATTTTTCCACCCTTATTTATATGCCTTTTTCCTTTTATGATTTTTCTTTGATCAACTACTCAGGGCTCAAGGATAAGAGCATGATGTGTAAGGTATAGCAGTGGGTACCCCCTTTATGGTAGGGCGGTTCATTGCCCAGTGCCCACCAGGGGTTGGGACAATCATGGGTTCCGGAATGGTAGAGGAGGCTCATCTAGGGCCTATGGAACTAGGGTGATGGCCATGGGTATGGGGTAGTGCTCATGCATTGGATTTTGCCCACGTGCTATATATGTTTGTCCCGACCATATTTTGCATTTTGTGGTACATTTTCCTGTTGAATGTGGCCAATTTTGCTTTTCCTTTTTCTTTTTAGCTGCATCAACCTCCGGGGCATCGTTCCAAGCCCGACCCAAGGTGTGGGCAAGGGGAAGGGAAGGCTAACCCTATGTGGACCCTGTTGAAGAATGCAACTAAGGGTCAATCTTCATATTTGTATTTGAGTCATTATGAAATGTATTTATCAAAAGAATGAAAAAGAAAAATTTAGTATTATTACAATGACTTATTAAAGCATGGGTTTTTTGCTTGGGTCATCATTTTATAAGTCAAAGTCCCCATTGAGGACTTCTAGGATTTATACTGAGTCATTAGAGTCATTGTAAATTCAATAAAACCCTTCTTGGGCTTTTGAATCATGTAAAAATAATTATTTTTGAGTCAAATATGTAATTTGTCACCTCCACACCAAGTCGACCCTTACCTGTTCAAGTCTGCCTACATGAAGGTAATTCAAACTCCAGAAAAGGGTATATATACAGTGCAATTCGATTCATTTGAAGACACTCACTCACAAGTTCGATATCTAAGAAGAAGCAACAGAAAAGTGCGAAGTTGCAGGAGGAGAAGGAGGATCACAAGATTGAAGTTTTCTAGGTCATCTCTCTCACACGTGTGAATTTATTTGGCTATTATTGGAAGATCGAAATTTATGCTGCTAGGTCGAAGCTGTTGCATCAAGGTCGAAGTTACTACTACATCGAAGTGGCTGCTCCATCGAAGTGCTGCTTCAAGGACGAAGTACTGCTTCAAGGTAGAAGTGTTGCTTCTAGGTCAAAGTATTGCTTCAAGATCGAAGTATTGCTTCAAGGTTGAAGTACTGCATCTAGGTTGAAGTACAGTTGTTGCTGCTAGGTTGAAGTTATTGTTGTCAGGTCGTAGTTATTGCTATGAGGTTAAAATTCAAGATCGAAGGTTATCATCTGTAGAAGGAAGGGCTGACTTGGTGATTGGAGGAAGTCCGTGTCTACGTCAAGGAGTCTTGTATTATCTCGGGAAACTATCGAAAGAAGAGTTAACTAGGTTTTCCCCTAGATAGGTTTTTTCCCTAGCTGTCTACCTACATTTGGTGTCCTATGGTTTTGGTAATTGCTTGATGAACTAAAGTAAAAGAAGAACACAAGAAAGTTAATAAGTAAATAAGAACTTGAAAAGTAATTATCATCATAAGAAAATCTTTCTGCCTTTTCTGATTTTCTAACATGGTATCAGAGATAAGGTCAAGAAGGAGGAAAAAGGAAGCTTGAAGATCTATAAGGAATCTCAAGAAGTTGAATAAGGGGATCATATAAGGAAAGAAGCTTACTATCTTCAAGAACAATGTCTAACAAAATAAAGGGAGAGAACAAATTAGAAGGAGCATCCAATTACAAGGCATGGAAGAAGGGTATAGATCTCATCCTCGAAAAGAATAAAGTTCTGGATCTAGTCAAAGGAAAAGTGAAGAAACCTACAGAATGATCAAGTGATGCAAATAAAGAAAAATTTGGAGTCAGACATATTGGCTATGAGCCTAATGGTAGATGGTATAAATGATAATCTTATCCATACATTTCCCACATATACTCCTTTCAAGAAATGTATGAAGCCTTATCAAAAATTTTCACCATCAAGAATCTTGGTCAAGTTGCAAGTCTCAAGAATGAACTAAGAACCATGAAAATGACAAAGGATGACACTGTGGCTTCCTTCTTTGTAAGAATAGCTAGAATTAGAGATGATCTTCAAGCCATAGATGAGATAGTACTTGAAAAGAGCTCGTGATTGCTGCACTATTGGGATTTCCACCCTCTTGAAGTGCCTTTGCTTCATGGATTAACAATTGGAAAGAAACTCCTTCAGTTGAGGAATTATGGAATGCATGTAGTCTATAAGAAATGAGAATTTCACTAGTAACCAACAAAGAGAATGAAGAAGAGAAAGTTTCAAATGCCTACTCCGCTCATCACAAGAAAGGAAACTTCAAGAAATCTAAAGGGCCAAGAAGGAAGGTAGACCTATCCAAGATAGAATGCTACCAGTGTCACAAAATGGGTCACTATAAAAGTGACTGTCCTGACAATCTTAAGAATAAGAAGAGAATCAAGGATCAAGCAAATGTTGCCGAAGAAGCATCTCTAAAGAAGAACAAGACTGAAGAATAAGAAATAAGGTACTTACACTACTAAGTCCTCTACTCTAAGTTTTAGTTGTTTTCATTTATAATTTGATTTCTAGTATTTATAGGTTTAACATGATTTGGAAAACATTTTTGAATTGTTTTGATAAAGTTATAGGTCTCCCTCGAGATTGGATTGAGAGGGAGCCCTCACCATTTTCCAAATACAGGTATCTTACTCGTATTACCTTTTTATATTTGATTTCCCTTTCTTATCTAGGTATGTTTGTATTAGTTGCTAATTACATTTGTTTTATATTTTTCTTTGTTTAGGAAGGCCTGCTGATATGCTCAAGGGTTATAGAGAAGACCTCACAAGAAAAAGCATTGGAATTGATGTCCTACAAGGTTTGTTAAGAAATGATCTCAAAGGTATGTCTTAAACCATATGCTTTGTTCTCTTCGTGATAAAGGTATAGTCATTCCTTTTAATAATCTGTTCTACATTACTAACATTGTTGTGTCTAGCTTCTTTGAACCATGAATATTCTTGTTAGGGTGATTAATCATTAGATAAATCTACCCTCCTTATATATTTGATCATTCTTGTTGAACCCTAAAAAGGTTCTCTGTAAAACCCTAACCTAAGGGTATGTCAGCACTTATGTGAAAACCCTAATCTTCTTAGGGTTATTGATGAAATCTAGAAAATCCTATCCTTTTGACGTTTGGGGTTTTTATATTGTTATGGAAACCCTACTCCTTTAGGGTTGGATGGTAATGGCTATGTATTGAAATCCTAGATCTTTAGGGTTTTGGTAAATTAGGGTTTATGAACAAAACCCTTATAGTATGTTCCTAGGAACGAAACCCTAGGTGAATGTCTGTATGTTTGATCGAAACCCTAGCTTGATCAAGTTTGTTATATGTCTAACTTTAATGTATTGATATTTGTGTCTTGGGTTTGGCTGATATATGTTGTTGTGATATGCATGTACATGATTATGAAATTCTAGATATGAATATTGTTGATGCTCATTGTTCTAGGATTTGTAACTTTGTAACTAAGCATTAGTAGAAGTTTGATATTCTAGGATATGATTTCAAATGTGATGATGTGAAAAGTTGGTCATATTGTTGAAACCCGAGATTGTGCTATGATTGGTGTTGATTATTGAGGCTTAATGTCTCATTGATGAGATCTAGGGTTTGCATTAAATCCTAGTAGAAGTTTAACATATGAATTCTGAAAGTTGTTAGATGCATTGTAGAATGGTACTTGTTTGAATTGCTTCTAGGGTTTGTAATATGTCATAGAAGAGTCTGTCATATCTCTGAAGAAAATATTAAAACCCTAGATATATTGAGACTAATATCTTGATTGAGTTACTTTAAGTTTTAATGATGTGATCTAGGGCTTGTGACAAAACCTGAGCAAGAAGTTGAAGTATAGAAGTGCGTGTCTCTTGCTGATTATGAACCTAACTAAGTTTAGGTATCTGGTGTGTAAAGTCTAATGCTTCCATTATTGTATGATTATGATATAGTTAACTTCATGCTTCTATGTATTTGGTTGTACTTGTTGTTTAAGTTGTGCAGGTACATAATCTTCAAGATGTTGAAGATATTCGTAAGTAAAGTTGATTTGATTGGTAAGCATGATGAAGGAAGTTATATGAATGATGATGATCAAGATGGCTCTGATAAGAAGGATGGAAGCCATGAAAGATTCTTTGATGTCATAGAAATTAGTTGATCTCCCTAAGTTAAGAAAGAGCCTGGATAAAAGAAAGGGCATATCTCCCAAGTTGAGAGGGAGTGCATGTTATAGTCATGATGGATACCTTGAAGAAGAATTGGAGAATGCATATTGAGGTGTTGCTGAATGAAGGAAAGCAAGATCCAATTGTAGATTATGTTGGTGCATGAGAAGTAGGAAAGGAAGCTGTATGGTTGAGGAATCTTTTGTCAAGATTTGTTTGAAAGTCCTACTGTGAAAAGATGAGAAGCAACATCAAGATATTTGTAGACCTCAAAGGTTTGTGTTTACTTATTTGAAAGTTTGTTACTGATTAGGGTTGTGTTTGTACATGTAAATATCTGAGAGTTTTGGTAGCATGTTTTACATGCTTGTTGTTATTGATTTGTTTGATCGGGAGAGATTTGTTGTTACCGATTTGTTTGATCGAGTGAGATTTGTTGTTACCGATTTGAATAATGGGGAGTGGCGAGTCTTTGCGTGTAATACACATTGCCTGGGAGGACATCTGGGCGGCACTATGTGTTGATGTCTGGTTCCCGAAGTAGGGAGGGTGGCATTGGTCATAGAGCTCTGACTTTGCATTACATACCTGGATCGCTGGGTTGATGGTTAGCAAGTAAGCTTGATGGTACCTAGAAAGGATGAAAGCTTTAGTCCATCTGAGTCCCACCCAGATAGGTTTCCCTCGTCAGGAATCTAGTCCATGGCATGGCGGTGCCTAAAATCTTCATGGTTAATGTGTTTTGAGATCTTCCTTGTACTTATATATGTCATTATGAATACCTCCCTAGTTAAGAGGGAGTGTTGAAGAATGTAACTAAGGTTCGGTCTTCATATTTGTATTTGAGTCATTATGAAATGTATTTATCAAAAGAATGAAAAAGAAAATTTTATTATTATTACAATGACTTATTAAAGCATGGGTTTCATGCTTGGGTCATCATTTTATAAATCAAAGTCCCCATTGAGGATACTGAGTCATTAGAGTCATTGTACATTTAATAAGACCCTTCTTAGGATTTTGAATCATGTAAAAAGAATTATTTTTGAGTCAAATATGTAATTTGTCACCTCCACACCAAATCGACCCTTACCTGTTCAAGTCGGCCTACATGAAGGTAATTCGAACTCCAGAAAAGGGTATATATATAATGCAACTTGATTCATTGGAAGACACTCACTCACAAGTTCGATATCTAAGAAGAAGCAATAGAAAAGCGTGAAGTTGCAGGAGGAGAAGCAGGATCACAATATCGAAGTTTTTTGCGTCATCTCTCTCACGTGTGAATTTACTGGGTTATTATTGGAATATCAAAATTTTTGCTGCTAGGTTGAAGCTGCTGCATCAAGGTCGGAGTTATTGTTGCATCGAAGTGGCTGCTGCATCAAAGTGCTGCTTCAAGGTCAAAGTACTGCTTCAAGGTAGAAATGCTTCTTCTAGGTCAAAGTACTGCTTTAAGGTCGAAGTGTTGCATCTAGGTCGAAGTACAGTTGTTGCTGCTAGGCCGAATTTATTGTTGCTAGGTCGAAGTTATTGCTGCAAGGTTAAAATTCAAGATCGAAGGTTATTATCTGCAGAAGAAGGAAGGGCTGACTTGGTGATTGGAGGAAGTATGTGTCTAGGTCAAGGAGTCTTGGATTATTTTGTGAAACTATTGAGAGAAGAGTTGACTGGTTTTTCCCCTAGATAGGGGTTTTTCCCTGGCTATCCGCCTTTATCTGGTGTCCTATGGTTTTGGTAATTGCTTGATGAACTAAAGTAAAAGAAGAACAAAAAAAATTTAATATGTAAATAAGAACTTCACAAGTAATTATCACCATAAGAAAATCTTTCTGCCTTTTCTGATTTTCTAACAGATCCAGTGGATAAATGTGGACCCAGGTGGGAAATATGATGAGTGGGGTTATAATAAATGGAAGGGGAGTGATATATATGGATGAGGGAGCGGAACCACACAACCAAAGTCGGGGTTTCCCATGTAGTACCACCCTAAAACCCAATGGTCAGTAAAGGAGATCCCACGGGACTAAGATCCAAGGTTAACATCCCAAAAGAGGTCTAAGGGACAGAAGCACAGACAGAGCCCACCCTTTCCGCCAAATCCCCCCATTAATCCATGCCCATAAGTGTCCATGGTAAGCAAATTACAATACTCAACTACCAAATGACAAGGCATACCTTTAGATTTGGGAGGCCCACCTTCAAAAATACGATCATGACAAATGGGTGAGGGACCACATGGATGGCTCTGGTGGCGGAGAAATGGCACGACGAGCTAGTTGGTGGCTGTAAGGGGTTGTTGGCTTCCGGCTGAGGACCATCTTAGAGAAATTTTTCTCCTAGGGATATCACCCACAAAATGGTGGGTAACATCTAGCTCCAATTGGGACATGATCTCTCGGAAAAGTGGGCAAGGTTACTCGAACGGGAGGTCATGAGAACACTAGCAATATCTTGGTCATCGTAGACCTATTAACTACACATATCAAAGACTAAACGCACGGGGAAACATGTTTTTATGGTGTCTTATGATCACCCATGCTTAGTGTTAGGCCGTAAAATCATCAAAAAAACAAAATATGCAATTTTTAAATCTAATGCATCTAATCTATTATGAGAAATATCATATGATTTTATTTCTAATGCAAAAATCATCATACAATGCACCCTACTATGCATAAATTACAATGTTAAGTGCCCTCAGGGAAATACTCCTTTAGGAGTTGTCCATTCACAGGAAGGGGATTGGATTCTCCATCTAGAGTCTCTAAGTGGTATGAGTTTATCCCTGCCATATTGACAATCCCTAATGGTACTATCCATAAGTTGTCCCATTTTTTATGCATGCCAAACTTCTCTCTCCTTTTGTCCCACAGAAGTACAAGGTCACCAGGTTTAAAAGATTTGCTTTGTGCGTGTTTGTCAAACACGACTTTCATTTATCATGACTACAACCAATCAGGTCAAAGGCTTTCCATCTATTTTCATCATTTTCAATTATTTGATCAAATATGGGACTGTATGGAATCTTGTTGGTCAGGGAAAGCTTTCAGACATTCAAGGATGGGCAATTGAATTTCGATGGGCAATTCGACTTCAGAACCATAGACTAATTTGAATGGGCTAAATCTAGTAGAGGCCTTTACAGTTGTTTGGTCTGCCCAAAGGGCATACTTAATCTTGTTATCCCAATCCATTTTATTATCGCTGATAGTTCTTTTGATGATCTTTATGAGGTTTTTGTTACTTGACTTAGCATGGCCATTTCCTTGAGGATAATAGTTAGATGAATGTGACAAAATTATGCCATATTTGTTACACAAGGATGTTAGGGCCATGGAGTCGAAGGCTTTAGCATTGTCAGTCACTGTTTTGGTGGGGACACTGAACCTGGTAATAATTTTATCCTCGAGGAAATCCACAACTACTTGATCAGTTGCTTTCTTGGTTGGTATGGCCTCAACCCACTTAGTGAAGTAATTAGTGGCCGTGAGGATCCACTTGTATCCATTGCTAGAATTGTCTTTGAACTCATCGATAAAATCTAAACCCCATCGCCGGAAGGGTACATTCACGGCTAAGTTTTTCAAGGGCATGACAACAAGATGCTGCTTTCCAGCATTCAATTGGCATGGTTGGCATCATTTCATAAAGTTCAATGTGTCAACGAAGATGGTGGGTTGGTAATAACTTGCCCTCAAGATCTTATGGTTAGTAGTTCGGGCAGTGTAATGTCCACCGCAAAATCCAACATGGAATTCCTTGATTAACTTTTCAGATTCTTC
This sequence comes from Pinus albicaulis, assembly GCA_034641835.2. Taxonomy (NCBI): domain Eukaryota; kingdom Viridiplantae; phylum Streptophyta; class Pinopsida; order Pinales; family Pinaceae; genus Pinus; species Pinus albicaulis. The sequence continues at coordinate 698,055,544 of CM076569.1, read as the reverse complement.
CCTACTAACGCATCAGAGGATTACCCCATCAGGACTCATCCCCCCAAGGCCATCCTGGGTCAAACAAAACTTAGATGCTCTCAATCTCAAGGCCCTTCTTTGGTGATCAACAAGGTGAGGAGGGGCATACGTGTTACACAAGTAATAAACAATATCCGTGTACCTATCATCATTTTCAAGTTCAGTAGAGGTGGCACATAATTGTTCTTCTTCACCTTCCCTAATGACTTCGTTATTACTTTTGGTTAGCATCTCAGCCAAGCCTTGTCCCTTCATGACCTTTTTGGGATGGATGTCGAGGTCATACTCTTGAATTTTGGATACCCACTTTCCCCTAGATCCAAGGCAATCAGTTTGGGACAACACATCTTTTACAACAGGGTAAGGGACATATGCATATATTCTGTTATACCCCATGTAAGCCCTAAAACATTTGAGAGATTTGACTAGGTTGTATGCTTGTTTCTCAGTGATAGTGTACCTTGTCTCAGCATCACGGAGCGATTTGCTCATGAAGGCTATGGGCCTCTCCCCTCCTTCATTGTCCTTATGCATGAGGATGCCGACGATGGTATCTTTAGAGGCAAAGGAATACATGATAAAGTCTTTAGTGTAGTCAGGGCTAATAAGGATGGGCGTAGAGGCAATCCTTTCTTTGATTTCTTTGAAGGCTCTCTTTGTTACTTGGTTTCATGAATAAGGGGTGTTCTTTTTCAAAGGGTCATTCACGGGCTTAATGATTTCGGCAAAGTTGGGTACAATTCTTCTTACAAAGTTTATCTTCCTGAAGAAAGATCTTAAAGCATTTTGGACTTTGGGAGGAGGAATTTCCTTGATTGCTTGGATTCTTTCGAGGTTAATACTAATTCCATCTTTGGAGACCACGTGCCCTAGTAATTTACCTTTGTCAACGCTGAAGATTGATTTTTTTGGATTTAGGGAGATGTTGTATTGCCTACATTTCTCAAATACCTTTCTCAAGTGCTTGCAATGGTCCTGTCTTTCTTTAGAGGCAACATTTCAGGTCATCATGATAGATTTCCATGATTTTCCCAACGAGGTCCTTGAAAGAAAAATCGATGGCCCTTTGAAAGGTGGACCCAACATTAAGGAGACCAAAGGGCATCCTAAGGTACATGTATGTCCCGCATGTTGTGGTGAAAGTGGTTTTCAGGTGGTCCTCTTTGTTCATGATGACTTGATTGTACCCCGAGAAACCATCCAAGAATGACATTATTTGAGACCCCATGATTCTTTGTAAGAGATTATCCATGTTGGGAAATGGGTAATTTCCCTTTAAGGCTGCAGTGTATTTCATTTCGATATTTATCATAGCATATGTTAAATAATTTTCTTCAGTTATGCAATACAAGAAATCTAATCAGTTATTGCAGTAGGATTCCGAGTAGTGGAATTGTCGTATGTTATCAGAGCCGCCAGATCTAGAAGAGGCAATACTGAGCAACAAAGGAAGGAAACTGTGTAGACAGTGAACCAGGATCCTCAACAGACTGCGCAATAGGCTCAACGCTAAGCTTTAGGAGGGATGCAGTTATTTTTTGCAGAAAGAAGAAGAGCACAGATAAGTATGGAAGACTTAAATGTATTATCTTCTAGATTAGAAGAAGATTATGCATGTTTGTCAAGTTCAGCATCTGCAGGTATTTGGTACATTGATAGTGGTGCTTCATCTCATATGACTGGAATACGAGAATATTTCTCGAGTTATCAAGAAGAGCAGATGGACTTCCAGATCACTATGGGGAACAAAATAAAATGTACTCTAGTAGGGAGAGGCACCATAATGTTTTAGATGGAAGAAGGAACCAACATCAGAGCTACGAATGTGCTGCATGTTCCAAGACTTGGGATGAATCTAATTTCAGTGTCCCAGTTATAGGACAAGGGATATGATGTATACTTCATTGGGAAGAAGGCATACGTCAAGCATCCAAGCTGGAAGAAGAAGAAGCAAATTGGAGCTCAACCAATAGATTGTACAGATTGCAACTCGAATCTCCAATGGCACTAATAGGTAGAAATCTTGAGGGCGAGAAAGACTTGAACGAACTATGGCACATGAGAATGGGTCATTTGCATCATGGAGCATTGAAGATGCTCAGAGAGTGTTATTGGTGTACTAGTCCTTAGTATAGAGCATGATGATGTTTGTAGAGGGTGCGTACTAGGAAAGTACGCTAAAGAAGCCTTTCCCAGAAGTGAAAACCGAGCAACTGGCACATTAGGATTGACACACTCATACATTTGTGGCCCAATGTCCACTAATGCTCTCAATGGTGGCAAATATTTTGTCACCTTCATTGATGATTACTCCAGGAAGACATGGATTTACTTCCTAAAGACCAAAGATGAGGTCTTTGATCGGTTCAGAGAGTTTAAAGCTCTCATAGAGAACATGACAATGAAGAAAATAAAGATATTGCGCTCAGATAATGGTGGAGAGTATACAGATGGAGACTTCGCAGATTTCTGTGCAAATGAGGGCATCAAGAGAGAATAGACAGCTCCATACAATCCACAACAGAATGGTGTAACAGAGCAAAAGAATAGGACTATTGTAGGGGCAGAAAAAGCCATGTTATATGACCTAGAACTGCCTAGATTCTTGTGGGTAGAGGCATGTAACACAATTGTGTACATCCATAATAGAACTCCTCACAAAGCATTGGGGAAGAAAACACTTGAAGGAGTCTTCACAGGGAAGAAACCAAAAGTAGGACACCTCCAGATATTTGGAAGTTTGGCATACTATCATATGCAAAATGAGAAGAGAAGTAAACTTGATTAGACTACAGAAAAATGGTATCTCTTAGGATATAACGAGACCTCAAAAGCATACAGAATCTAAATTCCTAGCGGCAGGAAAGTTGTCGTAAGGCGAGAAGTTAAATTGATGGAAGATAGAGCCTTCCAGAAATATCGCAAAAATGGAAGCAAAGGATCAGGCAGGAGAGGTTCCTTTAGTCCAATTGCAGCAAGGGCAGCAGGGAGGACAAGCAGGAGGACAAACACCAGTATCTAGTACAGTAACCAGTACTAGCATTTCCATAGGAGAGGAAGAGTCTAGTGGTTCTCAACATATGGAATAGCTAGAACAAGAGGAGTTGAGAGAACCTCCTACCACCAGTGGTCGAACCAGTAGGGAGGCACGAGAAATACTGAGGGACGCATAGGAGTTCATTGGAGCTCCCAGAACCAAGAAGAGGCAGCATATACAACCTGACAGGTACTAGGCCTTGGTTGCATAAGGTAGGAGAACCCTCTAGTTTTTAGGAAGCCATTCAACACCAAGTGTGGATAGATGCCATGGTAGAAGAGTACACTTCTATCATGATGAATGATGTCTGGGAAGTTGTACGTAGATGAGAGAATAGATCGGTTGTAGGATCAAGATGGATCTACAAGATAAAATACGCTGCAGATGGTAGCGTAGAGAAGTATAAGGCAAGGTTCATGGCAAAGGGGTATGCATAGAAAGAAGGCATTGAAGGCATTGACTATGAAGAGACCTTCGCCGTGGTTTCCAGATACACCTCCATCAGATCCGTTGTATCCCTGGCAGCTCAGATGGGATGGGAAATTCACCAAATGGATGTCAAGACAACATTCTTGAATGTGGTGATAGAAGAGGAGGTGTACATCGAACAAGCAGAGGGCTTCGAAACTCATGAGAAGAAATATCATGTGTGCAGATTGAAGAAAGCCTTATATGGGCTCAAGAAAGCACCCAGAGCATGGTATGGTCGGATAGATAGCTATTTACAGTAGTTGGGATTCGTGAAGAGTGACGGAGATCCCAATCGCTACTATTTATTGGTGGAGAATGAGCCTCTAGTGCTAGTATTGTATGTAGATGACTTGTTCCTCACAGGATCATCTAGGCTCATAAAGGACTGCAAAAGGAATCTAGAAGTAGAATTCGACATGAAGGACTTGGGGTTGATGCATTATTTTCTAGGATTGGAGGTATGGCAGAAAATTGGAGAGATCTTCTTAGGGCAAGGGAGATATGCCAGGAAAATTCTGAAGAGATTCAGGATGTAGTATTGTCGATCCATGGCTACGCCTATGATCAACAATTGGAAGAAGATAGATGCATCGGGAGATAAGGAAGTGGACCCCACCTTGTACAGACAACTCATTGGGTCACTAATGTATCTTGTCAATACCAGGCAAGACATTTATTTTGCTGTCAACAATCTTAGTTAGTTCATGGTGGAACCGAAAAGGGTACATTGGGTAGTAGCAAGGCACATTCTTAGATATGTGCGAGGAACAGTCCGATATGGGTTAAAATATACCAGAGGGGATGATGTCAGATTAAGCGGGTTCATAGATGCAGATTGGACAGGAAGTTCAATTGACTGAAAAGTACCTCCGGGTACTGTTTCAGCGTTGGATCAGGAATGATCTCCTGGTGCAGCAAGAAACAAAAGTCAGTAGCATTGAGCACAGCCGAAGCAGATTACATGGCAGATAGCACAAAAACGTGCGAAGCCATATGGCTTAGAAAACTTCTTGTGAGTTTGTTCAGGAAACAGATGGAGCCAATTAGTATCTACTGTGACAATCAGAGTTGTATCAAGCTCTCTGAGAATCTAGTATTTCATGATTGGTCCAAACATATAGACATCAGATGCCACTTTATCAGAGACTGTGTTCAGCGTGGGGCAGTACAGCTGCAGTGAGTTCCCACAGGAGATCAACCAGCAGATATACTCACAAAGGCTCTAGGGAGAGCGAAGTTCGTTCAACTCAGAGAGCATATGGGTATGGCTGAAAACCCATTTCAGTAGCAGATGGGTCATTAGCAACAACAATTCAAGGGGAGTTGTAGTACAGTAGAAGTTGGTAGTAGCATGCAGTGTTAGTAGCAGTACAAATGGAGCATTAGTGCAGAGTTGATGGTTAGCAGAGTCAGACATCAATAGCACAGAGGGAGATGCTTCAGAGTTAGAACATTATGCAGTGTTGATTTTTGTAGCATCGGAAAGTGTTCCAAGTCTCAAAATTTGTGAGGGTTGTACATCAGTATTCCAAAAAACCCAGAAACCGCTTGTGGAAATTCCACTCGGTTTATATTTTATTAAAATAATTAATTATCTTAATGGAGACCCTAAGTATAAACTTAGGGAAATTAAATAATTAATGGGTATTAATAAAACAGAATGTGACTCTTCTAGAGAACGAAGATCAAGTCAATTTTTAATCTTGGCCATTGATTAGACTTCTAATCTGGGCCATTGATTTGTGAATGAGAAGATTATAAAAGAAGGCTTGAGGGTCATCTGGAAAGGAAATTGGGCATACACTTAGTAACTCGAAGGAAGTCGATTATGAAGGAATAGAATTTGATTTTGGAGGGAGAGTTGCAGGGCAGAAGAAGCAGAGGGAGTCAATAGTGATAAGGGTCGAGGAAAGAAGGACGCAGAAGGCCGAAGAAGGCAGAGCAGAGTAGCAGCGCGGAGAGCCCACACAGAGTGACCCAGTCTCACGCAGGCACTGCATAGAGAGACACACAGAGGGATGCATAAGGAAGTTGTGAGTCTTCTGAGTGTCAGAAATTCTCTAGAGGGTTCGTGAGAATTTATCTCAAGTGTTTTCTATTGAAGTCTGCCAGTCTTTTCCTTGTAAAGAATTTCATTGCTGAAGAATAATATATAAACCCTCATCTGCTGCACCGATTTTCCCGCATTGGGTTTTTCTGGGGACAATTGTCCAAAAATAAGTGTGTATATGTGATTGATTCTTATGCTTGTATTTCTTACTGTTTTATTCTATGCATATACTTGAGTGAATGCTGCAGTAGTATTTATTTCAAAATTTACTAGAAGAATTTTGCAAATAACCTATTGGAAATAATAAGTAGGAGAAATAAATCTATCATTGCAGAAGTATTTTTAGGATTGAAAATTTCACATGGTATGAGAGCAAAGATGAGTAACAGAAGCAGAGAATTGACAGTGGAACGTAGATTAGACGTTGTTGCAACAACAACTTAGAAGGGTTCACGCAGCTCTCCAGAGAAGAAGGAAAGCATGAAAGCACAGATGGATCTTGACGTTTCTATTCTAGCATCCAGATTGGAAGAAGAATTTGCTTGTGTGTCAAGCTCTGCTTCTCCTGAGATCTGGTATATTGACAATGGAGATTCTGCTCACATGAAGGGAGTGAGAGAATGTCTCTCAAGCTACCAAGAAGAGCAGCTGAACTTTAAAATCACCATGGGCAATAAGGCGAAATGTACCCCTATTGGAAGAGGTACCATAGTGTTTCAAACAGAAGCTGGTAATAAGCTCCAGGCCACCAATGTGCTGCATGTGCCTGGCATAGTATGAAAAACCGAAACTGGTCATTGGACCGGTGGACCTAATGAACTGGTAACCAGACCGGAACTGGTCTAACCGGTACTAGTCAGGTCTAAACGAAACGGTTTTTAAAAAAATACATTAAATAATTATTTTTTAATTAAAAAAACTATTTTTAAGATTTGCAACCATGATTCCAAGCCAATAGAGAAAAAATGTGCAAAGTTTGCTCATTGATATACCACGCAAAGGTGAATATATCAAAATGGCATCGAGTGCAATACATATCATCGAAAAGTACATAAGCAATGAGGCTCCAAATGGCCCATAAAGTCCAAAAACAATGCTACAAGCTATGAGGCCATTGGCCTAATACAAGACTACACATGAATCATGATCAATCATCAAATTCATAACCACTACTAGACACAGGATCAACATTGATAGCTGCATAGACATCATCTGGATCAGAGTCTGAGGATGCCTCAGCCTCAGGCTCATCTGCAACCTGAACACCACTACCACCAATAACAATAGAAGTGGACCTAATGGAAGCACGAGTTACTTGAGTTGAATGACTAGTGCCTTCCATTGGTTGTTTGCCTTTCCTTGATGCAGCTACCAATCCTGGGTCTCCGTCAGATGGCGCCACCAAATCTGCTTCAAATTCACCCCCCGCTAATGCTGCGTCAAAATCAAAATCTACCTCAAACACTGGATCTTCAGTCTCCTCCACCCATTTTGATGTTGGATCAATATCATCCAACACAATGCAATCTAGATCAGGTGTTTTGTTCACCAGTTGGTTCCGCCTCAAGCGAAGGTTGTATTGCACAAACACAAGATCATTTAACCGTTTCTGTTCCAAATGGTTTCTCTTCTTTGTGTGTATGCGTTAAAAAACAGACCAATTGTGCTCACAACCTGAAGCACTGCATCTTTGGCTGAGGATTCTAATTGCAAACTTTTGCAATTGAGGACATTGGCTGCTAAATGACTCCCACCAATGTGCTGCAAATAAAAAGACATTAATTAGTAACATTGTTCATTTCATTACTTATTTACAAACAATTTAACTTGAAAAGAAAAACAAATTGGAATTGCTTACCTGGTTGATCCACATCCCTTGCCATTTTCACCAAGTTCTTTCCAAAGGTACCAGTTGCTACACAGATGGGGACCATGCGCTCCAAGCAATCAATCAATCCAGATCTGACCTCCCCATCCTGCTGATCTCTTAGCCGAGCCTTATAATGATACTTTGGGTTCAAAAAATACCCAACTGCATGTATAGGACGATGGAGTTGATTGTTCCATCTGTTATGAATGATCTCCCATATCCGGCCATATTTAGCTAACCTGTCCCTGTAAACTGCCCGTATCTGCTCCTTTGCTTGATCCATAGCCTCATAAATGTATCCCATTGCCATCTTTTCCCCATCCATCATCTTTAGCACCTTAACAAGGGGCTCAGTAATTTTTACCAGCTCTAAAGACCTTTTCCAAAAATAATTGTCAGACTTTCTTTTTGGTGTCTTTTCCATCTTGTCTACGAGCCCACCGAGATTCAATCCAATCATCAGAAGAAAACATTTTCTGCAGGTTTTTCTGTTGAAAATTGAGACATTGCAACATGAGGAAGTGAGTTGCAAATCTCATAATGGCAGGCCTAACAAGCTCTTTGCCCCCAATGTTTTTCCTCATTAGGCTCAATACCCATGAGTGGTTGTAAATGTATTTTGTAATGCACTTGCCATGCTCTACAGTGTTTTTTACCCACTCCACTTTGCCTATTTCCTCAAGCATAAGGTCTATGCAATGTGTAGCACATGGAGTCCAAAATATGGTAGTATACTTGGACTCAAGCATCTTTCCAGCAAGAACACAGATTGAGGCATTATCTGTGATGACCTGCACAACATTCTGCTCCCCCACTTACTGAATAATCTCATCCAAAAGCTCAAATAGAAGGGTTGCATCCTTCACCTTATCAGATGCATAAACTGATCTCAAAAACATTGTTCCTTGAGGGCAAGAAACAAGGAAGTTAATGATAGTGCGGTTCTTTTCATCAGTCCATCCATCTCACATGATGGAACAACCTGTTTTGAGTCATGACTCTTTATATTCAGCCAAATACTCATCAATATTACAAATCTCTTGTTGCAAAAGAGATCCCCTCAAGTCATGCACAGTAGGGCCTTTGAAGCCATTTCTTGTAGCTAAAACAGAGTCCCACATAGCTTGGTAATAAGGTGAGTGAGCAACATTAAATGGGATATCTGCATCATACCACCATCTAGCAATGTACTCATAAGAAGTTTCTTTGCATTGTTTTTTCCAATGTTGATCCAAAGTGGGTTGACGACTTGGCTGGGAGGAAGTGGCTGTGGGATTAGCAGTGGATGAGAAATAACTCTGGATGTTGGGTCTCTTTGTTGGTTTTTATTTTTGGCCAACAAGAGGAATGTAGTGTAAGGGGTCATTGGTGGAAGGGATAGAAATGGAGTCTTGAATCTCATAATCATCATACCCACTCTGTCTCATCATATCTATTGGTTCCCTCTTCCTTTCAATTTCCTCTTGGATGGCCTTCTCCCTAGCCTTAGTCTCCTCAAACTTTTCAAACTTGGCAAGTTATTCTGCCCTAACCAGACCTATCACTTCATTAGGTGCATCACATGGCTATACTTAGCCTCTTATCCTAGCCAAGTGTTGTTTCAATCTAAGAATACCCCCATCTCCAATACATTTTTCACAAAATTTGCATATCATCTTTCCATCAACCACATCATAATGGGCCTGTTGGCCACTCTGTGTCAACGACTCCATAGCAGTACACCTCCATTTTTTCAATGGGATTTATCATGTTCGAGGTGTTCACGCCATTCAGATTTCATCTTCAGACGACAGTTTTATAAATGATGTAAACCCATTCTGCATGTTTATGATGTAAATGATTAAAGTAAGACCACCATGTTGTAACAACCTAGGTAATTCTAGTATTTTGGTGACGATTTCTATCCTAGGAGGTTTTAAATAAGACCACCATGTAACAACCTAGGTAAGCCTAGTATTTTGGTGACGATTTCTATCCTAGGAGGTTTTTTGTCTCATTGATTCATTTGTGTTTCTCGACACAAATGATCGGAAAAGTTTTCCCCTTCAGCTTCACCCCAAAGCTAGGGTGGATTTTGTCATCAAGATGCTAAGTGAGTCCTAGTGTTTTCTATCGAGTCTTTGTAAAAGTAGTTTGGGAATAATCCTAACTAATTGGCTAGATTATTTTATTACAAGTTACTTGGTCTACTAGATCATGTTTTGAGTCGCAGAATTGTGTAGCTATTTGAGGGTCTATCACGAATGGGTAGGCCCCCTTTATGTTTCTAAATGTATTTATATTATGTAAAGAGGATTGGAAAAATAATTAAATCCCCTCTCAGTGAATTAGTTAAATTTTTTGGCCAATTTAAATAAAAAATCCTAAGCCATAAATTTAATTAATTTTAAGTCCTAGGTGAGTTAAAATTCTTCAAAGGAAAAATTTGTGGGTCCTTAAAAAATAAATTTTTAAAGGTCCCAGGCCAAAGGAATATTGATAATTTCAAGAAATTTTGGACCCTTGAGCCTTGGTGGTGAAGTCAAAGTCAAAATTTTGAGGTAATTAACTCAAAAATATTATTTTTGAGTTAATTAAAATGGAATTAAATGATAAATTCGAATTTCCTCAAAATTATAACTTCGACGATCCAGATTAAAAGATAATTAAATCTTTTTCGACGGTCGAGATTATTTTGACAAGGATCAACCGAACTAGCCATTGGAGATTTTATCTTATAAATTAGAGGTCTTTGTATGTCATTTGCATCTGATCTTTGAATCGTGCACTTGTTCTCAGAAGCTCTTGTAATTTTTTTTGATCAATAAAGCATAAAGACTTTGGGGTTACAGAGTTTGGTGTTCATTTTCCAGATCTATGTGGTGATATTGTCTCTAAACTCTGCTACTTTTATTGGCATTTTGATGGTTGATGGCCTTTATGGATTGATCTGCATACAAGTATCTTGTGCAATTTTCTGGGTTTCCTTAAATTGCATTTTGATTTGACAAAAATATTAGTTATCTATATTTTTGAAAGGTCTCATGGCTATTTTTTAAATCTCTATCAATCTAAAATTTGGATCTAAGTGTGCAGAGATCATTATTCCAGATTTGAGCATTTGGGGAAATCTTCAGTTAGATCAGCCGATTCTCAGATTTAAAAAAATCTAAAAAAGCCCATTGTTTTCTAATTTCTGAGGTTATCTTATGGATTTTTTTTTGCAGAGTCTTCTTGGGGTTGTGCCTCTATTAATTTATTTATTTTTATTTATTTTGTGCTGAATGGTTTAAATTTGGCAATCAGGGCCTTGAGTTGTAACATAGCATTGTAGATTTGTAAATATCGTCAATTATTTTGTTCACCGGGGTTTTGGGTTTTTATTTTCTGTGTATATACAGGGTTTTTGTCTCTCTTGTTTCTGGTTTTGTACAGGTTGTAGTGGGAGATTTTCAGAAAATTCTTCAGATCTGAGTTAGATCTAGGCCCTGGAGGGTAAAATCTGGTCACAGAATTAATATTCGGTTGCAGATCTAGTCAACATTGTGCCTAAAGGTTTATATATTTGCAGGTGCATTCATTTTTATCAAAATTCCTTGCAGGAATATTCAAATTAAATTTTTAGATCTGAGTTTTAAAGTGTTAAAATCGATTGTTGGATAAAAGGAATTTCTTTTGAATTTGTATGCACCAATTGTGCTAGTTTTTGTTTCTTGTTGCTGACTGTCAGCTATATCTGCGTCTTCCGCTGCCTTCCTCTCACGCTGTCGGCTCCCTGCATGAACTCATTTCCTATGCGTACTCCATTTTCTCTCCCTCCGCGTCCATCTTCATTTGCTACTGCTCCATCGCTGTTGGCTTTCACGCAGCCCCTTTCTCCCATCTGCGTAATTTCTCTTCATTTCTGCCTTAACCAGCACCCACGTATTCTCCTCATCGCTGCTCCTCGTTTTTGTCCCTGTGTGAGCCATCTGCCGCTGGCCATTTCCTTCTCCTGCTCGCACAACTTCATGCTAACTGCGTGTTCCTCTATTGTAGCTTCTCTCTCTGCCGTCCTCGCATACCGCTGCCCTCATTCCTTGCTGTCCGCTGCCATTTTCCTTCAACTCCAAAGCTGCCGTCGACCTGCCCAAAAAAAAAACAAATAACGCATTCAAACTTTTTTTATATCTTTAGTTTAGATTTACAATTTCCTTATTTCTTTTAAGGTTAGTGTAGTTTAGGTTGAGTTTAATTAATTTCTTAGGTTTGGCTTTTAATCTTTAGTCTTTGAAACTTTAAAATATAAATAAATACAAAAATTCAAAATTCATAACTTTTTCATTTTTTTAGGGCTTTAGCTTTATTTGTATATATATGTATTTTCAGTTTCATTAACTTTAGATAAGAAAAATAAAAATAAATAAAAATTTTAAAATTTTAAAAATTTTAAATTTTTTAACTTTGTAACTTTGGGAAATTTTGTTCTAAATTTTGTATGATAATGGTATTGGGTGTCATGTGAAGGAAAATTATTCCATAGTCAAAGGTGAGCTTTTGAATTTTTATCTAAAGTTTGACTATAGGAAAATTTTAAATTCTGGATTGGAATTGCCAAGAATATCATTTTAATTCGGAATTATTGGAAATGTCTAGCATTTGAATTCGATGGTTTTCATGATAATATTTTTCGGAATTTGCACTGTTTAAATCTCGCATCTGGTTAAAATATTTTTTAGCATCTAGTGGAATTGATGGTCGTTTAATGAGCTTTAATTGTGGTTTTAAATTGCTTGAAATTGGTGATTAATTGCTTAGTCAACTTTAAGAATATTTCAAGTGATGATAAATTGCATATCTTTATTTCCTAGTTGATGCATGATTATGAAAGTGTTTAATCAAATCGCATTGTTAGAAATGGCTTATCTTCCAGTTTGATCAATTGAGCATTTAATGGAGGAATTGAATATTGTTGTGGTGGATTGATATATTTTCATAGCAGGATAATTGTCCTCTTTAGCAGCAGTTATCTACCAGCTACTTGGTCTTAATTTTGTAACAGGATAATTTGACTCCACAAGGCACTGGTCTTAAAACTTTTAATCTAATCGAATCTATAAAATCTCGTTAAATCTTAACAAGTACTTGGTCGTTTGACTGTGTCTCCTAAATTGGTTGGTTTCCAATCAATTCTGCTTCTTCATTTCATTAGGGTCTACCTCCCTTAGTCTGCAAGGAGACAACTTAAATAGAGAGATTGGGAATTAGGGTGACAACCCCCGATCTGAGCTGTTGTCGCGGTGCCTATACATTCTGTGCGACAATAGGGCCCATGCACTGTCCTTTGTTTTTGGAGCCATCTTGAATTGAAATAATTGAAATTTGGAACTAAATCTGCCATTTAAAAAAAATTTCAGCGAAGAGAAATGGACAACCAAGGCTAAATTTACGAAACAAAATGCACATTCAAACATACAAAATTTGATAGCATAGGAGTAGAGATTTGATAGCAATAGCATAGCTAAACACATGAGAAAATAAATACATGAACAACAATGAAAGGATGTATTTTTCAAGTGAAAATCCTTACCTGGCAATGCAAAATAGCTTCCTTAGCGTCCTCTTGAAGATGCCAACTCTATTGACAGCTCCAAACTATCTCCAAGATAGCTCCAACTCCAACTCCAAGCCTCCAAGGTCACTGCTCCAGCAAAAACTCAACACTCTCCAAGCTCTCAATCAAACTCACAAACTGCAAATGAGATGGTGTGAGACAAAGGAGAGGCTGCCCCTGCTTATAAAGGATTGGGGAGGTTGTTTTTGGAGGGAAACAACCCTCCCCCTCCCTCCAAATTAGCCCTAAACATCCTTGCTGGTCGTCGGTGAGTCCCTACAACAACTTAGGTGTTGATCGATTGGTTTATCCATAAACCGGCCAGTTCCGTCCTTAACCGGCCGGTCAACATCGGTTAACTAGATTTTCAGGCAAAATGCAGAGGTTGAACGGGTTTTTCAACTGGTTTTGACCGGCTGGTTTGACCCGGTTGATTTTTAATATTATCGTGCCTGGTTTGGGGATGAACTTACTCTCTGTGTCGTAGCTTCAAAACAAAGGCTATGATGTTTATATCATTGGCAATAGAGTATACGTCAAACACCCGAGTTGGAAGGAGAAGACACAAATTGGAGTCTGGAGCAATAAACTCTACAAGTTACAACTCGAATCCCCAATGACACTGATAGGAAGCACTGATGAGAAGGATTTGAATGATCTATGGCACAAGAGAATGGGGCACTTGCACCATGGGGCATTAAGGATCCTCAAGAAGACTGTCACGAGAGTTCCAGAACTGAGCACCAAGCGAGATAGTGTTTGTAGAGGGTGCGTATTGGGAAAGTATGCCAAGGCAATGTATCATAGAAGAAGCAATAGGGCTAAGAGTGTGTTGGGCTTAATACACTCGGATATCTGCAGACCAATGTCCACTAGAGCTCTTTGTGGTGCCAAATATTTCGTCACCTTTATTGATGACCATTCCAGGAAGATTTGAATCTACTTTATGAAGACCAAAGACGAAGTGACGAAACCTATGATTTCCTTATTTATTTTAAGGTTAGTGTAGTTTAGGTTGAGTTTAATTAATTTCTTAGTTTTGGCTTTTAATCTTTAGTCTTTGAAACTTTAAAATATAAATAAATACAAAAATTCAAAATTCACAACTTTTTCATTTTTTTTAGGACTTTAGCTTTATATATATATATATTTGTATTTTCAGTTTCATTAACTTTAGATAAGAAAAATAAAAAAAATAAAAATTTTAAAATTTTAAAAATTTTAAATTTTTTAACTTTTTAACTTTGGGAAATTTTGTTCTAAATTTTGTATGATAATGGCATTGGGTGTCATGTGAAGGAAAATTATTCCATAGTCAAAGGTGAGCTTTTGAATTTTTATCTAAAGTTTGACTATAGGAAAATTTTAAATTCTGGATTGGAATTGCCAAGCATATCATTTTAATTCGGAATTATTGGAAATGTCTAGCATTTGAATTTGATGGTTTTCATGATAATATTTTTCAGAATTTGAACTGTTTAAATCTCGCATATGGTTAAAATATTTTTTTAGCATCTAGTGGAATTGATGGTCATTTAATGAGCTTTAATTGTGGTTTTAAATTGCTTGAAATTGGTGATTAATTGCTTAGTCAACTTTAAGAATATTTCAAGTGATGATAAATTGCATATCTTTATTTCCTAGTTGATGCATGATTATGAAAGTGTTTAATCAAATTGCATTGTTAGAAATGGCTTATCTTCCAGTTTGATCAATTGAGCATTTAATGGAGGAATTGAATATTGTTGTGGTGGATTGATATATTTTCATAGCAGGATAATTGTCCTCTTTAGCAACAATTATCTACCAGCTACTTGTTCTTAATTTTGTAATGGGATAATTTGACTCCACAAGGCACTGGTCTTAAAACTTTTAATCTAATCAAATCTATAAAATTTCGTTAAATCTTAACAAGTACTTGGTCATTTGACTATGTCTCCTGAATTGGTTGGTTTCCAATCAATTCTCCTTCTTCATTTCATTAGGGTCTACATCTCTTAGTCTGCAAGGAGACAACTTAAATAGAGAGATTGGGGATTAGGGTGACAACCCCCGATCTGAGCCGTTGTTGCGGTGCCTAGACATTCTGTGCGACAATAGGGCCCATGCACTGTCCTTTGTTTTTGGAGCCATCTTGAATTGAAATAATTGAAATTTGGAACTAAATCTGCCATTTAAAAAAAATTTCAGCTAAGAGAAATGGATAACCAAGGCTAAATTTACAAAACAAAATGCACATTCAAACATACAAAATTTGATAGCATAGGAGTAGAGATTTGATAGCAATAGCATAGCTAAACACATGAGAAAATAAATACATAAACAACAATGAAATGATGTATTTTTCAAGTGAAAATGCTTACCTGGCAATGCAAACTAGCTTCCTTAGCATCCTCTTGAAGATGCCAACTCTACTAACAGCTCCAAACTATCTCCAAGATAGCTCCAACTCCAACTCCAAGGTCACTGCTCCAGCGAACACTCAACACTCTCCAAGCTCTCAATCAAACTCACAAACTGCAAATGAGATGGTGTGAGACAAAGGAGAGGTTGCCCATGCTTATAAAGGATTGGGGAGGGTGTTTTTGGAGGGAAACAACCCTCCCCCTCCTTCCAAATTAGCCCTAAACATCCTTGCTGGCCGTCCATGGGTCCCTACAGCAACTTAGGTGCTGATCGGCTGGTTTATCCATAAACCGGCCAGTTCCGTCCTTAACCGGCCGGTCAGCATCGGTTAACCTGATTTTTAGGCGAAATGCAGAGGTTGACCGGGTTTTTCAACCGGTTTTGACCGGTTGGTTTGACCTGGCCGTTTTTTAATACTATCGTGCCTGGTTTGGGGATGAACTTACTCTCTGTGTTGCAGCTTCAAAACAAAGGCTATGATGTTTACATCATTGGCAATAGAGTATACGTCAAACACCCGAGTTGGAAGAAGAAGGCACAAATTGGAGTCTGGAGCAATAAACTCTACAAGTTACAATTTGAATCCCCAATGACACTGATAGGTAGCACTGATGAGAAGTATTTGAATGCTCTATGGCACAAGAGAATGGGGCACTTGCACCATGGGGCATTAAGGATCCTCAAGAAGACTGTCACGAGAGTTCCAGAACTGAGCACCAAGCGAGACAGTGTTTGTAGAGGGTGCGTATTGGGAAGGTATGCCAAGGCAATGTATCATAGAAGAAGCAATAGGGCTAAGAGTGTGTTGGGCTTAATACACTCAGACATCTGCGGACCAATGTCCACTAGAGCTCTTAGTGGTGCCGAATATTTCGTCACCTTTATTTATGAGCATTCCAGGAAGATCTAGATCTACTTTATGAAGACCAAAGACGAAGTCTTTGATTGATTCAAGGAGTTTAAAGCTTTGGTGGAGAATCAGACAGGAAATCAGATCAAGACACTGCGATCAGACAATGGTGGAGAATACATTGAAAAACTTCATAGAATTCTGCACAAGGGAAGGCATCAGAAGAGAGTGGACCGCCCCGTATAATCCGAAGCAGAATGGAATTGTAGAGAGAAAGAATATAACTATTGTTGAGGCTGCAAGGGTAATGTTGTATGATCAAGACATGCCCAAATTTATGTGGGTTGAAGCTTGTAATACAACTGTCTACGTTTAGAACATGATTCCTCACAACGCATTAGGTAAGATCACTTCAGAAAGTGTCTTCACTTGCAGCAAGTCGGAAGTGAGCCACTTTAGGATCTTTGGCAGTGCGACATATTGTCATGTGCTCGAAGAGAAGAGGAAGAAACTGGATAAGACTGTAGAAAAGGGATATCTGGTGGGATATAGCGAGAACGCAAAGGCTTACCGTATTTACATTCCTGAGAGCAGGAATATTGTAGTACGACAGAATGTGAAGGTCATGGAGGAAAGGGCCTTCAGGAGATCCCGGGAGATGCCTTCTGCTACGCATTCTGAGGAGGATCTGCTGGTCCAACGACAACGTCCTGCGGAGGGTAATATGAGCGCCTCTCTAAGGCATGGGGATCCAGGGATACATCTCCCGAGGACTTGCAGGAAGGAGAGCAAATAGACCCACCCACTACCAGTGGTAGGACGAGTAGGGAATTACGAAAATTCTGAGGGATGAAAAAGAGTTTATCGGAGCCCCCAGAAATGAGAAGAGACAGTACAGACAACCTGAAGGGCACCAAGCTTTTGTAGCGTAGGTTGGGGAACCCTCTAGTTGGGGAGGCAGGTTAGAGCTAGGTATGGATTGATGCGATGGTGGAGGAATACAACTCCATCATGACGAATGATGTCTGGGAAGTCGTTCCCAGGCCTTAGGACAGATCAGCTGTAGGTTAGAGATGGATCTATGAGATCAAATATGCTGCAGATGGCAACATCGTGAAATTTAAAGCCAGGTTTGTGGCTAAGGGGTACGCTTAGAAGGAAGGGAGAGATTATGAAGAGACCTTCGCCCCTGTAGCCTGATATACTTCTATTAGATCCGTGATATCCCTTGCCGCGCAGATAGGATGGGAGATTCACCAGATGAACATCAAGAATGTGTTCCTGAATGGGGTGATAGAAGAAGAAATATATATTGAACAACCAGAGGGCTTTGAGACACATGAGCATAAAATTCATGTCTGTAGGCTCAAGAGGGGCCTTGTATGGACTGAAGCAAGCCCCTAGAGCTTGGTATGGTCGAATTGACAGCTACTTGCAGAAAATGGGATTTGTCAAGAGTGATGCAGATCCCAATATCTACTATCTGAGAGTAGGGGATGAGCCTCTAATACTAGTGCTATATGTAGATGATCTATTTTTGATAGGATCGTCTAGGCTCATCAAGGAATGCAAGGAGAATTTAGCTGCAGAATTTGACATGAAGGATCTATGGCTGATGCATTATTTTCTGGGGTTGGAAGTTTGGCAGCAGAATGGTGAGATCTTCCTTGGTCAAGGAATATATGCTATAGAAGTTTTGAAGAGGTTTCAGATGGAGGTATGTAGACCCATGGCTACTCCAATGATTACCAACTGGAAGAAAATTGACACGTCCGAAGATGATGAGGCTGATCCTACTTTGTATAGGCAACTCATAGGTTCTTTGATGTATCTGGTAAACTCGAGACTAGACATCTGTTATGCTGTCAATACTCTTAGTCAGTTCATGGTGGAACCAAGGAGGGTCATTGGGCAACAGCCAAACATGTTCTTAGATATCTACAAGGAAAAATCGAGCTTGGACTAAAATATACCTGAGGAAATGACATCAGGTTGAGTGGTTCAATGACGCAGATTGGGCTAGGAGCCCAGTAGATCAGAAAAGTACTAGTGGGTACTGTTTCAGTGTTGGATTAGGAATGACCTCCTAGTGCAGCAGAAAACATAAATCCGTGGCTCTGAGCTCCGTAGAAGCTGAATATATGGCAGCAAGCATGGCTTCGTGTGAGGCCACATGGCTTCGGAAATTTCTTGTGAACTTACTCAAGGAGAAGATGGAGGCGACCAACATTCTATGTGATAATCAGAGTTGCATCAAGCTCTCTGAAAATTCGGTGTTTCATGATTGGTCGAAGCACATTGACATCTGGTGTCACTTCATCAGAGACTATGTCCAAAGGGGATCTGTACAATTGGAGTACACTCCTATAGGAGAACAAGTCATAGATATCCTCCTGAAAGCTCTAGGGAAGACTAAGTTTGTCTATTTCAGAGAAAATATGGGGATGATCAAGAATCCATTTCAGTACCAGGTATGGATAGGTTTAGGATTCAGAGCGAGCTGCAGTACAAGTGAGGCAGTGACAGTGACAGTATCATGGGCATCAGTACAAATGGCAGCAGCGCAGAAGATGAGGGGCAGCAGCCAGGCATAAGCAGCGCAGAGGATGCTTCAAGACAAAGCAGCATGCAACAAGCATTTTGCTGGAACACTTTCCTTGCTAAGAGGGAATGTTGATTTTTGTAGTATCGGAAAGTGTTCCAAGTCTCCAAATTTCTAAGGAGTCTTGGACATCAGTATTCCAAAGAATCGAGAAACCGTTTGTGGAATTTTCGCTCGGTTTATGTTTTATTAAAATAATTAATTATTTTAATGGAGACCCTAAGTCTAAACTTAGGGAAATTAAATAATTAATGGGTATTAATAAAACAAAGTGTGAATCTTCTAGAGAACGAAGATCAAGTCAAGTTTTAATTTTAGCCATTAATTAGACTTCTAATCTGGGTCGTTCATTCGTCAATGAGAATATTATAAAAGAAGGCTTGAGGGTCATTTGGAAAGGAAGCCGGGCATACACTCAGTGACTCGAAGGAAGTCGATTATGAAGGGATAGAATTCGATTTCGGAGGGAGAGTTGCAGGGCAAAAGAAGCAGAGGGATTCAACAGTGATAAGGGTCGAGGAAAGAAGGACACAGAATGTCGGAGAAGGCAGTGCAGAGATCCCACGCAGAGTGACGTAGTCTCACGTAGGCACTACGCAAAGAGACACACAGAGGGATGCAAAAGGAAGCTGTGAGTCTTTTGAGTGTCAGAAATTATCTAGAGGGTTCGTGAGAATTTATCTCAGGTGTTTTCTATTGAAGTCTGCTAGTGTTTTCCTTGTAAAGAATTTCATTGCTGAAGAATAATATATAAACCTTCATCTGCTGCATCGGTTTTCCCGCATTCGGTTTTTCTCGGGACAATTGTCCAAAAATAAGTGTGTATATGTGATTGATTCTTATGCTTGTACTTCTTATTGTTTTATTCTTCGCATATACTTGAGTGAATGTTGCAGTAGTATTTATTTCGAAATTTATTGGAAGAATTCTGTAAATAACTTATTGGAAATAATAAGTAGGAGAAATAAATTTTCACTGTAGAAGTATTTTCAGGATTGAAAATTTCACATGCAGTATGGCATATTGTTAGAGCACATTCCTCGCTTAGAGGGAGTGTTGACTTGAGGTAGCATCGAATGTGCTCTAAGTCTCATATTTTGTGGAGAGGCTTAGACACATGCATTCTAAATAACCCAGAAAGAATTTGGTGAAATTCCACTTGGATTGTATTCTATAGAAATAATTAATTATTTTAAAGTGACCCTAAGTTAAAACTTAGAAAAATAAAATAATTAAAGGGTATTAATAGAATATGAGTGTGAATGATCTAGAAGAAACAAATCAAGTCAAAAGTTAATCTCAGCCATTGATTAAGATCTTATCTGGGTCGTTGAATCCTCAACGAGAAGATTATAAGGACTTGTTGGGTCATTTAGAAAATGCATCAGACAGAGAAAGAATCTAGAGATCGAATTCTTCTTACAGAGCAGTGCTCGAACAAAGATTAGATCTAAGTGATTCTCATGTGCAGAGAGAGGCAGAGATAATCTTCAGGAGAAAGTATTTCAGATTCGAAGAGAGAACAAAGAGAAGACAAAAAGAGCCACAGGTAGCTGTGCAGAACCAGTGACGCAGAGATTACGCTGGTACTGCGCAGAGCTGCAGAGAGAGTTTCGATGTCTGTGGAGGAGACAACAGAGGATTTGTGCCAGTTCCCGAAGGACATTTTCGGAGGGCAGAGAACTCCAGTTTCCAGCCAGCAGTGAGTAATAAAGTAGAGACGAAGAGCGACTGCAAGTGCGACGCAGAGATTAGTCACTGCGCAGAGGCAACATAGAGCTACTCAGGTCAGGTGCAGGTCAGTGCCAGAATTTAGTGGAAGAGTGAGATTAGCCTCACAAGACTTTATTTTCCAGATTTCTCTATATGATTTGTTAGAATCGACAATCATAAATTTGTACTCAGAATTACTACATAATAAAGAAACCCTCAAATCTGCGGCACCGGTTTTCCCGCATTGGGTTTTTCCGGGGACAATTGTCCAAAAATAATGGTTTCCATGTGTGTATACTTGTGCTAGTATTTTTCTTGTATTTATTTATTGTGAAGGCTGCAGTGTATTTCATTTCGATATTTATCATAGCATATGTTAAATAATTTGCTTCAGTTATGCAATAGAAGAAATCTAATCATTTACTGCAGTAGGATTCCGAGTAGTGGAATTTTCGCACACAAAGCCAGAGAGGGTGACGCAGTCACTTGAGGAGCTACACTGGGGTTTATGTGGGGCAGATTGGGCAGCTATCCAACATATTGACTTCTAAGCTGGGAAGGATCACAGAGAGGGTGACGCAGCCACTAGGAGAGGTGACGTAGTCTTAGCGCAGAGCTTGCTGCAGCCATTGCTGCGCAACACTGGGGACTGCGTAGTCATCTGTGGGGTTTCTTCATTCTGCCGATGAATCCGCCAAAATTTTTGTTTCTGGATAGAGGTAATTCTGTCAAGGATTTTCTCTGTTGGGTGAGCCGGATTTGGCACCCTAGATTGTATTCATAAATCTGCATAATAATATAAACCCTCAGAACTGCTGCACCGGTTTTCCTGCATTGGGTTTTTTAGGGACATTTGTCCGAAAAATGTGCATCCTTTGTCAGAATGCTTTACTTATTTTTCAGTACTTGATTTGTATAATTGTGTAGGCTGTAGTGTATTTACTTTGATATTTTCCTAAATTATTCAGAAGATAACTTGTTAATTTAAAACAAACAAGTAAAAGTAAATTAGATTTGCTGCAGTGGGATTTCTGGTTTAGGTTGAGAAATTTTCACAGAACCAACCTTCAAGAGCCATCCATAAACCATAGAACAATGTTGCCCTCAATCAACAACTTTATCAACAACTAGGTCATTTGTCAAATCAATCCCAAGTGCTTCACATAAATCACATCTTAAGACTCTTACCATAAACTAGGGTTTCTCTCAAACCCTCACTATCATATCCTTATCCTCTAACTACCTCAGGTTTTCTCATACCCTAGAATTCTTTTAGGTCTCTACATCCTTTGCTTGCTTCCATAAACGTGTCTCCATGGGGGTGATCTTCATGGCATTCCTTCATCCCAGCTCTGATACCATGTTAATTTTTCATAGAGCTACATTGTTCTTTGCTTTGATAGTTACATTTCTTCAATAACATGTTAAGTTCACTCCAAATCATTATATCATTATACAGATCTACATTATTAACCATCAGAATATGAAACTATGTAGAAAAAACAATACCATCATCATCATCTAAGCAATGGAATGTAAAGGATCAAGGGAAGAGAAGCATGAACTCATAGAGACACTAGGATTGGTTTGAGACCAGGGAAAAACCCACCAGAGCAGAGCTAGTGTCGGATGGAAGGAAGAAGAGCACACACCGAGGGAAAATTTTCCTCAGGGAACTTCTAGTCTCAAGAAGTTCGATTTCCCTTGCAGATCAATAGTCATTGTGAGCAGAGTCTCTCACTCCAGAAGGGAGTGCGAATAGCTGAGAAACAACTGAGAAAAAGGGAATTGGAGACTTTCAACATTTGTTGAGATGGCCATTGCTGGGCTTCGTGATCAGGACAGGTTGGATGAGGCTTCCAACTATGTCATTTGGAGGGTAAGGATGTCCTTCCTTCTCGACGAGTTTGGCCTGAAAACATATATTAATGCAGTGGTAGTGGTTCCCACAGATGCGGATCAGCTGAAAGAGTATAGAAAGGAGATGGCGCGGGCAAAGAGATTGATCCTAGATGGAGTCCGAGATCATGTGGTCTCACATATCACTGGAAAAGATACTGCCAAGCATATGTGGGATGCTTTAGCGACATTGTCTCAGGGTACTACCAAGCAGCGAAAGATGTACCTTAAGGAGAAGCTGAGATGCATCTGGATAAAGAAAGGGGAAGGCATAGACCCTTTCCTCACCAGGATTTCGGAGGTCTAGGATCAATTGTCGGCTGTTGGGGCAGTGCCTCAAGCTTCGAAATTGGTGTGGTTGGCGCTCAATAGCGTCTCAGAGGATTGGAAAGTCTTTGTCCAAAGTATATTGGGCAGAGACACGCTACTAGGTTGGGACAGGATGTGGGCTGACTTACAGCAAGAGGATATGAGACGAGCTCTTTTGAAGAGCTCCATCAGTGGAAGCAGCAGTGGATCAAAGCAAGTGAAGGAAGAGGGGAACGTGTCTCTCGCATCAAAGGGTCCTAGTCAGGGACACGGGGAACAGAGGAAGAAGAAGGACCTGTTGAAGATCAAATGCTTCTGGTCTGGTGAGCTAGGTCACCATAGTACCCAGTATCCTCTTAGGAAGAAGGACGAGGAGGAGAAGTAGGATCAATAGGCAGCTTTGACAAAGATTGATAGGATTTCCTTCAGGCTGGAGGAAGACTTAGCGATGTTCGTCGATATACTTCCAAGAGTGAGGTGGGGTGACTTGGCTTTGTAGCCCTAGAGCACTACAAATGGGTAGGATCCTTGAGGAGTCCACCTCTTGGATCAGTACCTGGCTACGCGGGCCCACAATATTCAGTAGCAGGATGGGCCAGTGGCAGTTGGTGTAGTCAGATGCTAGAGTTACAGTTGCAGAGACTAGTAGTAGTCAAATACTGAGGAGCGCAATGCAGAGTTGGCAACAATGCATATGGCATAGGGCAGAGTCAACAACAGCGCGCACCGTAGATTCTTTAGTGATAGTGCAGATGCATCATACTGAACACAGTTGGTTCAGTATTTCATATGATTCTCAGTTGTAGATATTGTAGTTGCAGCAATAACAGATGAGAGGGAGTTGCAGTGCAGATGCAGTGTTGGCAGCAGTCCAGTAGGGTCAACAGCAGTACAAATGCAACTCATATCAGAGTTGCGCAGTGGTTGGTGGGTAGTATGGCCAGACATCAACAATGTGACAAGAGATGGTGTAGAAATAGGGTGTTGTGGCATAAGGTGCAACACTAGAACACATTCCTCGCTAGGAGGGAGTGTTAGTTTGTAATATTCCCATTTTTGGTATAGTCCATGACAGGGCTAGGAGGGACTTCCAGAGTTAGGAGCAGACAGGTCACATGTACAGATTGGTGCTATCAGTGGGCTCAGGAGCTTTTCAGAGGAGTTTTGAGGAGTTTTCATGGTGTTTGGAGGCATTCGCTTGATATACTCCGTCATCTGAGCAGTTTGGCTTTCGTTCCGATGCATTCCGATAACTTTCGGAATTTTGAGTTATTTATGGGCTTAACTCAGCTGATTATGCTCAAGGTGGCAGTCCGGGGGGAATATACTATGGAACACCTTAGTGTAATAGCTCATCGGAACCGGGACGAGGAGACCTACACGATGGGACAGTTAGACAAAGATTTCAGTGACCAGAGGAGGCGTGGTAGCCGATATACCCTTTTCTGCATTAAAAAGGAATATTTTATAATATTTTAATAAAAGGGAAAAGTGCTCCATAAATAAAATAATAATAAAATAATGCTCTAGAAGGCTCCAAGGGATCTATAAAAGAAAGGGAGGAGGCCATTGGGAGACATCTTGGGAGTAGATCATTTGCTTATATATGAGAGGTTTGAGGACGTGGTTCTCTACTTCATGCAGTAGCCCCAGGACGGAAACCCTTGGGTGATTTGTGAGTATTGGACGGAAACCCAATACTTTGAGGAGACTTCACTTAGGAGTTTCACAGAGCTTTAGAGTTTGGTGTGAGGATCATTCAGATCTTCAACTTGGGCTTCATCATTTCAATGGTTCATCATTTCAATGGGTTCAGTGTCAGCTGTTGCCGGAGGGAGAGTGTAGCAGTTCAGTTTGTGGCCAACGCCGTTCAGCAGCATATCTTGGTGGCCAGTTTTCTATCTCAGCTCTTCTTGGGTCAGATCTATATGTAAACCCCTGTTTATTATCTATAATGAAAGCTGAGATTTTTTTCTTCTGTTCTATATGGTATTGGATTGCAGTGTTTCCTGTCTTTTAATTTTACATGGCAATCTTCTGTTGAATGAATGATTATTTTACGGCAAATTGTGGTATTCAGTATTTTTCTGCATTTTAGTTAAAATATCCCATCCGGGATATTACATAGTTTTTGTAGCATCGGATGTGTTCTAGCCACGAAATTTTGTGGAGAGGCTAGAATACAGGAGATCTCGAAAATCCAGAAATCGTTTATGGAAATTCCACCTAGAAGTGACTTAATTAGATTATTAGCCAGTTTTTAGATATTTCCTAAGTCTAAACCTAGGGAATATGGTTAACTAATCAGAATTAATTAAGTCAAGGTGTGAATGATCTAGAGACTCACACATATTGACTTCAAGTTAATCCTAGCCATCGATTAAGATTTAATCTTGGCCGTTGGAGTCCCGACATAGGATTATAAGAAGAAGTTGATGGGAACTTGGAGAGTACATTTGGAGATTTCGATTCATTGGCAGATCGATTTTCAGAGTAGCAGCAATCAGTTGCCGGAGAGAGAGTTAGAGAAATCAAAGCAGTGAGAGAGGGGCAGAGTCAGTGAGGCTGGAGGAGGCATTCCAAATCCAACGAGTGCATTTGCCGAAGAGCCACAAAGAGGATGACGATGGGGCAGCGCTGTAGTCTCGAGAGGCAAGATCGATTTGCTGTGGAGGAGAGACGTTTTCAGTTCTAGAGGCCAGGAAGGAGTCCCAGCGTGCCAGAGAAGCATATTTCTAGTCAGCAGAAGGCAAAACGACTTCATCAGAGATCAGTCCGAGGCTAGACATCCAACCAACTACGTAGAGGCTGACACAGAGAGTCAATGGGCCATATTTCTAAAGGCAAGTCGTGCCAAGAGATTGCTTGTGGGGTGAGGAAAATTTCTCACTAGATTTTTGCTAGTATTTTTCCCTCTAGGATTGCTAGTATTTCGGCATCTAGTTGTACTCAGATTTTCTCACTACTGCTTAATAATAAAACCCTTAGTTGTTGCACCGGTTTTCCCTCATTGGGTTTCTCTAGGGACTTTCGTCTAAAAATAATTGTGTTATTTTACGTGTGTGTGCTAGCATTTGTTCCAGCATTTATTCTTTCGTAGTTTCGATTTGTGAAGGTTCCAGTGTATTTATTTCAATATTTGCCGTAGGAAACAACAAATAAATTGTTAAATAGAATTAACAATTAGAAGAAATAATATCAGTTGCTGCAATAGGATTCCAGTTTTCAGAATTTTCACTTGATGTTGATTAGTGGGCATTTTCGGAGGTCGGTCCATCCATCCATAACAATAGAGCAACCAAGCCTCAACCATGTTTGTCTCATACTCTCTTTTTGCACATTAATTTTGGACACTTGTCTATCTAAAATTGTTGTTCTTAGCTTATGTTCTCCGAGTGGTACATATGCAGGCGCTGTTGTCACCCAGATTGTACAGGTACCATGACAACACTCAGGATGAGGGTTGTCACTCTGATACCCGTCCACTCCATTCTAGCTGTCTCCCAACAACAGGCTATGGGGGGTAGTCCCTATGGAATGAGGTGAAGGAAAACAAAGCTGAAAACCAACTTGTTTGGGAGACACGAATGAATGGCCTAGCCACTTGGTTGAATTTAAGCAAGATTATTAATTAGATTAGATTTTAAAAGATGAGACCAGTGCCTTAATGGAGTAAAAAATTCTTGCTTAGTAAATTGGAACCAAATGACCAGATGGATACCCGCTACTTGAAATGATTGACTAACTTATATGATATTCAAGTCCTAGGACCTATGTGAGATGCAATGATTTTGGTGAATTTTAATTAGATGCCTAGTCTAACAGTAACCTTTCCCCTAACTATTTTGAGAAACAATCCTCAAAGTAAGTTGTGAAATGGAAACCAATGCGAAGCGGGAAATGACCTGAATAACGATACCTTCCCCTGTGTTCCACTCACTCACTGCCTTTGGCGCTATAGAGACTGTGGCTCTGACGACTGCAAAGTCAATATGTTAACTACTAGGAGAATTTGGATCTCTCAAGCTAGTTTAAAAAGGGTTTCCCTAAATCTATATCAACCTAGCTTATGCTAGGAGGTGAATTATTAATGCAATCTAGACATGAGCCAAAACCTCTCCCACTTGAGAGGAAAACTCAAACAAATTCTTCTTCTTATTGAGATTCCAATTTACGAATACCAAGACCAAGACCCTTGACCTATTTGCCACTCCAATACCAAGACATAAGATCCTTAGTCAATGATAGTCAACCTTTAACTCCTTCCTTATTGGCTTCTTCTTCATCCTTGGCTTTCTTCTGCTTTAGACCTTCGGCCTTCTTGACTAGTCCTTCTTCCACTTCGGCTCCTTAGGAGAACTACACTTCTCCTCGACTTCCACTGCTGCAACAGACTTCTCCTTGGCCTTTACTACTGCAACAGACTTACCTTCGGCCTTTACTGCTGCAACAAACTTCTTCTTCACTGCTGCAACAGACTTCTCCTTCACTGCTACAACAAACTTCTGCCCTTAAAACAGTCCCAAAATACCCTTAAGAACTTCGCTTTTCCTTTTTGTTACTTCACTGGTCTTTACGCTTCCTCACTGTACTTCGCACTTCAGACTGTATGATGACCGAATATCTGAAATTCTGCTCTAAAATGAATACGAACAGCCCTATTTATAGTTGTTTCCCATCAAAATAAGCCGACTTGACATGATAGTGAGCCAACATGTTTGTTTGAGAGATTTATATTATTCGTTTGAATCCAACTTGAAGGAGGTGACTTTGTCTTGGTCTTGGAGGGCTTTCTAACTTATTTAAGGACTTATATAAATATATAACATGCCCAAGAAGGGTACTTCATACATGACATAGACTCAAATTGACATTTATGACTACATGACAAATCCTGAAGGCTCACAATGGTAGTCATCACTAAAATAAAATTCCTTGCTCATGAAACCCATGAGACAAGCATTACAATAATACATTTTTTTTCTTCTTTTCATCAGTTACATAAAATCACAATTACACATGTCATTATGAAGACCGAACCTAGTTACACTTTTCAACATAGACGACCTGTTAATTTTAGTTAACAATGGTATGTTCTATGCTTAGCACAATTACTTCAATGTTCCTTTAGCAGCCCAATGACAATTTCCAATTTAGTTTTTCAATAGCAATCACATTAACCATAAATCACATTGACAGTAACTGTAGATAGAGCATAAAATAAAATGCAGAAGACAAGCCAAGACAAGAGGACACGATTGGCAGATGCCAGGGAAAAACCCCAATGTGGGGAAAACCCTTTGACCAATTCTTCTTATTATTATATGAAATGTTCAACAGATAGAGAGAGTACAAAAGTAAATTTGAGAGTACAAAAGTAAATTTTTTTGACTTCCAAATTGTAGTCAAAACAACCTTGTCAATTTTTGCAGTCAACTGCAGTCAACCTTCAACCCTAACCAGAAAGTCATATATGGTCAATGCAACATTCAACCTTCTCCTTTGAAGCTCGGTCAAAGGTAGTCAAAACTTAGTCTCTAGCAGTGGTCAAAGTCATCCCAAAACAGTGATAAATCCGGGGTCAAAACTTGGTCAACATGTGGTCAAACAGGCTTGCGGTCAACGCAGGTCAAAGTCCTCCTTTTTCCTCGGTTTATGTGCCCAAAAATGCGGCCTACTGAGACCGAAATCCACCCTGAAAATCGAAGTCAAAGGATGCCCAGAAAGTCAAATTCAACACTAGTCAAACTACAAAAATTTCTGAGATTTTCGGCCCTGCAATTCTGTCCTGTAATTCGACCTCCTTGTGCCACGCGTGGGAGAGAGAGAGAGAGAGTGCCCAAAGTTGTACGATCCAATGAGAGGAAAGAGAATGTATGAGTGATGATGATGCCAAATGAGGTGAGAGGTCACTTGTATATATACAATTTGATGAGGGTGAAGAGTCACGACCATTGGGCTTCACGAGCCTACATGATGATGAGGCCGACCTGAACAATTTGCACATATGTGTGCATAAATTCAAAAACACACATCTTCTTGTCCAAATCGGATGATATTTATATCAATTTTGGTCCTCTCGAAAAGAGGAATTTGATGCAATCATCATCTCCATCAAATGAGTTGTCCCAAGGTGGAATTTGGCAAGGGAAGCCCACAATTGGGTGTATAGATCTAGGAGAGAGAAATCACGGTACATGAGTTACCCCAACCTTTGTTTTTCCACCCTTCTTCATGCGCCTTTTGCCTTTTATTGATTTTTCTTTTATAATTGCTCGGGGCTCCAGGGAATAAGAGTATGATGTGTAAGATATAGCAGTGATTACCCCCTTAAGGTTGGGCAGTTCATCGCCCACCAAGTGTTAAGACAATCATGGGTTCCTTAATAATGCAGGGGGCCAATATGAGGGGCCCTACGAACTACGGCGATGTCCATGATGCTAGGGTAGAGCTCATGTTGGCTTTTGCCCATGTGCTAAACTTGTATGTCCTGACTATTTTTTGCATTTTATGGTACAATTCCTGTTGTAAGTGGCCAAATTATGCTTTTAAATTTCTTTTTAGCCGCATCAACCTCTGGGGCATCGTTCCAGGCCCGACCCAAAGTGTGGACAAGGGGAGGGGGAGGCTAACTCCTTGTGGACCCAATGGACAAATGTGGACCCAGATGGGAAATATTTGGAAAGGGGATATAATAAGCGGAGGAGAGTGATGTATGTGGTGTCGGGAAGCGGGACCACGCAACCAAAATCAAAACTTCCCATGTAGTGCCACTCCTAAAGCTAATAGTTAATAAAAAAGATCCCACGAGACTAGGATACGAGGTTAACCACCAAGTTGGACAAGGGACAAGAGTACAAACCAAGCCCATTATTTCCGCCGAATCCCCCCACTAATCCATGCCTAGAATTGTCCATGATAAGTAAGCAAAAATACCCAACTACATAATGAAAACCATACCTTCAGGGTTGGAAGGTCCACCTTCAAACATACGATCATGCTAGATGGACGAGGGTGCATAATGCCTGGTTTAGGTGGCGGAGATGGTGGCACATCGAGCTATTTGGTGGCTGCAAGGGGCTGCCGACTGAAGACAATCTAGGAGAAAAAAATTCTCCTATGGGTGTCACCCATAAGTGGTGGGTAACAGGTCCAACAAATTGCACAAAATTGACTTGATCCCAGAAGAAAACGACTAGTTGAAGGTTTGATCCACGTCCAATTACTCTCGTCCCTTGATTTCCAACGTTGATCTTGAAGATGGAGTTCGATTTCCTTGAAAATGAAGCTAGATTGACCCAAAATTTTAATCCCAGTCCAAAAAATAAATTTTGCAAATTTTCTCCTCGAAAATTTCACATTTAACTTAACCAACTTGAACCATCTCAATAAAAACGATTTTCAGGGAAATTAATTCCTTTTCTGGACGAATGAATTTCTTTTGGGACTTTTTCTTGCTTTGATTCATGGAGATTTCTTTCTTGGGAAAATCCACATATTTGTTTAAATATTTTTCACTTCGAGAGAATTTTATTGTCTCTCATTTTTATTTTCTGACCAATTTCCGGCTAATTATTTTCCATTTTTTGTCGGAAAATATAAAAATATGACTCTAGAGGGGTATAGACATATTTTTCCACCCTCAAAGTGTGTCTGGATAGAAATTTGAGGTGTTGAGGTTTAGTTTTAAGTACTCGTACCCCATACAACTATAGACATCACTTTTTACATCTTTTCATCAAATATTACATTAAAATCTCATTCAGAAGGGGAACTTTGACCATTAAAAACTGACCCCAAGACACAACCAAATTCTGGGAAACTTTAGACATGATCTAGTATGGCAATTTACGTTGACTCTATACACTAGGATTCACCTAAAGCTTCACCATCAAGCCTCACTCTAGCTTTGGGATATATTTGGGAGAAAAACTTAACCGATTATAAGTGTTAAAAACTTAAAAGACATAAATAATGAGCTTAGGGAAAAAAAACTCCCTACAGTGAAAAATTTCTAGCAAAAATCTTAAGCTACCTAGATGTGTTACATGGCTTTAAATTTCAACATACTAGAATCATTTTTACATCATGAACCATAGTGTTGTAGAATTTGGATTACAACATGATGACCAAACGTTGCATGCTGATGATGAAGTCTGAAAATTCTGACTGATCTGAACATGATGGAAAATTCTGAAATGTACTCTGCTCATGGGGTAGTTGACACTTGAGTGGTCAACATGACCAATGGGACCATTTTGAATTAGGAATCGTGAACTACCTCGGGAAATGTGAATGTTGTCAAAAGACACTATTATGCTCTAAGGGTTGTCATAAGGAATACTGCACCAAGGCAAAGGTCACATACATACTCAATAAACTCTAATCATGTGGAATGACATAGGTGCACCTTGATGTGGGCTAGACTGACCCATACATCGGTGATCACCTTTACAAACACAGGCTCCCATAAAACCATGAGTCCACAAGAGAGTTCACTTAAAACCCTCCAATCCGGTTAGGGATAGTGGTCTTAAGTTGAACTTCAAGGAATAGGGCATGGTCCGACCAAACAACTGAATATATACTCTATGACAAAGGCACAAGTCTAGAATACCTAGTACAGGGCTTCACATGGTTTTTTTCATGGCTTTGACTTGTGATGCTGGAATTACAATGGTGGCGAATGCTGCACTGAAAAGTATGTGTACCCCTGCTGACAGGCGGGGTAATAGACCCTAATGGTCGTGTGATATGAATGGAGGTAGCCCTGAAGGCTTTTAGGCATTTTGTGCTTGTGTTCTTGTGGTGGGATGCAAGTGATATTGAGCTACATTGAAGTAAAGAAGTCATGGTGATTAACCATGAAGTTAGGCTATCTACATTGAGGTTTGGGAGTTTCCCGAGGCTGACCATTATGCAGATAATGCATCGACTAGATTACTATACTTGATTTTTTCGTACTTTGTGATTTTGGTACTGCAAATGAAAATTGTGTTTTTCCATCCAACTTTCTCCTTTATTTAGCTGTTAATGTATTTTAGAAATCATGTCTATATAATTTGTTATTGGCATGGTCTGCAGCAATATTTTATGCAAACATTACGAGTTTTTTTCTAATAACCATGCCAATATTTGTTACTTACCCTATGTTTTTTCATGAGATATTTTAATCTGGAGTCCCTAGTAATTCTATTTAGCAGCTTTTTCTTCATATGATAACCTTTTCTTGTTTCAATTTAAAATGTCAGTAATATCAGATTTCAATAATTTTGTTAGTGCAGACTACTTACTTCTTTGTCCAGATTCCAGAATACCACTGATGCCTCCACAGCATCTCAATGTTTGTTGTTTGTACCATTCGTTAACATCAATTATGTAAAAGATTTGCAAAGAAAAGCCAAACTCTTCAGAAATGTAGAATGAATGAGTGGCATATTCATTCGTCATTCTATGCTATCTTTTCATGAGTCGTTAATATTTCTTATTTGTTATCGGATTTTATATATTTTGGCTTTTTGTCTATAATTAGTTCATTTTGATTTTACTGGCCAGTTTTCTCTCTGAGGCAGGTACAGGAGAAAACGAGAAAAGTTGGTGGAAAAAACCGCTGTTTCATGTTTGCCCACAAAGTGGGGCATCTTTCAAGTTTATTGTTATCGTTCAAAGCTGGATGGCATTGAACATGTTGCAATGGTAAAGGTAAAACTACTAATATTGAGATTGTAGCAATGAAATCTGGTAGAATGGTAGTTTCTTTTAACATGCAAACTGGATGCCATGGAAGGGAAGGGAATGTCTTGGTTAAAATACAAGGTTTTTCCTTTTAAAAATTTTGGTGCAGTTGAAGATGGTAAATCTTAAAGTAACTTGCATCTTGACATCTTGACATGCATATGACATTGATTGGCATGGGAATCCCAGACAAATGGAGTTTCTCCGGTTGTGACTGAGTTTGTTAGTCGATAGTGTACAGTTGGGAGGTTGACCTGAGTTTTATTTCTCTCACACGCCTACTCATTCCAAGACCCATTATGGACTGTATCTAAAAATGGTACAGTGGGCTCTTACTTAAAGAGTTAGCCTCTCCTTGTTATCTCTTCCAAGGACCCTTCAGTTTTAGTTGATGTATTCTTTAGAAGTTGTTTTCCCCTTTTACTATTATTTGAGGGCACTTTACCTTTAGTTAATCTCTATTGAATGGTTTATTTAGCATGTTTTTCATCTATAAAACACTTCATCTGATTTAGGGTTTTCTTGTTGTAGATATAGTTTCTGAATTTCGTTATAACTGTCCTTAGAACTGGTGAACTGCAGGGCAATATTGGAGATGGGCAAGATGTTATAGTGAGAGTGCATTCAGAATGTCTAACTGGTGATGTCTTTGGATCTGCTCGATGTGATTGTGGAAATCAACTTGCATTAGCAATGCAAGAAATCGACCGAGTTGGTAGAGGAGTATTGGTGTACTTGAGAGGTCATGAAGGCAGGGGAATTGGGTTGGGTCATAAACTCCACGCATACAATCTCCAAGATAAAGGTCATGATACTGTAGAAGCCAATTTGGAACTTGGGTTATCAGTTGATTCTCGCGAATATGGTATTGGTGCTCAGGTAAAGAACTTAATGACATATGACTATACAATGCATGCATTAACAGGGCTTGCATCTCTGTGATCAGTTTGCTCAACTTGATTACAATAGGAATCCTTTTTGAATTGACCAAGTCATGAAGAATTTTCTTGACATCATGGAGTTGGAAACCCCAGTTTTAATTGGTCCAAGTTTATGCTTGCCAATATTTTCTCTTATATTTTCAGTAAGTTTCTTTCTAGACCCTCAGTGATATATTCCCAGAAATGATATTTGCAACATTGGGTCTTCCTGGCTGGCTACTATTCTTGACTGAAGAACTGAGAGATTTATATGACATCTTTGATTTGATAAGAAATATAGTGGAATTAATTCCTGAAAATGGAAGACAAACTATAATAGAGCTTACGTAGCTGAAACAAATAATGAGGTAGGAAAACTGGTTAGCGTGTGATGAGAAGCAATTCTTCTAATATGATAACCTTAAGTTCAAACTGTATAGTATACTTATGATTAATGATAACATTGTGCAAAAATGGACCCTTTTGATTTTCTTATGACGAAAATTGTTAATATGAAGTGAAACCTGTCACAATAATGTCAAAGGGAAGAAACTTCTGCAAAAAGTGAGAAAGTTGTAACTTACATTATCTAATTGAATTTTCGCTTATCAATCTTGATAATGCTATTACCTGAAATGAAATAATAACTTATGAGTGTGCTCCCATTATCAGGGACTGATTCATTCAATTTGGGATTAAACATAGAATAATTCATAAAACATGATAGTTTTAATAGGCAAAATTTTAGATCTGATCAGAGAATTTTGTGGATTTTATCTGTACACCATTGGCACAAGTAGTTTTGATCAGTGTTGAAAACAGCAGCATCGACAAAAAATGGTGAAAAGTTCAGCAAAAATCGGAAAAACCACGGAAAACATTAAAACATACAAAATACATTCATTTTTTTTCAAAATTTTAAACATGTAAAGAAACAACAACATCAGATAAACACATTGGCACATAAATATTGAGAGAGGACTAATATATATGATGTAGTGGATGCCAAATAAAAATGATACATCAAAGTCGATACTGAATCGTGAAACCTAAAAGTTGTCTAATAAAGGACTCAAAAGTGGAGAACCAATGCAAAATTGTATCATGTATATAAATGTATCTCATCATCATGAGTTATATGTACAATGACAAAAGAAAACTAGCAGTTAGCTATCTGAGATCAATGCCCTCTCCCCCTTTTATGGGAAAAGTGTATGGGTTGTTTTCCAGGCCTTCCCCTAACAGCAGAATGCCCTGGCTCTGCAAAAAAAATGTCATATGATGACTAGTGGGTGTAGAACTATGTTCATAAATCTCTATAGAAGGTGGTGTTGATGCTAGCACATTCTCCTCCTCCTCCTCTTGTTCCTATTGTTGTGCTTATTCCTCCTCTAACCATGCAAGTGACTCCATGATAGGAACATCAAACTCCACACTCCAATTAGAAAATACATCAATATTGCCTAAGGAAATGACATCCACATTTGGTGTTCTCTCCATTTGCTTTATCCATAATCAGAGATTGTAATGGACATACACCAGGTCATGAAGACATGAGAATTCGAACCTGTAAGAGGATCATAAAAGGTTTAATGAGTCTTGACTCTTAAGGGTCCTAAATTACAATAAATATAATTACTCTTTTTAAGCTAAAATTTCTAACCTGTTTTGTTTCTTTAAGTGTATTTTTTTCAAGTACACTCCAATTGTGCTCACATTATGAAGGGCTACAAGCTTGACTGAGCATTCTGATGGCCAATTTCTATAAATTTGGTGCCCTTGCACCATAGTTTCACCACCAATAATCTACAACAAATAAGAAAGAAGGAGAACTAAATTACATTTCATTACAATGGAAATACAAATTAAAGAAAATACAATTAAACTTTCAAATAGAACATAATTGAATTTAAAAAATCTCAAGTTTTAAATTCTAATGACTTGTCACTTATGTGGCATCAAGGTGGTATTTTCATGAATAGCATCATCAAAGCCAAATATTTCTATACTATCTTGATACCTCTCTATCTCACAATTGATTGTGCTTTGAATCTCAGGATCAGGTACCATCCTATGAAGACAAGTTTGGAGCCTTTACATCGTCACCATCAAAATCAAAGTTGCATTTGTAGAAAAATGCAAGGTTGAGAAAAATTATTACTGCATAAATGGGCCAATGGAGCATCCCCATCAACCAACTATCAATCAAATCCCATGACATCATTTGTTTATTAAACCTAGGGGTACCGTTGCCCATATAATAATCTTGGATAATTTCTTTGACCCTATCCATGGCCTCATACAAATAAGCCATTATAGGGTTATCACTATCAACTAATTGTAAAATCTCTTTCGGTAATAATCACATATCATGGAAAATTGTCGACGCGTTTCGAACCAACCAGTGTGGTTCATCATCAGGACTAGGTGAGAGATCAGATCAAATCAATAAGCTTAAATAGATGTAGAGATGGTTAAACTAGCCGTTTAGAAAACGACTAGTTTGACTTTTTAGTAATTTATAATGTTTTTAATTAGTAACGGCTAATTCCCTCCTACTATTAAACCATTTAATTAATTTATTAACTTAGTTAATAGATTAATAAACTTATTATTATTATATTTTTTATTTTTATTTATTTTATTTTTATTTGATCTGATCTCTCACCTAGTCCTGATGATGAACCACACTGGTTGGTTCGAAACGCGTCGACAATTTTCCATGATATGTGATTATTACCGAAAGAGATTTTACAATTTTATATGGATCACAGAAGCATAGATTCTAAAAATACTATCAACTAATCTTAGAACTTTTAATAAAAGTTCACTAACTAAGCACACTTCTTCTACTCCTTCCTAAAAGGAGTCGGTGTACACAAATTTAGCAATGGCTCTCCCATCCTCTCTCTCGGTGTATGTACAATCACGCCACTCATCACAAACAAACATTTGCTTCAACTCAAACTGGCATTGAAAAAAACACTGAAGAGTAATGAAGTTGTGGCAAAAATTTTGATTGTAGGGTGTCACAACTCCAAATTTCTGGTCCATCTCCTCAGGCTAAGAACGAAAGCGTGGTTATATATGAAATCTGGGATGTTTCTAGCCATATCAATCACCTCCTTGATGAAGGAATGTTTCCCATATCATCAAGCTTCAAATCAATACAATGTGCAACACATCGAGTCCAGAACAATGAGTGGTCCCTACCCATAAGCATCATACCAACAACCACATAATTAACTGCATTATATATTATAATATGCACCACATTATGCAAACCAATCTCCTACAGGAACCCATCCATCAACTCACATATCAATGTTGCATCTTTTACATGTGTTGATGCATCCACTAATTTTATAAACACGGTACCTCTAGGACTATTTACCAAGAAATTTAGAAGAGTCCTACCCTTCATATCTGTCTAACCATCAAAAATCATTGTGCATCTTGTTTCCCACCACCAGTGGGTGACCCCATAGGAGAATTTTTTTCTCCTAGAGTTTTCTTCAACCAACAGCGAACAACCTCGACAACCACTAGTGTAGCTGATATTGTGCCAGTTAATCTCCATTCCCTAAGCTAGTCATATGTCCCTTCACCCATCTGTCAAGAGCATATGTTTGAAGGTGGGCCATCCAATCCCAAAGGTATGTCTTTCATTATGCAATCGGGTGCTTATGCTTGTTTTTCCTTGGGCACACTTGGGTATGGATTATTGGGTGTGTTACCCACCAATAATGGGTGACCCCTGTTACCCACCACTTCGTGTGTGATATCCATGGGAGAAATTTTTTCTCCATGATGGACCTCAGGCGATAGCCAACAACCCCTTGCAGCCCTCAACTAGCTTGTTCTTCCATTTCTTCACCACCTGAGCCAGCCATGTGGTCCCTCACCCATTTGTATTGATCGTATGTTTGAAGGTGGGCCTTCCGAATCTAAAGGTATGTCTTGTCATTTGGTAATTAAGTGTTGGGTTTACTTATCATGGACACTTATGGGCATGGATTGATGGGGCAATTTGGCGGAAAGAGTGGGCTTAGTTTGTACTCCTGTCCCTTTGATCTCTTTTGGATATTACGCTTGGATCTTAGTCCCGTGGGATCTTCTTTATTGACCATTTGGTTCTAGGGTGGTACTACTTGGAAAACCTCGACTTTGGGTGCGTGGTCCCGCTCCTTTATCTGCATATATTACCCCCTTTCCACTCACTATACCCCCATTCATCATTTCTCCCACCTGGGTCCACATTTCATCTTTGGGTCCACATAGGGTCAACCTCCCTATCCCCTTGCCCCCACCTTGGGTCAGGTCTGAAATGATGCCCTGGAGATTGAAGCAGCTAAAAGAAAAAGTAAAAGCATAAATGGCCACATTCAATAGGAAATTGTACCACAAAATGCAAAAGATGGTCGGGACAAAAATAATTAGCACGTGGGCAAAAGCCAATACATGAGCTCTACCCCCAATCCATGGTCATCACCTTGGTTCCATATGCCTTAGATGAGCCTCCTTTATCATACAGGAACTCATGATTGTCCCAACCCCTGGAGGGCAATGACTGCCCTACCTAAAAGGGGGTAATCACTACTATATAATACACATCACGCTCGTCCTTTGAGCCCCGAGAAGTTAATTAAAGAAAATTCACAAAAGGCAAAAGTCATATAAAGAACGGTGGAAAAATCAAGGTCGTGGCACCTCATGTACCACGATTGCTCCCTCCTACACATTATATACCCAGGTGTGGGCTTCCCTTTCTCTAGCTACCCTTGTGCCCCAATATGTGGCCCAGGACTACCCCTCTCATTCCCTATTCCATTTCACTTCTTTATCACTTGCCACCCCCATTTGAGGGATATACCTTGGACATACTATCCCCTCTAAAGGTAGAAAACACCTAATAAGGTACATGGTTAACCCCCTTTGGAGCTTGGAGACATTAGCACATGCCAAAGCCCACTACAGAAGGGCATGCCAATATGAAGTGCCCACTTTGTTGTCTATGGTTTGTAAGCTCTTTTACACGATTACTCTAATGACTTGTTGTACTAGAAGGCTAGGGGACGCATTGGATCTTATACAGGATTGCAGATGGTGTCCATTTAGGTTTGGTCTACCTATATGGGGTCCTAACCTCCCAGAGGACTACATTGGCACATATAGGGTGTGTGTAGAGAGCCATGGGCCTCCATAGCAACAGACAACACTCCAAGGATCCCCACCAATGTCCAAAGATTGCTAGAGATCCTCCTTTGGGACGAGGATGATGCACTTGGTACACTATGCCCAACTGGCCCCACAAGAGCACCACATACTTGGCAGGTGTCCAAGGACTTGTACGATGACATGGCAACATCCATTCTATCATCTGAGCCCTTACAGATGATCTACAGGCATCTTCGGCTCATATGGAGACCCATGGGGTCATTGGTGTACCCCCACACCCACTAGGAGCACCACAGGTCTACTACTTGGAGAACAAGGCGCCACACCCTTGTCCATCAGCTTTTGAGGGTTTTATTCATCATTATGGCACTTTTAGACATTATTAGGGCTCTTGGAGGGCCTCACAACATGCATATATTATTATTTGACCTCCGGAGGGGCTTATTATTTCATTTATGAGCTAGTTTGGTGGGCTTGCCACCAAAAGTTAGGTTATTTGCACACTATTTTATTTTTAGGGGCTGATGTAGGCTCATTAGCTGAATCGAACTCCTGATTGGTGTATAAATAGGAGATAGTTGTATTCATTTGTATGATCACTTGACTTGGGATCTCTCTATCTTTGGAGAACTTCACATTTTTCCTTGGAGTATATTTTTGGAGGATGAATGAATTTTGATGTATGGATTTGGGCTATTTCTATCTTGGAGCTTCTTATTTGCAAATGTGATGCTGGTTGGATATACTCTAACATTGTAAGTGCAAATTTAATGCTATTTTTCTTGTTGCTGCATACAATTGGACTTCACTATAATTAGGGACAATTGCTGCATGTATGAAATGTGGAATTATGTGTCTATTTAGCTTATTCTATGTATGGGCCATTGTTAGATTAATGAAATGTCATAGAGATTATGTTATATTGATAAGCTTGCACCATTTGTATGAAGTATAAATGCTTGAAAGTCACTTTTCTTCTCTTTCCTCTAACATTGGACGAAGTTGACTTTTGGAGCCTCCTTGAACAAGAAATTGAATCCTTCTTCATTATTATCCTTGACTCCATATCCCCAAGTGAATCAGGCACTGGTATCTCAAAAAAGGGTGATTATGTTCCCCTCTTTTTCACTTTCTCCTTTTTTCATAGGTCTAGCCCCATTAGGTCACCCAGGGCATCAATTTCCCGGGAATCTAGCCACAGGAAAGCTTCAATCTCCTATATACAACTACGATGGGGGTCCCCTCACTCTCCTCCAAATTTGGAGCAATTCCGACGGTGGAATCTCCGAATACCCCAAGCCCTAGCTATAGGATCAAGTTTTACCTAGGTGTTCCCAAGGCTAGAATCTAGTAGGATCAATTTGACATCATTGGAAGAAAATTCTTGTTTGATCATTTCCCCTCACCTTGGTCAAGTTAAGAACATCATTGGGTGCCAAAATCCATTCCCTAACCTGGTCTAGGGCCACTTGGCCTCGTGTGGTCCCATTCTTCATCAAAGTTGATTTATCAAGGACTACTTGGGAATCCCAGTTCCCAAAGGATTTTAGGGATTGAGATCCTCTTTTATAAATCTTATTATTTGTTGTGTAACCAGCTCCAAAAATAGAAGAAATGAGGTATCAACGCCTTAGGAATAAGCCACTTCGAGGGGGCAACCTCCAATACATTACATGAATGAACAATTCTTGGATGATACAATTCACAAAACCTCCTTTCTATATATAGGAGTCCATGGGGCCATAATATAATCCTAGTGGGCCACAATGTAATCCTAGCCGACCTAACAATACTAATTTAAGGGCACAATAATAACAAAATGGGGGTTACAAGGGTTCAATAATAATAATAAGGGGGTTACACTAACAATAATAAGGGACTATACTAGTGATATAGGGACCTAACATCCCCCTCTCCCTCAAAAAAGTGTTGTCCTCAACGCTTGAGTAGCTCCGGGTGCTTCTGTACAAAATTCTCATCCTCCCATGTAGAATTTTCAGTGGGTAAGTTCTTCCACTTGATGAGATACTCTCAAATTGATCGATTCCGTAGCTATCGAGTTCTTGTTTCCATGACCACTTCAGGTTCCAATATTATTTTTCCTTCCTCATCAAGTTCTGGCAATATTGTTTGAACTGGAAGATTTTCACCTATAACCTTCTTTAAGCATGAAACATGGAAAACTAGATGCACTCGTGAAGAAGCAGGAAGCTCCAATTTGTATGCCATAGTACCAATCTTTTGAAACACCTTGTAAGGACCATAGTACTTTGGCGATAATTTATTATCCTTCTTAGCTTGCTTCAGGGACTTTTGTTTGTATGGTTGTAGCCGTAAAAATACCTAATCTCCTACATTAAAACTTCTCTCGCTGCGATGTTGATCTGCCTATTGTTTCATTCGATTTTGTGCCAAATTCAGGTTGTCCTTTAAGAGTTGGAGAACTTCTTGTTGATGCTCGATGTGATTTTCCACTACTTGAACCTTAGAATTTTCTCTTCAAGATGATGTGATGGATGGTGGATGATATCCCATAAAGTGCCATAAATGGGGTCATTTTTGCTGCAGTATGGAAGGAAGTGTTATACCACCATTCAACGAGAGGTAACCACTTGACCCATTTTGTTTGTTTATCAGATACAAAACAATGAAGATATCCTTCAAAACATTTATTTACTATCTCAGTTTGACCATCGGATTGAGGATGATAAGATAAGCTATGAGCTAATTGAGTACCCAAACAAGAAAATAAGTCCGTCCAAAAATTTCCAGTAAAAATGGGATCTCTGTCGCTCACAATAACCTTTGGGTTTCCATGTAGCTTTTGAATACTCCGTCTGAAATGTGGTATATCCGTACTTGCTTTAAATGGATGAGATAATGTGCAAAAAGTGTGCATACTTGGTAAGTCTATCAACTACCACCATGATGACACTCTTTCTTCGGACTAGGTAAACTCCGTGATAAAATCCATTGAAATCTCCTCCCACTGTTGAATTGGAATGGATAAAGGTTGTAGAAGTCCTGGGGTCTTAATTGTTTCTACTTTATTCTGCTGGCAAACCAAACATTCCGCCACAAATTTTTGAATATCAGATTTAAGGCCATCCCAAAAAAATTCTTTCTTCACCCTGTGGTAAGTTTTTAAAAATCCTGAGTGTCCTCCTAAAGGATAAGTGTGCAGTTCCAAAATAATATTTTGTTTTAGTTGGAATTCTTACAAATATATAAGTGATCTTTGTACCATAAGGAATCATTTTTCCAACTAAATGTATCAGATTTACTAGGATCTTGCTGCAACTTTGTAATGAGTGCCCACACTTCTTCGTCCTTCTTCCATTCATCTCTTGCTTTGGTTATCCAATCTGGTTGGATAATAGAAATGGCACAAAGCAAGACTTCCAGCTCTTCATTCTTTCTTGAGAGTGCATTTGAAACAACATTTAGCTTATCTTTTTTGTAGATTATTTCAAAGTCATAAGCCAACATCTTTGTGACCCATTTTTGCTACTCTTCTGAAGATAGTCTTTGTTTCAAAAAGTGTTTAAGACTATCATTATCAATTTTTTTACCTTGAAGTGTCGTCCCATTAGGTAAGGTCGCCATTTCTTTAGTGCATGTAGTATTGCTAACATTTCCTTCTCATAAATAGAATTTTGTGAATACTTTCCTTTGATTGGATGGCTTTCAAAAGCAATGGGTCTTCCTTCTTGCATTAAAACAACACCAATTCCATTTCCTGATGTCATCACATTCCACAATAAAGGTTTTTGTAAAGTCTGGTGCAGCTAAGACTGGTGCTAGGCACATTACCTCTTTAAGATGTTCAAAGGCCTTTATTGCTTTAGGAGTCCATGAAAATGCATCTTTCTTCCATAATGTTGTTAGAGGTGTCGCTGCTCCTCCCATACCTCTAACAAACTTGCTAGCACACCGTTAACCCGAGAAATCCTCGAATCGCTTTATGTATGTGGGACTTACCTTAATGGCTTTAATTTTGTTAGGGTCTACCTTAACACCCTCGTGAGATACAATATGACACAGATATTCCACCTCTTGTACTCCAAAGAAAAATTTGGATGTTTTTGCATATAATTGCTTCTCCTGTAATAGTTTGAGAACCCTGTCAACATGTTGAACATGATCCTTCCAAGACCTACTGTAGATTAGTATATCATCAAAAATACTAGCACAAATTTTCTAAGGAACGGTTTGAAGATGGAATTCATCAACCCTTGAAATGTAGAAGGTGCATTGGTAAGGCCAAAAGGTATGACCAAAAATTCATAACGACCCTCACGAGTTTGAAATGCTGTTTTTGGAATATCTTCGCCTTTCTCCATAATTCTGATGATATCCTCGAACGAAGATCCAACTGGTAAAATAAATTGGTTCATGTAATTCATCCAATAATTCATCAATCACGTGAATGGGAAATTTGTCTTTAATGGTGAGCTTATTGAGCTCCTATAATCCGACACATTCGCCATGATCCATCCTTCTTGTGTACCAATACACAGGAGCAGAGAGAAAGAACTTTGATCGGGGTTGAATTATACCCGCTTCTAACATTTTTTCAATTATACATTCAATTTTGCTCTTTTGGACATAAGGATATCTATGAGGCCTGATGTTTGGAGGAACACTTCTCGGAATCAAATGAATAGCATGATCATGATCATGAATAGGTGGGAGCCCTTTGCGAGTTTCAAAAAATTTGGAATGTTTGTCCAAGGCTTTTTGGAGATCTACAGAAATAGATGATTTTGATGTTGGAACTTCTAGTGAGCATAATTTTGAAATTACGCCCCGTTTTTCTTTCTTTAGAAGCTTTGTCATGAAATTAGAGCTTATTATCCTTCCTGGCTTCCCTGAGCACTCGTAATTCGACTTCCTTTCCTTTCGAAAAAAAATTCAATAAAAGTTCTTGAAAATTAAAAGCCACTGTCCCCAAAGATTGTAACCATTGTACTCATAGTACAACATCAGCACCTCCCATTGGAATGGAAAGCATTGGGCTATTCAATACATATTATCCCATGGTTAGCTTGACATTATGGCATTTTTCTAGAGCAATTTATAGTTCCTCCATTTGCAACCATTACTTGACATTCTGGTGCTAGGTATAGGAAAAATTTAATTCCTTGGCTACCTTATAATGAATAAAATTATGGGTGCTACCCGAATCAATCAACACTATTACCTTTTTCTTCTTGATCTGTCCTTCTATCTTAAGAGTTTGAGGAGTGGTAATTTCGCGTCAGCTACATGATATGGCCTTATCTACGCTTCTTCTTCTAGGTGGTTCCCTCGGTGTAGATCTCTGTTCATTTTCTTCACAATCTATGTAAAATAATTTCTGAAAGACACTTATGAATCTTTTAGTGTATTTGCTATCGTCAAACTATAGCAAAGTCTTCTTTTGCTCTTTTTCTTCCAATTGTTGTGGTGTCAACCTTGTAGGTTGTGGAAATCTATATGAAAATACTTCCTTCTTTATAGAATTGAGTGGTAGGCTTCCTTGTCGCCATAATTTTACATTCAACTTTTCTTGCCAAC
Organism: Pinus albicaulis; assembly: GCA_034641835.2. Classification (NCBI taxonomy): domain Eukaryota; kingdom Viridiplantae; phylum Streptophyta; class Pinopsida; order Pinales; family Pinaceae; genus Pinus; species Pinus albicaulis. The sequence continues at coordinate 698,011,352 of CM076569.1, read as the reverse complement.
TCGAATTGAATGCCTTCTCCACGAATCAGGTCCCCAAACACGAACTTCATGTTGATGTATCCCTTAAAGTGCCTAGAAGAGATCAATTCGTGTTCCTCCTCAAAGATCTCGCTTACTCCTATTCAATTTTTGGAAGTCCTCAATGTGCTCCCCCACTAAACCCTTTTGTTTGACATTTATCAATTGGCTAAAGAAGGTGTTTCTTTTTGTATCGTCATAATGTGCTATCATTTCCTCTGTAAAAATTGACCAAGTGACAATTTTTTTACTTGAGTAAAGCCATTGATACCATACAAATGTATTTTGTTCTAGATGTAAATTTGCAATGCGTACCTTTTGTGTGTTTTGCACATTATTGAGATCAAAATATTGCTCCATCCGTAGTATCCATGTTACGGGATCCTTGCCATCAAACTCTCTCATATCCATTTTTGGAATATGGTGGTTCTTCCCTCCAACATTAGAGTTTATGAAATCATGATTAACATTTATTTTGTTCTCATCTTGAGTTTCCTCTACTATCTTTTCACCATTAGGAAACATTTCTTGTATCAACTTTGTCAAACCTTCCATGTCTATTTTTATATCATTCTTCATGTTTTCCATGTTGTCTTTTATGTCATCCATCTTAGCTTCCATGCCCACTTCCATGCCATCCATCTTAGCTTCCAAACCATTCATCTTAGCTTCCACGCATTTTTCAAACCATCCATCTTATTTTCCACGTCTTTCTTCAAAACTTCCATTTCATTTTTGTTGCTCTTTGCGAGAGCGAAATTTGTTGCACTTGCTCTTGTAATTTTGATATGTCATGTTGTCATTCTTCGTCTTCATGAGTCATAGTAGAGCTGTCCAAAGGCTTAATGGGTGTTGAATTCTTTTTAGGGGCCATTTTATAATCCAATACTGATATCTATTCTACAATATGCCCTTGCAATCAATTCAACTTGATTCTTCAAACAAGACTTATGCAATTCGGAAACAAAATACACACCTTTTACTATCTTTTAGGAGCTCGATATTGAAATTGAATTATCTCTGTAGTTGAAAATCTTCTATATCTGAAATTCAGCCTTGTAGTAGATCTCTGAAGCTTCTTTCAAATGCCACAGGTCTGACCTGATTTGGATTCTCCAAGACAAAGTTGTGTCCAATCTCCCACAATGACCTAATTCTGGACTGGTTTAGTAGAGCGAACTTGTAAGACTTGCCACGTGTCACTGTTTTGTCCTTTGTCTCTGAAATTGATAGCCAAAAAACTACAGTCTGTGTACTTGCGACCACTTTTTACGGCACTCCAATCCGATGCCCAGAGAGAGAGTTATTAAACTTTTCCCACGATCACCTCTTTGAGATGCAATTCAGGAGCCTGAAAAAGCACTACCTTCCACAGATCATATCTCCACAAATATTGCGAACCAAGCTCTGAAATTTTTTGACGAATTTCCTCAGGATTTCAGCTTCGCACCATATGAATTTCCGATTCTGAACCTTCGTAGAAAAAAATTTATAGCGCAAATTCCACGATGACCTGTTTAGGAGCCTGAAAAAATACCTGACTTCCACAGATCATATCTCCGAAATTATTGCGCACCAAAATCTGAAATTTTTACACAAGCTTCCTCAGGATTTTTTCTTCGCACCCTAAACATTTCAGCTTCTGAAACTTCGTAGAAACAAAGTTATAGCGAAAATACCACGATGACCTGTTTGGAGCAGCGAAACCCTAGAATCCAAAGCTCTGATACCAAATGTTGTGTAACCAACTCCAGAAAGAGAAGAAAAGAGATATCAACGCCTTAGAAATAAGCCACTTCGAGGGGGAAACCTCCAATACATTACATGAATGAACAATTCTTGGATGATACAATTCACAAAACCTCCTTTCTATATATAGGGTCCATGGGGCCATAATATAATCCGTGGGCCACAATGTAATCCTAGCCGACCTAACAATAATAATTTAAGGGCACAATAATAACAAAATGGGGGTTACAAGGGTACACTAATAACAATAAGGGGTTTACACTAACAATAATAAGGGGCTATACTAGTGATATAGGGACCTAACATTATTTTACCTCAACCCTCCAATCCTCATCCCCTTTCCTTAGAAGATCAAGTCCCTTGCTTAAAAGGCAAGCAAGTCTCATTCCTCATTCTATCCTAGGGAAAGGGTTTCTGGGGTCGCTTCACACCTATTCATTGATCTAAACTTTACAAGTGACTTCCTAAAATTACCCGGTCTCCTCCCATCGGTGAAATTACGTAAAGAGCAGGGAGTCTTAGCTGTGGCGACAGTGGGCTAAGCCTCCATCGTTGCCCTTGACCTAGCAGTTTCCCTCACAGGGACACCTCTTAGATCCCCTGCTTGTTTGAGTGGTAACAACACCCATAGGAGATTTTTTTTCTCCTAGATTGTCTTCAGCCGATAGCCAACAACGCATTGTAGCCCCTAGATAGCTCTATGTACCACCATATCTGCCACCTGAGCCAACCATTATGTGTCCTCGCTCATTCTGTCATGATTGTATGTTTGAAGGTGGGACTTCTAATCCTAAAGGTATGGCTTTTCATTTTCGTAATTGGGTATTTTTTCCTACTTATTATGGACACATTTGGACATGGATTAGTGGGGGGATTTGGCGGAAAGACTGGCCTTGGTCTGTACTCTTGTTCCCTTGTCCAGTTTGGTGGTTAGTCTTGTATCCTAGTCCCGTGGGATATCCTCTATTGGTTATTAGCTTTAGGAGTGGCACTACATGAGAAACCCCAATTTTGGTTGCGTGGTCCCGCTTACGGACACCATGTACGTCACTCCCCTCTGCTCATTATAACCCCTTTTTGTGAAAATTTCAAATCTGAAATCCTATTGTAGCAACTGGAAATTATTCTTTTTATTGTTAATTAATTTAACAATTTATTTGCTATGGAAAATACTGAATAAATCACAATGCAACCTTCACAAATAAAATTGCGGAAATAATAGTGCTAGAAACTGAGAAAATCTTGCACACACACACATAAAAATGACACCGTTATTTTTGGACAAATGTCCCCAAAAAAACTCAATGCAGGAAAACCGGTGTAACAATTCAGGGTTTTATTATTAAGCAGCAATGAAACCTGAGTACAATCTATGGATGCCCAATTGGCAATCCAATCAACAAGTATCTGACCAAAATAATTAGAGAGAAAGTTCTCTCGCCCACAAACAATCCCGACACTGACTTCTACTGAAAAATTGGTCGTCCAAACCCCAGCGTAGGCCCTCCGCACAGTCCCTACGCTGCCTCTCACACGTGTGGCTGGAATCTGCCTCTGAGAAAGCCGTCTAGCCTGCCTCTACTGCTGGAAGTGACTCTCCGGACCTCTGGAAGACTTTCCCGGCGTCTGGAAACTGAATCAACCTCCTCCTCAGCTAAATCGAACTACTCTGCTTCAGCTACTACGTAGTCCTTGGTTGCTTTTGCATGAATCACTTCTGTCACTTGTCGCTGCCTCTCAAGATCTGGAAAACTTCCTTCGGATCACTGTCCCTCTCCCTCATTGTCTCTGCTTCGATCTCTGTCTCTTTAGGAACTGTTGTTGCTCTCTGGAAATCGATCTGCCAAGGAAATCAAACTTCGTATGTATTCTCCAAGTGCCCATCGATTTCTTTTTATAATCCTTTGTTGGAGCACCAACGACCAAGATTAAAATTTAATCATGGGATAGGATCATCTTGAAGTTGTTTCGTGTGAGTTTCTAGACTATTCTCACCTTGACTCAATTAATTATGATTAATTAACCATATTCCCTAAGTTTAGATTTACGAAATATTTAAAAATCTGTTAATAATCTAATTAAGCCAACTCTAGGTGGAATTTCCAGAAACGATTTATGGGTTTTGAAGATCTCATGTATTCTTGCCTTTCCACCAAATTTCGTGGCTAGAACACATCCGATGCTACAAAAACGAACACTCCCTCTTAGCGAGGAACGTGTTCTAGTGCTGCACACCCTGTCACAACACTATGTCTCTATGTCATCTCATGTCACGTTGCTGATGTTTGGCTATTGTTGCCTGTGCAATGTGAAATTTTTTGAATCCTTAATACATAAACCCTATTGTTAACTATTGATTTACTTCTCCTACTTGATTTATCACACAAGTTATTTAACTGAATATTCAGAAAAACTTCGAAACAAACACAAATAGCAGCCTCCAGAACTACAGATCATTTACTGAACATCATGCACATATGCTAATATGACACAGATTTTTTGGACAAATGTCCCTAGAAAAACCCAATGGGGGAAAACCAGTGCAGTAGCTCTAGAGGGTTTTATTATTATGCAGAATTTGAATACAACATGTTGGGCACCAGAAACGGTTTTCCCTATAGAGAAAATACACGTGCGCTGTACCTTATCACTCGGAGACAGAAAATATGGCTGAATCACACCCTTAATTGGGGTTTACATATAACGAGCCCTTTCTAGCCCATTGGAACCCCAGCGCAGCTCTTCCCACAAATGCGTCAGCCCCTCTAGCCCAGCGCAACCTCTGCGCAACACAAGCTGCCCCTGTGTCACTCTGAAGGCCTTTGCGCTACCTCTGCATCACCCAGAACGGTCTGTGTCACCCTCTGTGTGGCCTCTGCGTCAGCTTGGCTGGGCTGCATCCCTCCTGCTGGCCTCTGGGCTGCCCTGGTACGATGCTGCCTCTCTGCTGATGTATTCTCGGTCTTGGATCAGATCATCCCTTGCCGAACTCTGCGCCTCACTGCACTGCAAACTCACTTCTAATTCCTCAGCAAACCCCGCCCCAGAAATTCGACTTAGCTTCAGTGCATTCGCTCTGTGTGTGTTCTCCAATTGACCCCAAGCCTTTCCTTCATACTTTTCTCGTTGGAAAACCAACAGCCGTGATCTAATCTCTAATCAAAGACTAAGATTAAAAAAATGCTTGATCCACGTCACTTGGAACATTTTATCACATGTGTAAATTAATTCACTTTAATTTTTTAATTTCCCTAAGTTAGACTTAGGGTCCTCATTAAAAATTTTAATTATTTGAATAACTTCTACACCAGATGAAATTTCTGCAAACACTTTCTAGGTCTTGGAGATATCGTGTGTTCCAACCCCTCCACAAAGTTTCGGAGCTAGAGCACACCCGATGCTACCCCAAAATCTCAACACTCCCTCTTAGCGAGGAGTGTGCCCTTGCAATATGTAATATCCCGAAAGGGAAATAGACAGCAATACAAGCATACGACTATATAGAAAAATGCTGGGAATAGAACATGCGATACACATGGGATGTTGCAATGCTAAGCGTTGATGGTACATCCGAACATAAATAGGTACAATAGATAATCAGACAGCAGACCGTCCGCACAAGGCAAGTGAAGAACCCTCTCGTAAAAGAGGAAATGGTCGCTACGTAAACCTGGCCTCTGGCCGCCGGAAGAAACTCGCCGTAAACCGCCGGAATGAACTGAAGCTAGGGGCTGATCCCCTTGCTGGAATGAGCTGAAAATCGGCAGATCGCCTGTGCTCACTGCTCCGAACAAAACCCAGAAACCATGAAGCAAATGGACCACCTCCGAAAATCACCCCAAAAACCCTCCTCCTAGAAAAACGCTGTCCCTCCAGGACCGGCACAGAAGCTCAAGGAAAACGCTGGGAAAGGGGCTGAATCCTCCTGCAAAACCTCCGGATGAAATAGCAATCTCCTCAAGGGTGGAAAACGCTGAAACCACTGCTTAATCACCACACAACAACGCTGCTCAACAAAGACTGCGTCCTCCCCGCAGAAACTGCGTCCTCTCTCCTGGACTGCGCAGTCACTTCAAGTGGCCAACTCCTCTGCAACGTCCACGCAAAAATCCACTGCAAACCACCTACAGAAACTGAAGGAAATACCTTGCTCGAGCAGGCACTCGAAGTCCCCCGGAGCCAAGGGTGAGATCTCCGACCGGAGACACTCAGTTCGCACTAAACAGTGCTGCAGACCGACTAAACAACCGGCGTGCTGAAGTAGACAAAAGTCTAGCTCTCAATATCAATATCATATCAACAATGCCAAATGGAGTGAAACCCCCACCTTTTATAGTGCTAGCTCCCTCAAAACCCTAACTGCGTCCTTGAGTTCCTCCTTGACCTGCGCAGTTACCTTAGGAGTTTACATGAGGCCTCTCTCATGTGTGTGTGGACCCCCAAGGCTTTCCCCTTTAAGTTACAACGTTGCCTCTACTAGGGAAACACTTTATTTTATTTAAGTGAGTTAGACCCCTTTTTCTCACTTTTATTTATTAATTAACTATAGTCGGCAAAACTATACAAAAATCAAATATTCCAATTAGCGGTGCTAATTAGGAATATTACAGTCTCCCTCAGCAAAACGTTGCTTGTCCTCAAGAAACTGAAGTGATGGATGTTGTAAAGTCTGCTCGCTCTCCCAAGTGGCATCCTCATCCGGCAAAAATTGCTTGTTCTCAAGCAATGCTTGAACAAGCCTACTCTCTAGCTGATGCTCCCCACCGATACTGCAAAATGTCCCTGGGTCCCACTGAAACCTCTCTGTCTCCTGCATCACCCTAATACGAAGGGATACCTCAATGCCAGGATCCCAAACTGGCCTCTCACGGTACCAGCCAACCAATAGTCCTCTCGGATCCCATCGCCACTGTGGCCAATAATCGCACAAGTCCCACGGCTCGGACTGTGCACTGCCTCTGGCTATGACCAATGCTCTAAGAGGTGAAGACCACCAACAAGCATCAATGCTCTCGGGCTCCTGCTGCGCTGTACCTGTAGCCGCATATGCTACCCCTCCAACTGCATACCAACTCATCGCCTCTCTCCAATCCAAGTTGTGACTCAATCCCATGTTGATCCTGCTCTCCTGAAATCGGGATGGAGTGCTGAAGAAATGATGTCCTGTGCCGCCCTGCCAGCTGGAATCTATAACCTCTGTTATGTCCAAGGGCCCCTGCTCGACTGTGCTCCCCACGAAGAATACCGTACCATCTAGAGGGTACCAACTCATGATCTCCCGCCAGTCCATCCTAGAAGAAGAATCTGATGTAGCAACAACAACGGTATATGGAACATGCCTGGGATGTTGCCGCCAGCCTGTAATCAACTCCCACTGCTCTACCCCGTCTGTCAATGGAAGCTGCCTGTAGAAGGAAGCCCCTCTCTCTATAATGGGCAAAAGTGGGCAAGGTATGCTGCAAGCTCCATCGATGTACTCCTGGAGAGTGCTACCCACTAAAAATGCTACAGCTCTGCTGACTGCGAGTACATCTGTCTGTGCCTCATCCCAATGTCGACCCAAAGATGGATGCTCCAACATATCCAACAGCTCCTGCTGTCTACTAGCCCCCTGCATAACAATCCCATCAACCTCCAACACCTCCAGAGGATATGGATCTGCAACAGCTGTCACCGTACTCTATGTCAATGCAGCTGACTGCTCCTCCTCAATGGCTGACCCCGCGGTTAGCTGCATATCCACCACAGACTCGATGTGAGTGCCCATCTGGCTCTCTCTCAAAGGAATATCATGCCGGATGTGAGTAGTGTCCTCCTCTGTCGACTCAGGCTCCATCACCTGCTGCTCTAGCTGAATTGTCACAAGTGACTCTTCACCCAGAGTATCTCTCGCAGAGTCCCATGACTGCTCACCCTGGACACTAGAATATAGCTCCGGTCTACTGTCACCATCCATGCATGACTGCCCTCGCTCCCAGAAGCGACCTCAACTGATCCTATGGACTCATGTGAAAAGGAGTCCTCACCCTGGCATACAGAAGGAATGCCCTCCTGTTCTACCTCCGCCATCTCATCTGCATCGAACATGCCATCCACCCTCTCGACAAAGTGTCGATACAGTGTCTGGAGCCCAGACACATACTGGGATACTACCTCTGCTGTACCCCGTATCCTCTGCTCATGCATGATCTCGACATGCCACTGCACACTGAGGCATACCCCTGAATACTGCTGGATACCCCATGCTACTACTGTACCACCCTGTACCGTCTCGTGCCCTGACTGTGTCCAGAAATCCGTCACTCCCCGCGTGCTCTCAATGTGATGTAGGGCACTTCTACTCCTCAATGTAGTCCCACACACTACGGTACACCACCATGTAGCTCCATGTCTACCAGTAGTCGACTGATCACTGCTAGAGGCTCCCACACATCCATGGATGTGATGTCCTAGAGCTGTGCCTCTACATATCGGACTACCACCAATCGGTATCGTCATGTCCACCGTCGCATCACTATACCCGCCGACAAATGGATCATCACCGCAAATCCTCCTTGAGGGGTCCGAGAAGTGAATCTCCCTATGGGTCAGTAGTGTTACCACCACTGCTCGGCTCCGCTGCGTCCTCTGTGCCCCACACAAAGGTGAAGAATCCTTGGCCCCATACAAGGTGCCATCTAGTGGCCTGCCAATGCCACCTCCTCCGACAAGCTCCTGCCAAGGTGTGCCGACCACCCCGTGATCCCGTGTATGAATGTCATGCCAAGACAACCTAGGGAGTCTACCCATAAACTGGTTGGCCACTGGAGCTGACCCAAACTGCACATGCTCTGCTACTAGGCCAACTGTACTCTCCAAGACATAGTCAGCCGTCCTGCCTGGGAAACGATAGGTGATCCCACCTGGATCCCAATGCCAATCTGGGGTTCCTGTATTCCCCATGCATAGAGACTCCTGCTGAGCTAAACTCGGATCCATCACTATCTCCATAGCCCGCTCCACTGAGTGCCAACTCAAAATCTCTCTCCATCCAACCTCAACATGTGGATGCTGTACCCTGTGCAACTCTGATCGTCTCATACCGCTATCAAAGTCAACATATGAGACCTGACTAGGTGGCTCTGCCTCTCTCTCTCCAACGGAAAGAGATGACCCAATAACACTGCTAGTCCCATCCATGCATGCCTGAAGGGGAATGATCTGACGCTGCAATGTGCCCTCGGGTTGTACCATCAGGGAATCCAGTTGTTCCCCAATGCGGGCCAACTTGACCGCCGACTTGGCACAAGTCACTCTCATACCCTCCAGCTCATGGTCCTGCAACAAAATGGCCTCCCGTACTGACGTGGCCTTCTCTCTCAAACTCGAAGGTCCGTCCGAAGCCGATGATACTGCTGTCGGCGACCGTCATCCAATACCTCTGTACCTGCTAGTGCCTCATCGAAGGTGGATACTTCTCCTGACACTGCACCCATCCGCGTGCTGCTACCACCCGAAGACTCGGACGCGACTCCGGTCATCACCTCAATGGATGGCTCTACTGAGGTAGGCTCTACCTTCTCCACTACCACATCAACCGACATGGCCAAGGAGGTCTCCAATGAGGGTGATTCCTGTGTCACACTAGGTGTAACCTCGGACTCCCTGCAATCCTGTGTGTCCTCATCCTCCAAGTGCGAGGTAACCATTTTAATGGTTTTCCTCTCCGATACTCGGTCAAGCTGGAAAGAGGTATCCAACTTCTCCACCCAAGCTTTCTCTGAGCGCCTGGATGACCCATCAAACGTGGGCAAATGAAATCTGCTAGCTGCGCGGTGGTCATCACGGTGGTGCCTGTGCCCCTGGTGATGATCACGGGATCTAATGCCATACATGACCTGGAGATAGTCTCTGAAGGTGAGAGAATCCATGAACGCCTGTCCGTAAGCCTGGTACTCTGCAAAAAGGTCAGCCATCCGACCCAGATCTATCTTTCGCTGTACTGTTGCCCCTATGTCTTCATCCAGAAAAGTGGGCATGGTAGGGCGTGTGGGTGTATGTGATGCCATATGCTGAGTGGCATCATGCTCCGGCAAATGGTGGGATGTGCACGATCCCTCACCAATCCGAAATCCCCTTGGGGTTTCCCGCTGCCTAACCTCCAGCGCAGTGAGTCTCTGTGACACTTCCTGTATGTATTGGAATGCCTTTCTAAATCTCCTCTCATCATCACCACCTGGCATTGGCATTTTCTGCTAGGTGCCTACAGGCTCCTCAGAAACTGCACGGCTGCTGCAAAACCATACTGCTGCTTAACTTCGACCTCCGATTTACCCACTAAAAACTACTCAGAAAATTCCAGGAATTTGGGAAGGTGATCCTTGCCCAAAACCCAGAAAAACCCAGAAAACGTTTCTTCTAATTCCAAACTTCAAAATTTGACCCTTTATATTTTGGCCCTCTTTCCAATTGCGTTTTTGGTACTGCAACTGCTATTTCTCTCCAAAATTCCAGCAAACCTCTGTATGATCTCTTTCCCAATGTCATAGACCACAGGCTGAGCCAGAATTATGCTTTGATACCACTGTAATATCCCGAAAGGGAAATAGACAGCAATACAAGCATACGACTATATAGAAAAATGCTGGGAATAGAACATAAAGCAGATACACATAAAATGCCAGAAATGCTAAGCCATTTTATTAATCTGAGAATATAAATAGGTACAATAGATAATCAAGATAAGTGCACCTATCCTTGCACAAGGCAAGTGAAGAACCCTCTCAGAAATGGCTGCTACAGAAACTGCGTCCCAGCTGCTGGAAGAAACTGCCGTAAACTGCTGCTGCTGGAATGAACTGAAGCTAGGGGCTGATCCCCTTGCCGGAATGAGCTGAAAATCGGCAGATCGCCTGTGCTCACTGCTCCGGACAAAACCCAGAAACCATGAAGCAAATGGACCACCTCCGAAAATCACCCCAAAAACCACCCTCCTAGAAAACGTCGTTCCTTCCATCAGCCAGGTTCTGAAAACGCCCGAAAGGGGTCAATCTCGATCCAACCTCCGATGAAATAGCAATGAATCATAATGGGAAACGCCGAAACCCCAAGTAAATCACCACACAACAACGTCGAAGCCAACAAAGACCGCGTCTCCCCCGCAACCGGCCTTCTCGGGATCACAGCGCCCAAGTGGCCAACTCGCAACGTCCACCCAAAACGCACCAAGAACCACTCATTGCAACCGGCGAGAAATACCTTGCTCGAGCAACAAGTCTCGGGAGCTGCTGGTGAGATCTCCGACCGGACACTCGCCCGCATCTACAAATGTCGTTATGCACCGACTAAACAACCGGCGTGCTGAAGTAGACAGAAGTCTAGCTCTCAATATCAATATCATATCAACAATGCCAAATGTAGTGAAACCCCCACCTTTTATAGTGCTAGCTCCCTCAAAACCCTAACTGCGTCCTTGAGTTCCTCCTTGACCTGCGCAGTTACCTTAGGAGTCTATGTGAGGCCTCTCTCATGTGTGTGTGGACCCCCAAGGCTTTCCCCTTTAAGTTACAACGTTGCCTCTACTGGGGAAACACTTTATTTTA
>CM076569.1:697950854-697999904 GCA_034641835.2 Pinus albicaulis | reverse complement strand
AATAAAGTGAGAAATAAGAGGGGTTACCTCACTTTAGTCACCTCACTTTATAAATAAAGTGTTTTTCCTAGTTGATTGACGTTATAACTTAAAGAGGGGGCCTTTGGGGTCCACATGAGTATGATGGGGAGGCATCAGGCTGACCCAAGGTTAACTGCGCAGGCCAAGGAGAGTGAAGGACGCAGTTAAGGTTTTGGAGGGAGTTTAGCACTATAAAAGGTGGGGTTCTCACCTCATTTGGGTATGCATGATTTGATATTGATATTGAGAGCTAGACTTCTGTCTGCTTCAGCACGCCAGTTGTTTAGTCGGTCTGCAGCACTGTTTAGTGCAACCGAGTGTCTCCGGTCGGAGATCTCACCCTTAGCCTCTGGGGACTTCGAGGCTCGCTCTCGGCAGTTATTTTCTCGTGATCATCCTTAGCTCAAATTTTAGTATCACTGCAAGGTTATTTTCTCAGCATCAACATCATCCTCACAAAGTAATAACCAATAGCTTTTCCTATAGAGATTTGGAGGGAGAAACCCCCCGCTGAGACTCCTGAGATTCAGAGATAGGACTTATCCAGAGGAAGGACGAGATCCAAAGAGAGGACCTCGTGATCTGACAGTGAGGACGACATCCACCACTCAAGGCAAGAGAGGATTGGGTTCGAGGGAGAGATAGCAACAGATCTAGCCTTGGAGGACGCAGATCTGGAGAGATAGCAGCAGATCCAGCCTTGGAGGACGCAGATCTGGAGAGATAGCAGCAGATCCAGCCTTGGAGGACGCAGATCTGGAGAGATAGCAGCAGATCTGGATAGGGAGGACTCAGATCTAGCAGATCTAGCCTAGAGGGACGCAGATCTGGAGGGATAGGACGCAGATCTGGAGAGGGAGACCTGCATCCAGACCAAGGCCGAGACGAGACCGTCAGTGGGAGGACGCCGATCCGATGAGCAGGTCGCTGTGTGAGGGTTTGGCAAATGCTTTTCCAAGAGCCCCACTCCCGATGGAAGGCTTGTCTTATCCGGAGGATTTGTGGCCGTCAGCTTTCATCTTCACTTTCCACACTGGCTACCAGGCAGATGCTGCTTTAATGCAGAGGTTTGACGCTGAGGTGGAGCACTGCCACATTCTCTGGAGGCTGTTTGGAGGATTGAGATCAGCCATCTGTCTAGTTCCAGCTCATAGATCCAGTGCATTCCAGCTTCAGTCTTCATAGCAGTTCTTCAGCCAGCTAGGACGCTGTCCTTATTTGCAGCCATTGTTTGTCTGAGAGGGTCTCCACTTGCCTAGGGCAAGGATAGGTGCACTCATTCTGATTGTCTTGTATTCCTATCTATGTATTCTCAGATTAATAAAATGGCTTAGTGTTCTGGCATTCTATGTGTACTTGTTCCATTATCTGGTTCCGGCATTTTGTTTTATATCTGTCTGGCATATTTCTGTGTATTACTGGTTATTTCCCTTTGGGGGATATTACACTCTAGCTACCCTTGTGCCCCAATATGTGGCCCAGGACTACCCCTCTCATTCCCTATTCCATTTCACTTCTTTATCACTTGCCACCCCCATTTGAGGGATATACCTTGGACATACTATCCCCTCTAAAGGTAGAAAACACCTAATAAGGTACATGGTTAACCCCCTTTGGAGCTTGGAGACATTAGCACATGCCAAAGCCCACTACAGAAGGGCATGCCAATATGAAGTGCCCACTTTGTTGTCTATGGTTTGTAAGCTCTTTTACACGATTACTCTAATGACTTGTTGTACTAGAAGGCTAGGGGACGCATTGGATCTTATACAGGATTGCAGATGGTGTCCATTTAGGTTTGGTCTACCTATATGGGGTCCTAACCTCCCAGAGGACTACATTGGCACATATAGGGTGTGTGTAGAGAGCCATGGGCCTCCATAGCAACAGACAACACTCCAAGGATCCCCACCAATGTCCAAAGATTGCTAGAGATCCTCCTTTGGGACGAGGATGATGCACTTGGTACACTATGCCCAACTGGCCCCACAAGAGCACCACATACTTGGCAGGTGTCCAAGGACTTGTACGATGACATGGCAACATCCATTCTATCATCTGAGCCCTTACAGATGATCTACAGGCATCTTCGGCTCATATGGAGACCCATGGGGTCATTGGTGTACCCCCACACCCACTAGGAGCACCACAGGTCTACTACTTGGAGAACAAGGCGCCACACCCTTGTCCATCAGCTTTTGAGGGTTTTATTCATCATTATGGCACTTTTAGACATTATTAGGGCTCTTGGAGGGCCTCACAACATGCATATATTATTATTTGACCTCCGGAGGGGCTTATTATTTCATTTATGAGCTAGTTTGGTGGGCTTGCCACCAAAAGTTAGGTTATTTGCACACTATTTTATTTTTAGGGGCTGATGTAGGCTCATTAGCTGAATCGAACTCCTGATTGGTGTATAAATAGGAGATAGTTGTATTCATTTGTATGATCACTTGACTTGGGATCTCTCTATCTTTGGAGAACTTCACATTTTTCCTTGGAGTATATTTTTGGAGGATGAATGAATTTTGATGTATGGATTTGGGCTATTTCTATCTTGGAGCTTCTTATTTGCAAATGTGATGCTGGTTGGATATACTCTAACATTGTAAGTGCAAATTTAATGCTATTTTTCTTGTTGCTGCATACAATTGGACTTCACTATAATTAGGGACAATTGCTGCATGTATGAAATGTGGAATTATGTGTCTATTTAGCTTATTCTATGTATGGGCCATTGTTAGATTAATGAAATGTCATAGAGATTATGTTATATTGATAAGCTTGCACCATTTGTATGAAGTATAAATGCTTGAAAGTCACTTTTCTTCTCTTTCCTCTAACATTGGACGAAGTTGACTTTTGGAGCCTCCTTGAACAAGAAATTGAATCCTTCTTCATTATTATCCTTGACTCCATATCCCCAAGTGAATCAGGCACTGGTATCTCAAAAAAGGGTGATTATGTTCCCCTCTTTTTCACTTTCTCCTTTTTTCATAGGTCTAGCCCCATTAGGTCACCCAGGGCATCAATTTCCCGGGAATCTAGCCACAGGAAAGCTTCAATCTCCTATATACAACTACGATGGGGGTCCCCTCACTCTCCTCCAAATTTGGAGCAATTCCGACGGTGGAATCTCCGAATACCCCAAGCCCTAGCTATAGGATCAAGTTTTACCTAGGTGTTCCCAAGGCTAGAATCTAGTAGGATCAATTTGACATCATTGGAAGAAAATTCTTGTTTGATCATTTCCCCTCACCTTGGTCAAGTTAAGAACATCATTGGGTGCCAAAATCCATTCCCTAACCTGGTCTAGGGCCACTTGGCCTCGTGTGGTCCCATTCTTCATCAAAGTTGATTTATCAAGGACTACTTGGGAATCCCAGTTCCCAAAGGATTTTAGGGATTGAGATCCTCTTTTATAAATCTTAATTATTTTACCTCAACCCTCCAATCCTCATCCCCTTTCCTTAGAAGATCAAGTCCCTTGCTTAAAAGGCAAGCAAGTCTCATTCCTCATTCTATCCTAGGGAAAGGGTTTCTGGGGTCGCTTCACACCTATTCATTGATCTAAACTTTACAAGTGACTTCCTAAAATTACCCGGTCTCCTCCCATCGGTGAAATTACGTAAAGAGCAGGGAGTCTTAGCTGTGGCGACAGTGGGCTAAGCCTCCATCGTTGCCCTTGACCTAGCAGTTTCCCTCACAGGGACACCTCTTAGATCCCCTGCTTGTTTGAGTGGTAACAACACCCATAGGAGATTTTTTTTCTCCTAGATTGTCTTCAGCCGATAGCCAACAACGCATTGTAGCCCCTAGATAGCTCTATGTACCACCATATCTGCCACCTGAGCCAACCATTATGTGTCCTCGCTCATTCTGTCATGATTGTATGTTTGAAGGTGGGACTTCTAATCCTAAAGGTATGGCTTTTCATTTTCGTAATTGGGTATTTTTTCCTACTTATTATGGACACATTTGGACATGGATTAGTGGGGGGATTTGGCGGAAAGACTGGCCTTGGTCTGTACTCTTGTTCCCTTGTCCAGTTTGGTGGTTAGTCTTGTATCCTAGTCCCGTGGGATATCCTCTATTGGTTATTAGCTTTAGGAGTGGCACTACATGAGAAACCCCAATTTTGGTTGCGTGGTCCCGCTTACGGACACCATGTACGTCACTCCCCTCTGCTCATTATAACCCCTTTTTGTGAAAATTTCAAATCTGAAATCCTATTGTAGCAACTGGAAATTATTCTTTTTATTGTTAATTAATTTAACAATTTATTTGCTATGGAAAATACTGAATAAATCACAATGCAACCTTCACAAATAAAATTGCGGAAATAATAGTGCTAGAAACTGAGAAAATCTTGCACACACACACATAAAAATGACACCGTTATTTTTGGACAAATGTCCCCAAAAAAACTCAATGCAGGAAAACCGGTGTAACAATTCAGGGTTTTATTATTAAGCAGCAATGAAACCTGAGTACAATCTATGGATGCCCAATTGGCAATCCAATCAACAAGTATCTGACCAAAATAATTAGAGAGAAAGTTCTCTCGCCCACAAACAATCCCGACACTGACTTCTACTGAAAAATTGGTCGTCCAAACCCCAGCGTAGGCCCTCCGCACAGTCCCTACGCTGCCTCTCACACGTGTGGCTGGAATCTGCCTCTGAGAAAGCCGTCTAGCCTGCCTCTACTGCTGGAAGTGACTCTCCGGACCTCTGGAAGACTTTCCCGGCGTCTGGAAACTGAATCAACCTCCTCCTCAGCTAAATCGAACTACTCTGCTTCAGCTACTACGTAGTCCTTGGTTGCTTTTGCATGAATCACTTCTGTCACTTGTCGCTGCCTCTCAAGATCTGGAAAACTTCCTTCGGATCACTGTCCCTCTCCCTCATTGTCTCTGCTTCGATCTCTGTCTCTTTAGGAACTGTTGTTGCTCTCTGGAAATCGATCTGCCAAGGAAATCAAACTTCGTATGTATTCTCCAAGTGCCCATCGATTTCTTTTTATAATCCTTTGTTGGAGCACCAACGACCAAGATTAAAATTTAATCATGGGATAGGATCATCTTGAAGTTGTTTCGTGTGAGTTTCTAGACTATTCTCACCTTGACTCAATTAATTATGATTAATTAACCATATTCCCTAAGTTTAGATTTACGAAATATTTAAAAATCTGTTAATAATCTAATTAAGCCAACTCTAGGTGGAATTTCCAGAAACGATTTATGGGTTTTGAAGATCTCATGTATTCTTGCCTTTCCACCAAATTTCGTGGCTAGAACACATCCGATGCTACAAAAACGAACACTCCCTCTTAGCGAGGAACGTGTTCTAGTGCTGCACACCCTGTCACAACACTATGTCTCTATGTCATCTCATGTCACGTTGCTGATGTTTGGCTATTGTTGCCTGTGCAATGTGAAATTTTTTGAATCCTTAATACATAAACCCTATTGTTAACTATTGATTTACTTCTCCTACTTGATTTATCACACAAGTTATTTAACTGAATATTCAGAAAAACTTCGAAACAAACACAAATAGCAGCCTCCAGAACTACAGATCATTTACTGAACATCATGCACATATGCTAATATGACACAGATTTTTTGGACAAATGTCCCTAGAAAAACCCAATGGGGGAAAACCAGTGCAGTAGCTCTAGAGGGTTTTATTATTATGCAGAATTTGAATACAACATGTTGGGCACCAGAAACGGTTTTCCCTATAGAGAAAATACACGTGCGCTGTACCTTATCACTCGGAGACAGAAAATATGGCTGAATCACACCCTTAATTGGGGTTTACATATAACGAGCCCTTTCTAGCCCATTGGAACCCCAGCGCAGCTCTTCCCACAAATGCGTCAGCCCCTCTAGCCCAGCGCAACCTCTGCGCAACACAAGCTGCCCCTGTGTCACTCTGAAGGCCTTTGCGCTACCTCTGCATCACCCAGAACGGTCTGTGTCACCCTCTGTGTGGCCTCTGCGTCAGCTTGGCTGGGCTGCATCCCTCCTGCTGGCCTCTGGGCTGCCCTGGTACGATGCTGCCTCTCTGCTGATGTATTCTCGGTCTTGGATCAGATCATCCCTTGCCGAACTCTGCGCCTCACTGCACTGCAAACTCACTTCTAATTCCTCAGCAAACCCCGCCCCAGAAATTCGACTTAGCTTCAGTGCATTCGCTCTGTGTGTGTTCTCCAATTGACCCCAAGCCTTTCCTTCATACTTTTCTCGTTGGAAAACCAACAGCCGTGATCTAATCTCTAATCAAAGACTAAGATTAAAAAAATGCTTGATCCACGTCACTTGGAACATTTTATCACATGTGTAAATTAATTCACTTTAATTTTTTAATTTCCCTAAGTTAGACTTAGGGTCCTCATTAAAAATTTTAATTATTTGAATAACTTCTACACCAGATGAAATTTCTGCAAACACTTTCTAGGTCTTGGAGATATCGTGTGTTCCAACCCCTCCACAAAGTTTCGGAGCTAGAGCACACCCGATGCTACCCCAAAATCTCAACACTCCCTCTTAGCGAGGAGTGTGCCTCAATTTTTAATCCACTGAAGCATTGCCCTGATCTATGGCATTAGTCTTCGCGTTGATGCTTGGCCTGCTGCCCTTCATCTCGGTCACTGATACTGTAACATCTGTACTGCAGCTCCCTCTCAAATTGCTGCATCGTGCTGCTAACTGCTGCACTGCAACTCAGTTGTTGAGAAGCAACTGAAGGACCACTACCCAGTCACTAACATACAAGTTAGTCAAGCTGCATCTCATCACTGAAGCTCCCTCGGCTGCTGCACTGTGCTATCTCTCTGAAGCCATTGCGCTGCTACTGCTCTGCATTGCGTAAGCACTGCCGCTCTGCGCTGCTGCTGCTTGGCACTACGTAAGCACTGCCCCTCTACGATGTTGAAGTCCCATCAGCCTCTGCGTTGCTGCTTCTACGTTGCTGTTGCCATTGCACTGTGCTGCTCCCATCTATAGCGTCCTAGCTCTGCCCTTTGCTTCACTGTGATCTTTTGCATCCACTGCTCTAGTCATCCTGCTACTGTCTTAAGGCTCCCGTAGCTCGTACGTGATCCAAGAGTCTGGGAAACTCAAGGATCCTGCCTCCCATTTGTAGCTGCTCTACAGATCAATATCGCCCCACCTCTTCTCTCGAGGCACATGAGCACTCATTTCCACATCATCCTCACTACCACTATCCCCTCTAGCTGCTGCTGCCTTGGAATCAAAATATTCCTTGTCCTTCCTCTTACGACAAGTGCTGGCGAAGTGTCCAAGTTTGCCACATTTAAAGCACCGGACCTTTTGTAGGTCCTTCTTCTTCTTCCCTTGCTGCTATTGTCCCTTTGATGCAAGGTTGCGTCCTCCTCCTCCTCCTTCTTCACTTTGCTACTTCTATTGTTGAATTCCCTCTTGGTCATTTGCCAGATCTCCTCC
This sequence comes from Pinus albicaulis, assembly GCA_034641835.2. NCBI lineage: Eukaryota > Viridiplantae > Streptophyta > Pinopsida > Pinales > Pinaceae > Pinus > Pinus albicaulis. The sequence continues at coordinate 697,992,409 of CM076569.1, read as the reverse complement.
TGTCGAAGGATAGCCCACATGTCACCCCAATTAGGGAGTTGTGCTCTGCCCAAAATGATTTGGACAAAGGTCTCCCATTCATCAGTGTCTGCATTCAAGGCAGTCCTTACCAAGAGCCCTTCATCCAAAGTTTGCCCCCATGGAAATCAACTGATCCTGGATAATTTGCAATCTGGAGAGGAATGGATCAATCTCTTCCCCTTTATGCATTTGGAACATCCTCATCTGGTTCTCCAGAAGCATCTTATGTTGGACAAAGCTCCCCTGATACAGCGTGGTCAAAGATGTCCACCCTCAGTTGTCGTCTTCTTCTCGGCAATGTGTGGGACCATGTGATCCTTCACCCCATCCATGATCAAGCGCTTTGTCTGCACTTGATTCTCGTTAAACTTCTTTAGAGCGTCTGCATAGGTCGCCACATCTAAGACATTTTCCACGTGGTCTCTGATGTCGTACTCCTCCAGGACTGACAGGATTCTGGCCTTCCAGATCGCAAAGTTGGACACACCATCCAACCTATCCTGATCATGCAATTAATACAGGGCCATGTAGCTCAAAAATCTGTTGAAGCGGGTACTCCTCTCCCATCTACTACTGCTGCACTCAACAGAAGACTGGATTTGGGTTTCTTGGCGATAGAAACCCTCTAGAGTAGCTGCTCCCTCTAACAACTGATTTCCCTCCCAGAAATCCTCCACCAAATCTCCTGAATCAGTCCTCTACGATCACCCCCCTGATCGAATCTTAGATTTCTTTGGCACAAGTCTACTGAGCGACTGTTCTCCTCCCGCTTTTTGTCACCTTTTCTAGGCATTGTTTTGCACCGACAGAACCTATGCCACACCAACAACTTCTGAAGATCAGAAGCTGCACTTCCAACCCCGGAAAACTGCACAACAGCTCACCCACTCGGACTGCGTCAGCCTCTGCGTGAGCAGACTGGCTCAACGTTCGTCTCCTAGTGGTGCGTCAGCCTCAACATGAGCAAAATGGCTATGCATATGTGAAAATTTCCGAATATTACTTATGTAGAAACCCTACTGTTAAATCCGGTTATACTTCTCCTACTTAATCAAGTTATTAATCTGAAATTTTAGCATTAACATCGAAGTAAACACATTAACAGTTCTTCACAGATACAGATCTAAAATTGAATACATGCACATAGACAAAGTGACACAATATTTTCTGGACAATTGTCCCCGGAAAAACCCAATGCGGGAAAACCGGTCTTCTTGCTGCTGAAGGGTTTATATTATTAAGTAGCATCTAATTACAACAATTCTGAGCACCTTACTGGTTAACCCGATAGAGAAATATAAGATCTGCAACAATACCTCTGTTCCGTAGATGAAAAACTGGACTGGTTCACACCCCTAAATGGGATTTACAGAACTCAGCCTCTTTCAGCCTTTAGAAACCACAACGCCGCTCTGAAGCCCTCTGCGTTAGCTCTGCTAGCATTCTGATGCCCCTGCACTTCTCAGGAGAGGGATGCGTAACCCCAGACTGGGTGACGCAGTCCTTACGCTGCCCTGGCTGGCCCTGCGTAAGCCTTTATGGCCTCCTACTGCCTCTACACTGCCCTTTCTGGGCCTGTGTAGCACCTGTGTAGCGAATGAAACCCTCTGCGCTATGCAGCTGCTGCATAGCCTCTGCTCCCTTTGCACTGCTCTAGTTGTTGCTTCTCTGCCTCTTGCTGACTCTTGGCTCTGGGATCAGATCATCCCCTTAGCCAATACTACCCCTCGTTGCAGCTGAAACACTTCTGGAAATTCTTAGCAAACCACACCCTAGAATTCCAGCTTAGTCTCAGTGCTCTGCCTTTGTGTGTGTTCTCCAACTGACCCCAAGCCTTTCCTTTATATTTTTCTCATTGGGAAACCAATGTCCGTGATTTAATCTTGATTGGACGATTAAGATTAAAGGAAAGCTTGATCCGTGCGACTTAAGTCATTTCCATCACATGTTTAAATTAATTACCATTAATATTTTAATTTTCCTAAGTTAGACTTAGGTTCCTTAATTAAAAATATTAATTAATTTATTTTCTCTCAAACCGGATGGAATTTCTCAAATCCCTTTCTGGGTCTTAGAGATCTCATGTACTCTAGTCCCTCCACAAATTTTGGGAGCTAGAGCACATCCAAATCTACCCCAACAATCCACAAATCTCAACACTCTCTCTTAGCAAGGAAAGAGCTCTAGCACAACACTGCTTCAGCTCGAAGCTCTGCACTGATCTCTGGTGTGGGTCTCTGCGTTGATGCCTGGCATGCTTCCCTTCATCACTGCATTGCTGCTGCTCTCTCGTACTACTGCCCACGACGCTACCACTGCCACTGCCACATCTGTACTGCAACTCCCTCTCAATCTGCGGCATCATGTTGCCAACTGCTACACTGCAACTCAGTTGCTTAGAGAAACAACTGAAAACTCCTGCCCAATCTTTGACAGACAAGTCAGTTGGGCTGCATCCACATCACGGAAGCTCCATAGACTGCTGCTTTGCATTGTCATCTGGAGACTGCTGCACAGCTACAGCTCTGCACTGCATAAGCAGACCTCGTTTGCGCTGCTGAAGTCACATAAGCCCCTGCGCTGAAATCCCCTACATTGTTGCTGTGCTGCGCTGTCATCCTGAAGCCTCTACGTTGTTGTAGCTCTTCTCTGTGTAAGCTAGCCTGCACTGCGCTGCTGAAGTCACATCAGCCCCTCTATGCTGCGCTGCCACGCTGCTTCTGCATCTACACTGCGTTGCTCCCTTCAACTTCTAGCTCTGCCTCTGCTCCATCTGTGATTCTCTGCAACCATTGCTCTACTTGCCTCGCTACTATCTTAAGGCTCTCGTAGTTCGTATGTGATCCAAGAGTTGGGCTACTCAAGGATCTTGCCACTACTCTGTAGCTACTCTACAAATCCATGTCACCCCACTTTTCTGGTTCATGAGCGCTCATGGCCACGTCATCTTTGGAGCCATCGTCCGCCACAACAACCTTGGAAGTAGAAGCTTCCTTGTCCTTTTGAGGAAAATTGCTAGCGAAATGTCCTAATTCGCCGCACTGGAAACACTTATCTTTGATAGATCACGCTTCTTCCTCCCTTGCTGCCTCTTTGATGCCAAGGCTGCATCTTCTTCCTCTTCCTTCTTCACCTTACTTGATCCGGTGCTGTATTGTCTCTTGGTGAACCAACGAAGTTCTTCTTGACAGAGGATCGCCCACATACTATCGTAGTTGGGAAGGTCCGCTCTGCCCAAGGTACTTTGGACAAAAATTTTCCAGTCCTCTGTGACTGCATTGAGTGCATTCCTCACCATCACATCATCCTCCACTTTCACTCCCATGGCAGTCAACTGATCCCTGATCGCCTGTAATCTGAAAAGGAAGGGCTCGATTTCTTCTCCCTTGGCCATCAAGAATAACCTCATCTAATTCTCCAGAAGCATTCTCCTCTAGACGGATCTTACTTCATATAAGGCAGTTAAGGCTTTCCACATCTCATTAGTCATCTTCTTATCGGCTATATGTGGTACAACATGAATATTAACCCCGTCCATTATGAAGCACTTGGCATGCGCCGCTGCTTCTTCATGCTTCCTCAGGAGATCTGTATTGGTCGACGTGACTAGGACTTTTTTCGCATGCTCCCTCAGACCGCATGCCTCCATGACTGCCAGGGTTTTGGCCTTCTAGACTGCAAAGTTGGACAGACCGTCCAACCTATCCTGATCACGTAGTCCATGAGGTGCCATCTGCTCAGCAAATATGTCGGAACTAATCCTTCTCTCTATGCTAGAGATTCGGATCTAGGGTCCTTGATAAGAAAGGCATCCTCTGCTCCCTCTGAAAACTGACCTCATCTCTTGGAAGTCTTCCAAATCAAATGAATTAGCTCTCTTCGATCCTTTGATCGATCTGCAGATTTCTTTGGCTGGAAATCCTCCGAGAAGCTGTTCTCCTCCCGCTCTTTGTCAACTAGTGCTCAGGCTAATTTCTGCACCTTCAGAAATTTAACCCCACTAGCAACTACTGAAGCTCTGCAACCTTCCGGCACTCTGAATCAGCCATAGCCCTAAGACTACGTCACCCTGGCTGACCTTTGTGTGAGAATACAGTCCCATTGTTGTCTCTCCGCTACCTCTACACAGTAAGTACGTGGGCCTGCGTGGAGACTGCATGGGGACTGCGTCACTTTGGCCTCTGCGTGGCTCTGCTTCCCTCTTCTGCTGCGGTGTCCTCTTTGGTCCGGCTTTCTACGACTGCTGCTGCTTTCTGCAGCAAGGATTCTTCAGTCTTCTTGCTGGTGATCTAGCTAGATCTACAATCCCTCTGATACCATGTGAAAATTTCTGAATATTACCTATGCAAAAACCCTAATGTTAAATCCGGTTATACTTCTCCTACTTAATCAAGTTATTAATCTGAAATTTCAGCATTAACATCGAAGTAAACACATTAACAGTTCTTCACAGATACAAATCTAAAATTGAATACATGCACATAGACAAAGTGACACATAAGATTTTCTGGACAACTGTCCCCAGAAAAACCCAATGCGGGAAAACCGGTCTTCTGGCTACTGGAGGGTTTATATTACTAAGTAGAATCTAAGTATAATAAATCTGGGCACCTTACAGGTTAACTTGACAGAGAAATATAAGATCTGCAACGATACCTCTGTTCCGGAGACGGAAAACTGAACTGATTCACACCCTCAAACAGGATTTACAGAACTCAGCCCCTTTAAGCCTCTAGAAACCCTAGCGCTGCTCTGAAGCCCTCTACGTTAGCTCTGCTAGCCTTTTGTTTCCCCTGCACCGCTCAGGAGAGGGCTGCGTAACCCTAGACTGGGGGACGCAGTCCTTACGCTGTCTTGGCTGCCCTGCGTAAGCCCTGATGGCCTCCTGCTGCCTCTGCGCTACCCTTTTTGCGCCTGCATAGCACGTGCGTAGCGGCTGAAACCCTTTGCGCTGCGCAGCTACTGCGTAGCGTGTGCTCCCTCTCCGTTGCTCTGGTTGCTGCTTCTCTGCCTCTTGCTGACTCTTGGCTCTGGGATTAGATCATCCCCTTAGCCAATACTACCCCTCGCTGCAGCTGAAACACTTCTGGAAATTCTTAGCAAACCACACCCTAGAATTCCAGCTTAGTCTCAGTGCTCTGCCTTCGTGTGTGTTCTCCAACTGACCCCAAGCCTTTCCTTTATACTTTTCTCGTTGGGAAACCTATGGCCGTGATCCAATCTTGATTCAACGGCTAAGATTAAAGGAAAGCTTGATCTGTGTGACTTAAGTCATTTCCATCACATGTTTAAATTAATTACCTTTAATATTTTAATTTGCCTAAGTTAGACTTAGGGTCCTTAATAAAAATATTAATTAATTAATTTTCTCTCAAACCGGATGGAATTTCTTAAATCCCTTTTTGGGTCTTGGATATCTCATGTACTCTAGTCCCTCCACAAATTTTGGGAGCTAGAGCACATCCGAGGCTACCCCAACAATCCAAAAATATCAACAATGTCACCTCTCTAGAGCTGCGTCAGCCTCTGCGTGAGCAGACTGACTCTGCGTCACCCTTCCAGGGTCTGCTTTCCCTCTGGTGCTACACTGCCTTCTTGATCAGTGCTGCTTCAACTGCCCTTCCTGCAACAATTATCTTCAGTCGCTTTGTTGATGGTTCAGCTTGATCTGCAATGCTCTGATACCATGTCAAAATTTCTGAATCCTTAATATAGAAACCCTACTGCTAACTATTGATTTACTTCTACTAATTGATATATTACACATGCTATTTAACTGAATATTTAGAAAAACTTTGAAGTAAACAAAAATAGCAGCCTACACAACTACAGATCATTTACTGAACATCACGCACATATGACAAAATGACAGATTGTTTGGACAAATTTCCCCAAAAAACCCAATGCGGGAAAACTGGTGCAACAACTCCAGAGGGTTTTATTATTATGCAGAATATGAATACAATGTTCTGGGCACCATAAACGGTTTTCCCTACATAGAAAATACACGCCAGCTATACCTTATCTCTCAGAGACACAAAATATGGTTGAATCACACCCTCAATCGAGATTTACAAATTACGAGCCCTTTCTTGCCCACTGGAACCCCAGCGCAGCTCTTCCTGCAATTGTGTACACCCCTCTAGCCCAACTCAACACAGGCTGCCCCTGCGTCACTCTGAAGGCCTCTGCATTGCCTCTGCGTCACCCTCTGCATGGCCTCTGCGTCAACTTGGCTAGGCTGCGTCCCTCTTGCTGGCCTCTGCGCTGCGCTAGTACGGTGCTGCCTCTTTGCTGATGTATTCTTGGCCTTGGATTAGATCATCCCTTGCCGATCTCTGCCCCTCACTAGACTGCAAACTCACTTTGAATTCCTCAGTAAACCCCGCCCTAGAAATTCGACTTAGCTTTAGTGCATCCGCTGTGTGTGTGTTCTTCAACTGACCACAAGCCTTTCCTTTATACTTTTCTTGTTGGCAAACCAATAGTTGTGATCTAATCTCTAATCGACGGCTAAGATTAAAAGAATGCTTGATCCACGTCACTTAGAACATTTCATCACATGTGTGATTTAATTCACTTTAATTTTTTTAATTTCCCTAAGTTAGACTTAGGGTCCTCATTAAAAAAATTAATTATTTGAATAACTTCTACACTAGATGAAATTTCTCAAAACGCTTTTTATGTCTTGGAGATCTTGTGTGTTTCGGCCCCTCCACAAAGTTTCGGAGCTAGAGCACACCCGATGCTACCCCAAAATCTCAACATGCAACTCTAATGCTGCAATCGAGCTGCTGCTAACACTGCATACTACTGCTATCCCTGCATCTGCACTGCAACTCTCTCTCATCTGTTGCTGTTGCAACTGCAACAATTGCAATTGAGAAGCATCCGAAATACTGAATCAACTATGTTCAATATCATGCATCTGTCACCCGAGTCTCTGACTGGTACTAGCTTCTACACTGTCACTGAAGAATCTACGTTGTTGCTGACTATGCACTATGCCACTTTGCAATGCTGCCAACTTTGCACTGTTGCCAACTTTGCACTGCGCTCTCCAGCATTTGACTGCAACTACTCTGCAACTGTCACTCCAGATTTTGGTTGCATGTCCTGACACTGATCCATCCTACTACTGAATAATGTGGGCCCCCATAGCAAGGTAATGATCCATGAGGTGGACTCCTCAATGGACCCTGCTCATCTCTGTAGCTCTCTAGGGCTACAACTCCAAGTCACCTTGTGAAAATTTCACTGAAATCCTATTGCAACAATTGGGACTAATTCTTCTAATTGTTAAATAATTTAACAATTAATTTGCTATGGCAAATATCAAATTAATCACACTGCAACCTTCACAAATAAACTGTGGAAATAATAGCGTTGGAAACTGAGAAAATACTAGTACATACACACATAAAATTTGAGATCGTTATTTTTGGATAAATGTCCCTGGAAAAACCCAACTTGGGAAAACTGGTGCAACTTTTATTATTATGCAGCAGTGAAAATCTGAGTACTATCTATGGATGCCCTACTAGCAATCCAAACAACAAGAAAATCTGGGCTAAATTATCTAAGGGAATTAACCTTCTTCCACTAGCAATCTTGGCACAACTTCCTTTAGAAAAACTCGGCCTCCTGGGCCCTCTGCGTCAGCCTCTACATTGCTTTGTGCAGACCTTATGACTTCAAGCCTCCAACCTGCCTTTGATGAATTCGTTTTGCCTGTCTCTGCTGAGAAATCGCCTCTCCAACACTCTGGACCCTCTGCCCAGCCTCTGCAATTGGGAACGAATTTTTCCTCAGCTAAATTGAATTGCCCTCTGAAGTTGACTGCGTAGTCCTTTGCGCGGCCTCATTGGGAATAACTCAGACCTCTTGCTGTTGCCTCTCTCTATCTGGAAAACTTTCTCTGTCCCTCACTATCTCTGCTGCCTCACTCAAGCTCGAACTCTCCGGCAACTGACTACTGCTACTCTGGAAAATCGAATTCTCCAAGTGACTCTAGTGCACTCTCCATCACCACATCGATCCCTTCTTATGTCTTCCTGTTGGGACTCCAACGACCAAGATTAAATCTTAATCAATGGCTCAAACCATTTCTGGATTGATCTGTGTGATTTTCTTGAGAATTCTCACTTTGACTTAATTAATTTAGATTAATTAGCCATATTCCCTAAGTTTAGACTTAGGAAATATTTTAAAAATGACTAATAATCCAATTAAGCCATCTCTAGGTGGAATTTCCAGAAACGATTTATGGTTTTTGGAGATCTCATGTATTCTAGCCTCCCCACTTTCGTGGCTAGAACACATCTGATGCTACAAAAACTAATGCTCGCTCTTAGCGAGGAATGTGTTCTAGTGCTGCACACTCTGTCACAACACCCTATCTCTGTATCACCTGCTGTCATGCTGTTGATGTCTGGCTATTGTGACTTGCCTGCCACTACCCACCAACCACCGCGCAACTCTGATGTTGCATCTGTGCTATCGCTGACCTTGCTGCACTGCTGCCAACAATGCAACTACAACATTTGCAACTGAAAAACATCCAAAATACCAAATCAACTGTGTTCAGTATGATGCATTTGTTGTGAAAATCTCTAAACTGAAATCCTACTGCAGTGTCTTGATTTTCTTTTCCTACTTGATTTACATTTACAAGTTAATTTTCTGAATTATTCCGTAAATTAGCAAAGTAAACACAACTGCATCCTACACATTTATAGATCATTTACTGAACATCACGCACACATGACAAAGTGACAGATTTTTTGGACAAATGTCCCTAGAAAAACCCAATACAGGAAAACCGGTGCAGGTAGCTCTAGAGGGTTTTATTATTATGCAGAATCTTGAATACAACAATATCTGGGCACCAAAATGGTTCGCCCTACAGAGCAATTACAGGGCAGTAGTACCTCTTTCACTCGAAGACAGAAAATATGGCTGATTCACACCCTCAAACGAGATTTACAGAACTCGAGCCCTTTCTGGCCTGCTGAAAACCCCAATGGTTTACCTCAACCCTCTACGTCAACCTTTTTGGCCTGCGTCAACCTCTGCGCTGCCCTGGATAGGCCCACGTCAGCCTCTCATGGCTTGCACTGCCCTGACTAGGCCTGCGTTACCCTTAAATGGTTGCTGCCACTGTTGATAATATCGCTAATATATCGAAGATATTTGGAAATATCGTGATATTTTCGGCAAAACGATATATCGCCGAGAAAATATCGGCAATTTGAAAAAAAAAAAAAATTGATTTTTTATGCTTGCCGATATTTTATTGATATTTTCGCCGATATTGCCAATAAGATTTTTTCTAGACCCTCGCCGATATTTTGCCGATACCAATATTATCAACACTGGTTTCTGCTGCCTCTGCGTTGCCTTCTTCGTGGCTCTGGCTAAATTGCGTATCTCTGGCTGGCCTTTGTGCTGCCTGGTACATTGCCTCTCTGTCGCTTTTGTTTTCTTGGCCTCAGATCAAATCATCCCTTGCCAATCTCTGTCCCTCACTACACTGCAAACTCACTTCGAAATTCTTAGCAAACCACACCCTAAAATTTCGATTTAGCTTCAGTGCTCTGCCAATGTGTGTATTCTCCAACTGACCCCAAGCCCTTCTCTTATACTTTTCTCGTTGGCAAACCAACAACCGTGATCTAATCTCTAATCAACAGCTAAGATTAGAAGCTTCTTGATCCATGTCACTTAGAACATTCATCACATGTTTAATTTAATTCACTTTAATCTTTTAATTTTCCTAAGTTAGACTTAGGGACCTTAATTAAAAATATTAATTATTTGAATAACTATCAAACCAGATGGAATTTTCCCAAACGCTTTCTGGGTCTTGGAGATTTCATGTACTCTAGCTCCTCCACAAAATTTCAGAGCTAGAGCACATGCGATGCTACCCCAAAATCTCAACACTCCCTCTTAGCGAGGAGTGTGCTCTAGTAATACTTCAACACTGAAACATTGCCCCGATCTCTGGCATCAGTCCCTGTACTGATGCTTGGCCTGCTGCCCTCCATCACTGCGCTACTGTTGCTCTCTTTACTATTGCCCATGAATCTGCCACAGTCACTGCCACATCTGTATTGCAACTCCCTCTCAAATAGGTGCATCATGCTGCCCTTAGCACTGCCACTGCTAATTGTTGCACTGCAACTCAGTTGGGGAGAAGTAAGCAACTGAAGGACCCCTGCCCAATCACTTTCAGACAAGTCAGTCAGGTTTCCATCTCATCACTGAAGCTCCCTTGGCTGCTTCTTTGCGCTGTCCTCTTGAAGCCACTGTGCTGCTACAACTCTGTACTATGTAAGCATTGCCTCCTTTGCGCTACTGCCTCTACGTTGCTGCTGCCTCTGCACTACGCTGCTCCCTCTACAGCATCCCAGCTCTGCCCTCTGCTTCACTGTGATCCTTTGCACCCACTGCTCCAGTCATCCTTCTACTGTCTTAAGGCTCCCATAGCACGTATGTGATCCAAGAGTTGGGCACCTCAAGGATCCTGCCTCCACTCTATAGCTGCTTCTATAGATCAATATCGCCCCACCTCTTCTCTCGAGGTACATGAGCACTCATGGCTACATCATCATTAGAGCCATCTTCTTCTTTAGCTGCCGCAACCTTGGAATCAGCTTCCTTGTCCTTCTTCCTTAGAGGACAAGTGGTGGCGAAGTGTTCAAGTTCACCACACCTGAAGCATCGTATCTTGGATAGATCCCTCTTCTTCTTCCCTTGCTGCTTCTTGGATGCAAGGGCTGCATCTTCCTCTTCCTCCTTCACTTTGCTGGATCCGGTGATGGTTTGTCTCTTGGTCATCCGACGGATTTCCTCTTGTCGGAGGATAGCCCACATGTCGTCCCAGCTTGGAAGGTCCTATCTGCCCAAGATGCTTTGGACAAATGTTTCCCATTCATCTGAGACTGCATTTAGAGCAGTCCTTACCATGATATCATCTTCCACTTTAACCCCCATGGCAATCAGCTGATCCTAGATCGTCTGCACCCTGAAGAGGAAAGGATCTATTTCCTCCCCCTTATTCATCACAAACAACCTTATCTGGTTCTCCAGAAGCATCTTCTTCTGGACGGATTTTCCTTGATACATTGTGGTCAAAGCTGTCCACATAGCATTATGTGAAAATTTCTGAATGTTACTTATGCAGAAATCTATTGTTAGATCCGGTTATGCTCCTCCTACTTAATTAAGTTATTAATTGAAAAATTCAGATTAATATCGAAGCAAAACACATAACAAACTTTCACCAATTCAGATCTAGAAAAAGTACATGCACACATAGACAAAGTGACAGTGATTTTCTAGACAATAGTCCTCGGAAAAACCCAATGCTAGAAAACCGGTCTCTTGCTGCTGGAGGGTTTTATTATTAAGGGTATTTTTGCATACAGCAAATTTGGGTTCCAGATTTGGAAAACCCGACAGAGAAAATATAGATCTGCAACTCACCGGCTGTTCTGAAGCCAAAATATTGATTGATCCACACACTCAAACGGGATTTACAAGACTCAACCAAAATTAGGCCATAGAAACCCCAACACTGCCCCTGAAGCCCCCGCATCAGCCTCTACAGCCTCTGCGTCCCTCTGCGCTAGCCTGGAAAGGGTTGCGTAACCCTAGACTGGGTGACGCAGTCCCTATGTTGCCCCGGAGGGTCTCTGCGTAACCCCTGAGGGTCTGCTGCTGCCTAATGCTGCCCTGGGAGTGACTGCGCAACACTTGCGTAGCTGAAGTTGCCTCTATGTTGCATAACTGCTGCCCTCTCTACTGCTGCTTCTCCTGCTTCTTTGCGCTGCCTCTGGAAGCTCCTCTCTGCCTCTTGTTGATTCTAGACACTGGGATTAGACCATTCCCTTTGTCTAAACTCCCCTCTTTGCAGCTGAAACACTTCTGAGAATTCTTAGCAAACCCTGCCGTAGAATCTCAACTTAGCTACAGTGCTCTGTCTCTGTGTGTCTTTACAAATGACCCCAAGCCTTTCCTTTATACTTTTCTCGTTGGGAAACCAACAACCATGATCAGATCTTGAATCAATGGCTAAGATTTAAAGAAAGCTTGATCCGTGTGACTTAAGACAATTTCATCCCATGTTTAATTTAATTAACTTTAATTATATAATTTTCCTAAGTTTAGACGTAGGAAATACATTAAAATAATTAATTAATTAAATATCCCCTAAGCCAGATGAAATTTCCCAAATCCCTTTCCGGGTCTTGTAGATCATGTGTACTCTAGTCCCTCCACAAATTTTGGGAGCTAGACACATCCGACGCTATCCCCACATCCGACGCTACCCCCAATACACAAAATCTCAACACGTTAGCCGTCTTCTTTTCGGCAATGTGTGGGACCACATGATCCTTGACCCCGTCCATGATAAAGCGCTTAGCATGCGCCTCCGCGTAATTATGCTTCGCGAGAAGAGCAATGTCGGTTGGTGTAGCCAAGACGTTCTCTGCATGTTCCCGAAGTGCGTATGCCTCCAAGACTGTTAGGATTCTGGCCTTCTAGATAGAAAATTTGGATAAGCTGTCCAACCTATCGTGATTGCGCAGTCCGTACGGCGCCATCTAGCTCAAAACAATCTGTCGAAACAAATGCTCCTCTCCCTCTGCTGTTGATACTCTTAATAGAAGCCCAGATCTAGGGGTCTTGGCGAAAATGCACCCTCTATATCAACTGCTCCCTTTGACAACTGATTTCCCTGCTTGGAAATTTTCCAAATCCCTTGAATCAACCCTCTTTCATCACCCTCATGATGGATCCTCTATTTTCTTTGGTAGAAAATCTATTGAGCTATTGTTCTCCTCCCGCTCTTTGTCAATTTAGCTACGCACTGTTCTGCACTGACAGAACTTGTGCCACACCAACAACCTCTGAAGATCCGAAGCTCCTCTTCCGGACTATGGCAAATCTGCACAACAATCCCAAAACTGGACTACTTCCCTCTGGCTGGCCTCTGCGTGAGGAGACTAGCTCAGCGCAGGCTGCTCCTGAATCACTCTAGAAGGCTCTGCGCTGCCTCTGCGTCACTCAGCTATGACTGCGTCAGCCCTTGTGTGGCCTCTGCTGGGACTGCGTCCTCCTGGTGTTGCATTGCCCTCTCTGGAACTCTGCTGCTTTTGCTGCCTTCTCTGTAGCAAAAAAATCTTCAGTCGCTTCGCTGGTGATTCAGCTTGATCTGCAATGCTCTGATACCATGTGAAAATTTCTAAACAGAAATCCTGCTGCCGTGTCTTGATTTTCTTTTCCTACTTGATTTACATTGACAAGTTAATTTTATGAATTATTCAGTAAAATCAGCAAAGTAAACACAACTGTAGACTACACATTTACAGATCATTTACTGAACATCACGCACACATGACAAAGTGACAGATTTTTCAAACAAATGTCCCCGGAAAAACCCAACGTGGGAAAATCAGTGCAACTAGCTCTAGAGGGTTTTATTATTATGCAGAATCTCAATACAACAATATCTGGGCACCAAAATGGTTCGCCCTATAGAGAAATTATACGGCAGTAGTACCTCTTTCACTCAGAGACAAAAAATATGGCTGATTCACACCCTCAAACGGGATTTACAGAACTCAAGGCCTTTCTAGCCCACCGGAAACCCAACGTTGTCCCTCAACCCTCTGCGTCAACCTTTCTGGCCTGCACCAGTGTCTACGCTGCCCTGGATAGGCCTGCATCAGCCTCTCAGGGCTTATGTTGCCCATGCATTGCTCTGACTGGGCCTGTGTCACCCCTGAAGGGTTGCTGCTGCCTCTGCGCTGCCTTCTGCGTGGCTCTGGCTGAATTGCGTATCTCTGGCTGGCCTTTGCGCTGCCTGGTACACTGCCTCTCTGTCGCTGTTGTATTCTTGGCTTCAGATCAAATCATCCCTTGCTAATCTATGCCCCTCATTGCACTGCAAACTCGCTTCGAAATTCTTAGCAAACCACACCTTATAATTTCAACTTAGCTTCAGTGCTCTGCCAATGTGTGTATTTTCCAATTGACCCCAAGCCATTTTCTTATACTTTTCTCGTTGGCAAACCAATGACCGTGATCTAATCTCTAATCAACTGCTAAGATTAGAAGCTGCTTGATCCACGTCACTTAGAACATTCATCACATGTTTAATTTAATTCACTTTAATCTTTTAATTTTTCTAAGTTAGACTTAGGGTCTTTAATTAAAAAGATTAATTATTTGAATAACTATCAAACTAGATGGAATTTCCCCAAAGGCTTTCTGGGTCTTGGAGATCTCATGTACTCCAGCTCCTCCATAAAATTTCGGAGCTAGAGCATATCTGATGCTACCCCAAAATCTCAACATTTGTCACCCGAGTCCTGACTGCTACTAGCTACTGCACTGTCACAGAAGAATTTGCGCTGCTGCTAACTCTACACTGTGCCATTTTGCAGTGCTGCCAACACTGCACTGCGCTCCATAGTATCTGACTGCTACTAGTATGCTACTGTCACCCTAGTTCTGATTGCATCTACTGATACTGATCCATCTTTCTTATGAATACTATGGGACCTCGTAGCTAGGTAATGATCCATGAGGTGGACTCCTCAGTGGACCCTGCCCAAACTCTGTAGTTCTCTGTGGCTACAAATCCAAGTCACCCCACCTCACTCCTAGAGGTATGTGGGCAATCAACGCGAAGTCTTCCTCCAACTTGGAGGACAACCTATCTATCTCAGCATGTGCTGTTGCCTGGTCCTGCATCTCCTATATGTCCTTTCTGAGAGGACACTGGGTATTGTAGTGGCCAAACTCGCCAAACCTGAAGCACTTGACCTTAGATAGGTCCTTTTTCTTCTTCTACTCCCCCTGTGCTCGACTAAGACCCTTGGATGCAAGGGCCACATTCTCCTCCTCACTGTTCATGCCCTTGCTGCTGCTACCATTGATTGTGCTCTTCAACTCTTCCTGCGCAAATCGGACCACATCCTATCCCACCTTGGCAAGGC
The DNA here is from genome assembly GCA_034641835.2 of Pinus albicaulis. Taxonomy (NCBI): domain Eukaryota; kingdom Viridiplantae; phylum Streptophyta; class Pinopsida; order Pinales; family Pinaceae; genus Pinus; species Pinus albicaulis. Next base: position 697,977,377 of record CM076569.1, on the reverse strand, counting down.
ATCTCTGCCCAAGATACTCTGAATAAATACCTCCCAGTACTCTGAGACACTATTCAATCCCAATTGTACGAGCTTTGTGGGTTGAGGTGCTAATGCAACAACTACCAATTGATCTCGGACATCCTGAATCTGAGTGAGAAAGGCATCTATGCTCTCACCCTTTTGTATCCTCGTGCTCCTCAGCTTCTCCTGGAGGTACATCTTCCACTGCTCGGAAGAACTTTGAAACAACTCTACTAAGGCATCCCACATTTCCTCGGTTGTCGCTTGTCCTACCACATGTGAGACGAGAGGATCCTAGACTCCATCCAAAATTATCCTCTTGGCCTTAGCCATCTCGTTCCTGTACTCCTTCTGTTGATCAAGGTCTTGGGGAACTACTACCACACTCTTTGCATAGGGCTTCAAACCATATTCATCCAGAAGGAATAACATTCTTGCCTTACAGATGGCATAGTTGGAGGCACCCTCCAATCTTTCTTGGTCCCTGAGCCCAGCTGTGGCCATCTCTGATTTGGTCTGGAAACCCCCTCTTCCTCTGCTTGGTTGTTGCTCTACTATTCACACTCCCTCTTGGAATGTGTTGTTCTGCTAGTTGCTACTGCGAATCTGCGACTGGGAAAATCAAATTTCTTGACAAGAAAACCTCTGAGAGAAATCTCCCTCTGTGTGTGTGCTTTTCTCTTCCACCCGACGTTGGTTTTTCTCTAGCAAACTGTTGCAAAACCCTCTGCGTCCAACCAAAAATTTTCTTAGCAAAAATCTGATTTGCTCCCTCTGCCCGTTGGAATTACTCAAACTGGAAAGTTAAATTTTTCTACCTGTCTGCACTGAAAAATCGAACTTCCCCAAGTAACTTTGCCTTCCTGACAATGCACTGTGCTGCCTCTAGAAATTTCGGCCTGCTGCTCTCACTGAACAATGAAATTTCTTCTTTCGCTTCTTTCGCTTCCCAACTGATCACTTATGCTTTGATACCATGTGAAAATTTCAAGACTAAAATCCTATTATAGCAAATGGAATTAATTCTTCTAATTGCTAATTAATTTAACAATTTATTTTCTATGGAAAATATCAAATTAATCACACTGTATCCTTCACAAATAAATTGCAGAAATAATAGCGTTGGAAACTTGTTAAACTTAGTCATGGTGAACACACGAGACATGAGAAAGATATGTGAAAAATCCTAGATCCGGATTCCTACTGCAACAAATCCGAATTACTTCTTTTATTATGTTTCATAATTATTTCATTACTGTGAAATATCAAAGTAATTTCTGAAGCAGTCTACAGACATAATGCTGCGGAATAAATCTAAGTGCTGACAATCTGAACAAAATACAATGAAAAACATCCACATGTGACAGTTATTTTTGGACTAAGTCCCTGGAAAAACCCAACTTGGGAAAACCAGTGTAGAAGATCTGAGGGTTTGTATTATTAAGCAGAAGATATTTGAATACAAATAGGGTGCCAACATCCGACAAACCCTTCAGAGAAATCTAGACAACAAATATAATTGTGAGATATACCTCTCTCTGCAAGTCTCTGGCTGATCTAAAACAAAGTTGGTGAAGCCCTCACTGTCTCTGCGTGATTGCCTACGTTGGAACTGCGTAAGCCTGCATGGGCAAGCTTGAGGAACTACGTCACCTTCCTCTACCACCGATCTAGTTGATCTGAGATTGGATTTTGCCCTCCTGGCTCAGAAATCCCAGCCTCTAGCTATCTCCGGCTTGACTCCAAGAGACACTGCACTGCTTCTGTGTGATTTCCTGCAGGGACTGCATCACCCCTTCAGAAAACTGCGTTATCTCTCTATAGCGTAAATGTTGCCTCTCTCTGAAATGCACTCCCGGTCCTCCTGACTAGTCTCTGCTTCTGCCCCTCTTTGGATTTGATCACAATCACTTAGCAAACCCTGCCCTAGTGATTTGATTCTTCATCAAAAGCTGCGTCTCCTCACACAAATTCGAAAATGCTCAATGGCTCAAGTGTCACAACGTATTTTCCATAGGCCCCTCACCCTCCTTCTTATATTCTTCTGTTGAACCTTCAACGACCAAGATTATAAGATAATCAAGGGCTAAGATTAACTTGGAGGTGATCCATGACTTTATCTAGAAGATTCACACTTAGTTTAATTAATCAGTTTCCCTAAGTTTAGACTTAGGAAAACATTAAAAAACGCGTAATTATTTTAATTAAACGATCTCTAAGTGGAATTTTCCAAAACCATTTATGGCTTTTATGGAATACATGTGTCCTAGCCTATATACAAAATTACAAGGCTAGAGCACATCCGATGCTACCATAAATCAACACTCCCTCTTAGCGAGGAATGTGCTCTAGCAAAACAACTCAATGTGCTACTCTGACTTTTGGAACATCTGCTGCTGTGTTGTTGATGCTGCTCACCAACACTGCACAAGAAAATGTTGCAACTGTACTGCCGCTGACTCTGCATGATGCTGCCAACTGCTACTGTACTGCAACTCCCTCTGAATTCTGCAACCATGCTGCTGCACTGCGTGAGCACTGCTCTACACTGCGTGAGCACTACTCTGCACTGCGTTGCACCTCTTATGCACTGTGTTGTTGCTGCTCATCTGCTGTTGCTAATCAACTACTGTTGTTGCTGCACTGTTGTTAATTGCAACAGAAAAACATCCAAAATTGGACAAAAAATTGCAACAGGAAAATAAGACTAATTGCTGCTAGTTTCTGCACTAGCTCTCTGAAATTACTGCGTTGTTGCTGCTCCGCACTGCATGAGCACTGCACTGCACTGCGTTGCACCAGTGTGCACTATGCTGCTGCTGCTCAACTACTAATTCTGCTGCTCCCTCTCTGCGTTGATCAGGCTCTAGTACTGCTAGCCACTGCACTGTCTTCTCATCTTCCGTTGCAATTGTCCATCCTGCTATTGTCTTTAGGTTGTTGTAGCTCACATGTGATCCAAGAGTTCGGAAATACTCAAGTCTCCCACCTCCTTGTAGATTCTGGATCTACAACTCCAAGTCAACCCACTTTTCTCCTTTCAGAATGTGAGCTAACATAGCACAATCTTTTTTTGCCTCAAACTTGGCAGCTCTTGCTTGTGGATCTTCCTTTTTCTCTTTATCCTTTTTCTTAAGAGGACCCTGCGTGGCATAATGCCTCATTTCCCCACACCGAAAGCACTTGATCTTGGACAGATCTTTTTTCTTCTGCTTCTGTTGCCCCTTTGATGCAAGGGAAGTGTTATCTTCTTCCTCCTTGACTTTCGAACCACTGCTGCCATCCTCCAATTGGATTTTGAGGAGATTTCTCCTCAACTCTTCTTGCTGCAAGGCTGCCCACATCGCTTCCCATCCTAGAAGTCTTTCTTTGCCCATAATACTTTGGACAAAGACCTGATATTCCTCTGAAACAGAGTTCAGAGTGAGCCTTACTAGCTCCGAGTCCTACTGATGACAGTTGATCTCGATTTTCCTGAATATAAGACAAGGAGTCAAAATGCTCTCCCTTCTTCATCCTGATATTACGCATCTTCTCTTCAAGGTACATCTTCCGCTGCTCGGAAGATCCTTGATATAGCTTTTCCAGCCCTACCCACATCTCTCTAGCAGTGGTCTTTGTTGCTATGTGGGGTACGATATGATCCTTCACACCATCTAGGGTCAATCGCTTGGCTCTTGCCATATTCTTCTTGAATTGCCTCAAGTGTGCTGCATCAAGAGGTTCTGCAACTGCACTGTCTATGAGGGCTTTCAGATCATGTTCATGAAGGAGAAATTCTATCCTTTACTTCCAAATAACATAGTTGGAGGCACCCTCCAATCTATCTTGTTCACGTAGTCCATTGCTGGCCATCTCCTCAACTTGCCGAAATCTTCTTCTAACCCTCTGCTCAGCCAGACTTACGCACTGCTTCTGCTGCTGCACGAGAAAAAGCTGAGTTCAAGAAATCCCCAACTGTGTTTTCCAGGAATTTTCTGACGCTTATGCACCAACTCTTACTGCTGTGCAATAACTGCATCCTTCAGCTATGTTGATCTGCTACGCTGCCTCTTTTGCAATAGAAAAAACTTACCCCTCTGTCAACTCTTTCAGAGAGAGCCTTTTTTGCGTTGGAATGCCCTCCTGGCCTGGACAACATAATTTCTAGGAGGGTCTGTTGCTGCTTACGAAGATCCCAGACTCTTCAGCTTTGATTTGCTGGTTCACTTGCGTTTCACCTGCACTTCAGCTTGAATAAGCTCTTATACCATGTGAAAAATCCTAGATCCGGATTCCTACTACAACAAATCTGAATTACTTCTTCTATTATGTTTCATAATTATTTCATTGCTGTGAAATACCAAAGTAATTTCTGAAGCATTCTACACAAATAATGCTGCGGAATAAATCTAAGCTCTAAAACAATTTGAACAAAATACAATGAAAAGCATCCACATGTGACATAGTTATTTTTGGACTAAGTCCCCGGAAAAACCCAACTTGGGAAAACCGGTGTAGCAGATGAGGGTTTGTTTTATTAAGCAGCAGAATCTTGAATACAACTAGGGTGTGAAGATTCGACTAACCCTTCAGAGAAATCTAGACAGAAAATATAATTGTGAGATATACCTCACTCTGCAAGTCTTTGGCTAATCTAAAACAATGCTGATGAAGCCCTCATTGCCTCTGCGTGATTTCCTACGCTGGAATTGCGTAAGCTTGCGTGGGCAAGCTTGAGGAACTGTGTCATCTTCCTCTGCCACTGATCTAGCTGATCTGAGACTGGATTTTTCCCTCCTGGCTCAGAAATCCCAGCCTCTAGCTAACTCTGGAATGACTCCAAGAGACACTGTGTTGCTTCTGTGTGATTTCCTGTTGGGACCGCGTCACCACTTCAGAAAACTGCGTTGTCTCTCTTCTGCGTAAATGCTGCCTCTCTCTAAAATGCACTCTTGGTCCTCCTGACCAGTCTCTGCTTCTGCTCTTCTCTGGATTTGATCATTGAATCACAATCACTTAGCAAACCCTGCCCTAGTGATTTGGTTCTTGATCAAAAGCTGTGTCTCCTCACACAAATTCGAAAATGCTGAATGGCTCAAGTGTCACAACGTATTTTCCATAGGCCCCTCACCCTCCTTCTTATATTCTTATGTTGAACCTTCAACGGCCAAGATTAAAACATAATCAAGGGCTAAGATTAACTTGGAGGTGATCCATGACTTTATCTAGAAGATTCACACTTAGTTTAATTAATACCCTTTAATTAATCAGTTTCCCTAAGTTTAGATTTAGGAAAACATTAAAAAACGATTAATTATTTTAATTAAACCATCTTTAAGTGGATTTTTCCAAAACCATTTCTGGGTTTTATGGAATACATGTGTCCTAGCCTATATACAAAATTACAAGGCTAGAGCACATTTGATGCTACCATAAATCAATAAGATAAACGTTGGATGCATTTATTATTCACAAATGGTGTATTTATAGTACATTAGGTGACCCTTGGATTCCACATTCCAAGGTCTCTTGGACTTTCTATGTTCATTTGCCTTCTACACCTACCCATAGAGGATTGGGTGTCCAAAATTCCCTCCCTTAATCCGAAGGGGTATGTGTGAGTCCAAGAAGAGAGTTGTAATACAAAATGGCAAAGTATGCATGGCAACACTTAGGCTGAATGAGCTCTTTGAAATGTTGGCATAAAGAGGTGGTTTAAGGATGACCATCAACACTGTAACACTTAGTGCAGTTCCTGGAACTCTTCCAAATCTGGCTAGAAGCTGAGGTCTTTTGCTAGATGAAGTGCTCCTCATATTTGAAGAGGGAGACCTTCAACCTAGAAGAAGGGAGGTCTACAACCTGCGATGGTTTAAGGATGATCACCAACTCTAGAATGCTTGATACATTTCTTGGAACTCTTCCAAAACTGGCAAGACGCTGAAGTCTTCTGCTAGAGGAAGTGTCCCGAATTCTTTGAAGAGGAAGAATATCAACCTCGCATAGATGGTTTAAGGCCGACCTGTAAATTTTTGTAGTTGTTCTATGCTTGATGCAACTTTACTTTTTGTCCCCAATATCAACCAACAGTGACATAAACAAGAAAGTAAAATGCTGATAGAACATATCAGTAGATCGACAGAAGACAACCCAAAATATATAAGTGTGTTGGTGCATTATGGCAGTCAACAGGATGCTTCAACCAGCAAAGTCTCAGTACGATCAGCCAACCATAAGTGCCACACAACCCTCTAGGACAACCAGATCAGTCAACCCTAAAAGTCAACGAAAGTCAACGTTGTCACAGTCAATGGCCAACGCAAACAGCAGCAGCATAAAAGTCAATGCAGCCAAGTCAAAGTCAATGTCCAGCCTCGGTGTTTGTGCCAAAAAATGCGGATTGATGAGATCGAAGTTTTGGGAGAGTTTCGGGTCAATTTGACCAAGCATTGACCAAAGTCAACGCTGGTCAATTTCTGCGCTGGAAACCCTAGATAGCCCGAAACCCTAGCTGCTGCTTTTTCCCACGTGTGAGTGATGAAGAGACTCCAATAGATGATCGAACCAATCAGATGAGGAGAGAGGATATGATGTGATGGATGATGAAAGTGACCTCCAAAGTTGACCTATTTATATCCATCAATGAGGGTGTGTGACACAACTGCTAGGGCTTCAAGCCTACATTTCATTTCAGGCCGACCTGCACATATTTTGAATAAATTCAAAATACATGTTCTGCCCATCGGATCAAGATGATATTTAGATCGATCTTGCACCTCTTAGAAAGAGGAATCCAATAAAGTTATTGGCATCTTCATCTGAGCATCACAACATGGAGTTTGGTCCTAGTTGTCCAAAATTAACATGACCACCAACCAAAGGCATGCTCATGGGCATCTGTGTCTCTAGCTACAACTCTGAATCTGGAATGACAGGTTGTGGCTCAAGCTTGCTTGAACTTCTATGTCTTTGGCTACAACACTGAATTTGGAATGACAGGTTGTGGTGCAAGCTCGCTTGATGTGGCTTTGAAGCTTGTAGATGACCATTGTTTTCCCCCCTGTCTGATATAGGATGAAATGATGGTGAAAACTCAACTGCAAGATTGTTCAATACTCTAGAACAAGTTTTGACATATGACTTAAACATCTTCTTGGTTGTTGATGCCCATTGCCAAGAAGCGATCCATCCAACATGAATCTTTGTTCTTGCAGGAGGCTTGTTTTTGAAGCATCTGTGTGAAGAATGAGTGCGCCGACCATAATGCTTGCATGGGTGAAGATCTAAACAATGATCTTTCATATGGCCAACTCGATCACAGTGTTGGCATTTTACAATCTGTTGTTGCTATTGTGGAAGAAGAGCAGAATTGTAATATCCCGGATGGAATATTTTAACTAAAAATGCAGAAAAATAACTGAACTCCACATTATGCCGTAAAATCAACATTTACTCAATAGAATATTGCCTTGTAAAATAAAAAACACATGAAACACTGCAATCCAATACCACATAGAATAGGAAGAATCTCAGCTTTTATTATAAATAATAACGGGGGTTACATATAGATCTGACCCAAAAAGAGCTGAGATGGAGAACTGGCCATCAAGATAATCTACTGCACTGCTACACTGCAATGGCCTCCAAAACTGAACTGCTCACTCTCCCTCCGACAACAGCTACCACTGAATCCACTGAAGCACCTGTTGAAGATCTGAATGATCCTCACTCCAATATTTCTAAAGCTCTGCGAAACTTCTGGATGAAGTCTCCTCAAAGAGAGTTGAGTTTCCGTCCAACACTCACAAATCACCCGAGGGTTTCTGTTCTGGGGCTACGACTGAAGTAGAGAACCTCCTCCCTTTCTTTTTATAGATCTCTTGGATCCTTCTAGAGCCTTATTTTATTATTATTTTATTCATGAAGCACTTTTCCCTCTTATTAAAATATTCCTTTTTAATGCAGAAAAGAGTAAATCGACTACCACGTCTCCTCCGGTCACTGAAAATCTTGTCCAACCATCTCATCTTGTAGGTATCCTTGTCCCGATTCCAATGAGCTATTACACTAAGGTATTCTATTATGTATTCGTCTCGGAATGCCACCTTGAGTGTAATTAACTGAGTTAAGCCCAAAAATAACTCAATTTTCTGAAAGTTGTCGAAATGCACCGCAACGAAAGGCAAGTTGCTCGGATGATGGAATACATCAAGAAAATGCCACCCGACCACATAGAAACTCCTCAAAACTCCTCCAAAAAGCCCCTGGGCCCGTTGATGACACCAACCTGTACCTGTTACTTGTCTGCTTCTAACTCTGGAAGTCCATCCTAGCCCTGTCATAGGCGACACCAAAAAAGGGAATATTACAACAATCTAGAACAACTGTAGGCGAGCTATAATGAAGAAATCCAACACTCTGAAATTTGATGAACCTGGAGTAGTCCGGAATATGAAAGGACACCTCCTTGTCATATCCAAGACCAGTTCTATGCTTGTTATGGACAAGCTCTTCCCAAGGTTTGATGATGGGCTTGGGAGGTGGAGCCTGAGCTTCTGCATCTGCATACAAATCTGCTCTTGAAATGGGCTCAATAGTCTGATCAAATACAAGTTTAGAATGATGACTACGCTTATGTAACTCCTCTTGCTGTAGCTGAGATTCAAGCTGCAAAAACTCAATCTTCTCATGTTCATTTTGGAGATAGGTCTTAATGTCAAAAAGGGTGGTTTTGCTGATTTTGATCGTGTCATCCACTATTGAAAATATAATATTGTAGTAATTCTAATATGCCATCTGCCATTTTTTGATTGAAGACTATTGGTTAACCCAAATGAAGTACCTTCACTCCCAACAAAACTTACTGAATAGCTACTACCAGCTCAAAATATAAGTGCAATATCAAATCTCGATATGAAGAACACAAGCAAGTTGTTGTCCAAACCACTTCTATATCACAAGAGATGAATGCTGATTTCCTGAGACTACTCAGGATAGTTCTCCTTGCTAGAGGGAACTACTCCCACACTTGATATGAGAGTATGCATCATCAAAGAAAATTTATCTGCTTTCGAAAACAAAAATTTCACCCTTTATTGTGCATATAAAAGCTCTTTTCCATATAATATTACCACTCACAATATACCACCATATAACGTCACTATTCAAACGATATATTAAACATCACCATGTATATGTGAGGCCACACCATATAATAGTCACACCATATTATTACATGTGATATTCATTTCTCCACTCATTCACTTTATGGTCTTCAAAAGGGACATAAAATATTTAATTATATAAAAATTCATTATGAGTCATGAAATATGCCACCATACGTCCTCTTTAAAACTCAATATTCATATATGCACCCTTAATAAAACATGGCATCACGACTTATATAATACCGGTCTTCAAAACCATACATCCTCTTTAAAAAAACTCAAGGTTTATATACACACCCTTTAAGAACTTCATGAAATATGGCTCCACGACTCACCGCTTAATACACTGCTCTTCATTCTTGGGATGATCGTCGGATATTAGACCATGGCTCCTCTACTTCATCCACCACGGAGCGATGGTAAACAATGGTATTGCGATATATGAATAGGACTGGATAGGCGAGAGCGGGGTTATGTGTTAATGACCCACGGATACACATGGATATTCATTAACTGATATATATGGAGCAGAGGTAGCAAGTAGCGGGGAGGAGGTGGAGAATGGAGTAGAGCGGGGAGGGGGTAGAGGATGGAGCGGAGCGGGGAGGGGGCAGAAGATAGAGTGGAGGTATGGTAGAGGCCACGTGGGAGGAGGTAGCGGAGGGGGAGTGGGGATGTAGGGAGTGGGAGGAGGCAGCAAAAGAGACCTTGGGAGGGGAGCATGCAGTGGGAGGGGAGAACGGAGGTGAGCGGGGAGGTGAGGGAGGAGCAACGCAGGTGGGAGGGAGGTTGGTAAGGAGCCGGTAAGGAGCCCGCAGAATGTTGCAGTGCTGTCGGGTAGTGAGAGGGCGCGCAGGGGAGTATAAAGGGCCGCAGAAAGGGCCACCTGTGTATAGCAAAGAAGCCCGAGAGTTAGCGTAGAAGCCTGAGGCCGAGGAGGAGTGTTTCAACGTTGTTGGGTTGGGAACTTCTAATGAACGACGGTCTCTTCGAGTGATGAAGCTTTAATAACTCAGACACAGGACTAGTGCAAGGAGCACAACCGAGCAATGAGGCTCGAGAAGTGCTGGTTTTGTTCATATACAATTTATCTCGGTCATGGGATTCAATTCGTATGTGATGATTGCAAGAGATATCCGATAGAAATGTTGTTCAAAATACCTTGAAGGCGATCAAGAAGATTGAGGAAGTTCGTATTAGCAAGGAGGCACTGTGGGAGGTACAGTTGTGGTGTCAAGCGGAGGGAGGCCGACGCAGCATGAAGGGAGCAAAGACCAACACTGTCTATGCGTCGAGCGGAGTGTTGTTTTAACTGCGCAGTGGAAGATTCGAGCAGTGGGTGCACATAATAGTATGGTGTCGACAACCGTCCTCGCAATATCACTCAATGAGGGAGAGCACTCACACTGACAGATTGCACAAGAAATTGATATGATCGAGAATATGGTAGGATAGGCAGAAGGGAGTTACATATCCTAAAAATGGAGTTTGTAGAATCTGAAAATGCCAGGTCCTGGCCTGCGCTCTGATACCATGTTAAACTCAGCCATGGTGAACACACGAGACATGAGAAAGATAAACGTTGGATGCATTTATCATTCACAAATGGTGCATTTATAGTACATTAGGTGACCCTTGGATTCCACATTCCAAGGTCTCTTGGACTTCCTATGTCCATTTTCCTTCCACACCTACCCATAGAGGATTAGGTGTCCAACAAAACTGAGAAAATACTAGCACATACACACATAAAATTTGACACCGTTATTTTTTGGCAAATGTCCCCGGAAAAACCCAACTTGGGAAAACTGGTGCCACAGTGAGGGTTTTAATTATTATGCAACAGTGAAAATATGAGTACAATCTATGGATGCCCAACTCGCAATCCAAACAATAAGAAAATCTGGGCAAAATTATCTAAGGGAATTACCCTTCTTCCACAAGAAATCCCATCACAACTTTCTTAGAAAAACCCTACCTCCTGGACTCTCTATGTCATCCTCTATGCTGCTCTGCATAGAGTCTATGGTGTCAAGCCTCCAACCTGCCTCTGATGAAGTTGTTCTACTTGTCTCTACTAAGAAGTCACCTCTCCGATACTTTGGACCCTCGGCCCGACCTCTGGAACTGAGAACGAATTTTTCCTCAGCTAAATCGAATTTCCCTTTGAAGTTGATTGCGCAGTCCTCTGCGTTGTCTCACTGGGAATAACTCGTCCCTCTTGCCCCTGCCTCTCTAGAACTGGAAAAATTCCTCCGGGTCACTGTCTGTGCCCCTGACTGTCTTTGCTGCCTCACTGAAGCTCGAACTCTCTGGCAACTGACTGCTGCTACTCTAGAAAATCGAATTCTCCAAGTGACTCTGGTGCACTCTCCATCACCACATCGATCCCTTCTTATGCCTTCCTGTTGGGACTCCAACGGCCAAGATCAAATCTTAATCGATGGCTCAGATCATTTCTAGATCGATCCATGTGAGTTACTAGAGAATTCTCACCTTGACTTAATTAATTCTCATTAATTATCCATATTCCCTAAGTTTAGACTTAGGAAATATTTAAAAAACGACTAATAATCTAATTAAGCCATCTCTAGGTGGAATTTCCAGAAACGATTTCTGGGTTTTGGAGATCTCTTGTATTCTAGCCTCCCTACTAAGTTTTGTGGCTAAGACACATCCGATGCTACAAAAACTAACACACCGCACCTCACTCCTCAAGGTATGCTTGCCAACATCGCGAAGTCTTAGTCCAACCTGGAGGACAACTTGTCGATCTCAGCTAACGATGCCTCCTGGTCCTACTTCTCTTGCTTGTCCTTCTTCTTGAGAGGACATAACATGCTGTGGTGACCGAGCTCACCACATCTGAAGCACTTGACATTTGATATGTCCTTTTTCTTCCTTCAATGCTCCCCCCTGCCCCTAGCTGGGACCCTTTGATGCGAGGGCCACATTCTCCTCCTCCTTCACCCCTTTCGATCCACTGCTACTGTTGCTGCCATTGATGGAGCTCTTTAGCAGAGCTCGTCTCAACTCCTCCTGTTGCAAGTCGGATCACATTCTGTGCCATTCTGGTGGCTTGTCTCTTCTCAATATACTTTGGACGAAGACTTGCCAATCCTCCAAGACATTGTTTAGTACCAATCGCACTGCCTTTGAAGGTTGAGGCATTGCCCCAAAATCCCCAAGTTGGTCTCCGACCTCTTGAATCCGAGTGAGGAAGGGATCTATGCCTTACCGCTTCTGCATCCTGATGCGTCTCAGCTTTTCCTCTAGGAACATCTTCCCCTGCTCAGAAGTACCCTGATATAGCTTGGAGAGAGCATCCCACATTTCTTTGGCAGTATCCTTGCCAGCTATGTGTGAGACTATATGGTCCTAGACTCCATCTACGATGAGCCGCTTCGCCTTCGACATTTCCTTCCTGTATTCTTTAAGTGATTCACATCTTAGGGAACTGCCACTGTGAAAATTCCTAGATCCCAGATCTGGAATCCCTACTGCAACAAGCTGAAATACTTCTCCTACTTGAAAATCTGAATTAAACAAGTTATCTAAGATTACTTCTTAAAATACCGAAGCAGTTAGTGAAGCAATCTTCACCCATTAAAATACATTTGTGAAATCGGAAACTAAGCAAGAAAGAATAATGCAAACATAGGACACCGTTATTTTTGGACAATTGTCCCCGAAAAAACCTAATGCGGGAAAACTGGTGCAGCAGATCTGAGGGTTTATATATTATACAGTGATTTTCTGAATAGAAATCTGGGATGCCTTTCTAGCAATCCCTGCAGAGAATATGACTGACAAAAAGTTAGTGAGAGAAATCTCACACTGATCTGGAAGCATGATTGACCAACAACCCAGGATCTGCAAGCACTCCACTGCGCTGCGTAGTCTCTGCATCACTCTGTGTGGGGGCTGTGTGGTTTCTGCGTAGCTGGTCTTCTGCTGGCCGGATCTGCCCTTTTGGCCTCTTCTGGTCTCACACCCTGGCTCTCTGGTGCTGGATCTCACTGACCTTAAGCTGAATACGAATTCCCTCAAGGCTGCAGCACTGCCTCTGCGTGGGAATACGTAGCTACTATGCTGCCTCTGCTGATTTACTCTTTGCCTTCTCTGCGATGTATTCTCCGGCTCAGGAAAATATCCAACCGAAATTACTGCCCCTCGCTGCAATCAAGAATCACTTAGATCTGATTTTCGTTCGAGCACTTGCTCCGTTAGAAAAATTCGATCTCTAGATCCTCTCAGTGTATTTTACAAATGACCCTCAAGCCTTCCTTTATAGTCTTCTCGTTGGCAAATCAGCAACCAATATTAGATCTCCAATCAACGGCTAAGATTAAATTAGTCTTGATTTGCTTTTTTAGGAAGTTTCATCAATAGTTTACATTAATACTGATTAAGTATTTTAATTTCCTAAGTTAGACTTAGGGTCCTCATTAAAAATAATTAATTTTTCTTATAAAATTGTTTCTGGGTGGAATTTCCCAAAACAACTTCTGGGTTATTTGTAATGCATGTGCCTAAGCCTCTCCACAAAGTTTTAAATGCTACCAAAAATCAACACTCCCTCTTAGGGAGGAATGTGCTCAAACAGATATGCGTTGCTGCACACTTCTCTGTCTCTGAAGCATCTTGCTCCACGGTGATGATGTCTGACATGTTGCCCATCAATCACTACGCTGCTGCTACACTGTACTACTGCTGACCCTGCTACGATCAACACTACATCCTTACTGCAACTCCCTCTCAAATGTTACATTTGCTGCTAGCACTGCCACTGCTAACACTGCACTACAACTCGACTGCTGAGAGAAGCAACTGAAAACGTCCAAAAATCTGAACAAGTGTTTAGGATGCATCTGGGTGCTGAAGACACTGACTGCTGATAGCTACTGCGCTGTCCCTTTGATGCACTGTGTTGTTGCTGCTCTGCACTACGTTGTTGCTACTCTGCACTGCGCTGCTCAGAGGTTGGTGCTGCTAACCACTGCAATTGTTGTCTCTACACTCCTCTGCACCGACCGAAAACTCCTCCAGCCTACTACTGCTGATTGTGGACACTTGCAACAAGGTTGTGATCCGAGAGGTGGACTCCTCCAGGATCCTGCCCCACTGAAGTTCTTGTGAACTTACAACTCAATGTCTCCCCATCTCCCTCCTCGAGATGTGTGTGCACTAATGGCATACTCTTCATCATCGATCTCTGCGGCTGCAACCTTTGGATCATGCTTCTCATCCTTGTCCTTTTTCTTTAAAGGACACTGTGAAGCGTAGTGACCAAGTTCACCACACTTGAAGCACTTGATCTTCGAGATGTCTTTCTTACGTTTCCATTGCTCTTGTTGTCCCTTGGATGCAAGGGCTGCATCCTCCTCCTCCTGCTTCACCTTCGTTCCACTGCCACTGCTACCATCAAGTTTGCACTTGACCAAGTCTCTTTAGAGCTCTTCTTGCTGAAGAGCAGCCCAGACATCTTCCTAGCCTGGAAAGGTAGCTCTGCCCAGGTTACTCTGGAAAAATTCTTGCCAATCTTCGGTTACTCCATTCAATGTCAGTCTCACCATCGCTGAAGAAGAAGGGGTAGACCCCACGGTTGCAAGTTGGTCATGGATTTCTTGAAGCCTCGTCAGGAATGGAATCATGCGCTCCCCTCTCCGCATCTACGCCATCCTCAGTTGTTGCTCTAAGTACATCTTTCGTTGTTCGGAAGATCCCTCATATAGAGTGGCCAAGGCTTCCCACATACGCTTGGAAATGTCTTTGCCAGCAATATGGGACATAACATGGTCCTTAACTCCATCTAGGAGTAGCCTTTTCGCCTTTGCCATATCAGCGTTGTACTTTTTCAAAGGATCTGGATTTGTTGGGTCAACTACCGTGTTCCCCACGAACATCTTTAGATCATAGTCATCTAGAAGACAAGTCATCCTTGCCTTCCAGATCACATAGTTAGTGGCCCCCTCTAACTGGCCCTGATCACGAAGCCCGTGAGATGCCATGACCGTCAAATTTGTCGAATCTGCTCCTCTTCTTCCTCCACTGCGCAACACTAGACAGGCTTATGCACCCCTTGTGGAGCTCGTAGATCTGCTACCCGGATCTGTTGCTTAGATCTTGGAAAAACTGAAGTTCCCCAGCTAGGAACTTCCCGAGAAAGAAAATTCCCTCACTGTGTTGCTTCCTGACACTTTTTGCCCGGCAAAATAAAAAATTTGCCCCCAAAGTTGCGTCCCACCAACTCTGCGCTACTCCCTCTAGCTCGGAAAAATTTCGATTTGGAGATCTTACCTCTCTGTCGACTCACTCAGAGAGAGATCTAACCAGAAACTTCAGCCTTCCAGGCCTGGACTATGCAATCCCTGAATCACTGCTTTCCGCAGCTTTCTGCCCTCCGACACATGTTGGATCTTCTCTTCCTGTTTCATAATGCAACCTCTGATACCATGTGAAAATTTCTAGATCTGATATCTGGAATCCCCTGCAACAAACTGAACTACTTCTCCTACTTGCAAATTTGAATTAAACAAGTTATTTAAGATTACTTCTTAAGATATCGAAGTAGTTACTGAAGCAACCTTCACCCATTAAAATACATTTGTGAAATCAAAACTGAGCAAGAACGAATAATGCAAGCACAAGGCACTGTTATTTTTGGACAATTGTCCCCGAAAAAACCCAATGCTGGAAAATCTGTGCAGTAGATTTGAGGGTTTATATGTTATGCAGTAAATTTCTGAATACAAATCTGGGATGCCTTTCTGGAAATCCCTGCAGAGAATATGAATGACAAAAATTTAGTGAGAGAAATCTCACACTGATCTAGAAGCTCGACTGACCAACAACCCCGGATCTACAAGCCCTCCACTGCATTGCACAGTCTCTGCGTCACTTTGCGTGGGGATTGCGTGGCTTCTACGTAGCTGGTCTTTTGCTGCCTGGATCTTCCCTTCTGGCCTCTTCCGGTCTCACACCCCGACTCTCAGGCGCTGGATTTGGCTGACCCTCAGCTAAATATAGATTCCCTCAAGGCTGCAGTGCTGCCTCTGTGTGGGATTGCGTTGCCTCTGCGTAGCTGCTACGCTGCCTTTGCTGATTTTCTCTTTGTCTTCTCTACGATGTATTCTCCGGCTGAGAAAAATCTCCAACTGAAACTACTGCCCCTCACTGCAATCAAGAATCACTTAGATCTGATTTTCGTCCGAGCACTTGCTCCGTCAGAGAAATTCGATCTCTAGATCCTCATGGTGTTACAAATGACCCTCAATCCTTCCTTTATAGTCTTCTCATTGACAACTCAACGACCGAGATTAGATCGCCAACCAACGACTAAGATTAAATTAGACTTGATCTGTTTTTTCTGGAAGTGTCATCCACAGTTTACATTAACACTGATTAATTATTTTAATTTAAGTTAGACTTAGGTTCCTCATTAAAAATAATTATTTTTTCTTATAAAATTGTTTCTGAGTGGAATTTCCCAAAACGATTTCTGGGTTATTTGTAATGCATGTGCCTAAGCCTCTCCACAAAATTTGGGGCTTAAAGCACATCCGATGCTACCAAAAATAAACAGCCACAGCACTGTCTATGTAGAGCTTCAGGCCATATTCATCCCACTAGAAGGACATTCTGGCCTTCCAGATGACATAGTTGGAGGAACCCTCCAACCTATCTTGATCTCTAAGCCCGACTGTGGCCATCTCAAAAATTGTCAAAAACCCCCTCTTTTCTTGTGCTTGGCTGTTGCATTGCTAGTCGCACACCCTTTTGGAATGGACAGATCTGCTAGCTGCTACTACCAATCTACCTGGAAAAATTGAAATTTTGAGACTCGAAGTTCCCTGAGAAAATTTTTCCCTCTGTTCTGTGTGCTTTTCTCTTCCACCCAACGTTAATCTTGCTGCTGCAAAACCCTCTACGTCAAACCAAGGAATTTGCTCAGTGAAATTATGAGCTGCCACGGCTCCCTCTGACTACTGGAATCACCAACCCGGGCAACTCGACTTTTCTGCAACCCTGCAACTTGTTAATGTTAATGAACAAGTAGGTGGAGTAGATCTAGATTCTGCAGTAGGGTTTATGTTTTCAAACTTTCACATGGTATCAGAGCATTGCAGATCAAGCTGGTCCACCAGTAGAGTGGCTGAAGAAGATTGCTGCAGAGAAGGCAGCTGAAGTAGCAGAGTTCCAGAGAGACAGTGCAGCACCAGGGGGACGTAGTCCCAGCAGAGGCCACGCTGAGGCTGATGCAGAGCCAACTGAGTGACGCAAAAGCAGTGTAGAGCCTTCCAGAGTGACGTAGGACCAGCCTGCGCTATGCAGTCGCTGTGCAGAGGCTGCACTGAGCCAGTCTGCTCATGCAGAGGTAAGCTAGGGGGACGTCGTCCAGTTTTGAGGTTGTTGTGTAGATTTGCCATAGTCCAGAAGCGGAACTTTAGATCTTTAGAGGTTTTTGGTGTGGCATAGGTTCTGTCAGTGCAGAATCATGCCTAACAAAGGTGACAAGAGCGAGAGGAGAATAGTTTCTCAGCAGATCTGTGCCAAACAGATCTGAGATTCGATCAAGAGGGTGGTCGTAGAGAACTGTTCAGTTGTTTTTGGCTAAGGATTTCTGGGAGGAAAATCAGTTGTCGAAGAGAGCAGCTACTACAAAGGGTTTCTATTCACCAAGAAACCCAGATCTAGTATTTCTGTTGAGTGTTGCAGCAGAAAGAGGGAGAGGAGCATCTGTTCTGACAGATTTGAGCAAATATGGTTGGACGACATGTCCAACTTCGTTATCTAGAGGGCTAGGATCCTGACAGTCCTGGATGAGTACGACATCAAGGACCATGTTGAGAGAATCCTAGTTGTGCCAACTGACGCAAATCCTCTAAAGAAGTAGAAGGAGAATCAACCGCGAGCAAAGCGCTTAATCATGGACGGAGTCAAAGATCACATTGTGCCACATATTGCCGGGGAGAACACGACAAATGAGATGTGGACAACCTTGGACACAATGTATCATGGAGGCTTTGTCCAAAGAAAGATGCTCTGGAGAATTAGATGCGGTTGTTCCAAATGTAGAAGGGCGAGGAGATAGATCTCTTCCTTTTCAGACGTCAGACTATCTGGGATCAACTGATTTCCATGGGTACGAATCCAGATGAGGGGCTCTTGGTGAGGACTGCCCTAAATGCAGTCACCGAGGAATGGGAAGCTTTAATTGTGGCGAACTTGGACACTTCACCAACCATTTTCCTAAGAAGGACAAGGGATCTTCTAAATCCAAGGCAACATCAGCTAAGGGAGACGATGGGAGTGATGATGATGTAGCCATGAGTGCTCATGAGCCATTAAATTGGGGCGACATTTATTTGTAGAGCAGCTACAGATGGAGGTGACAAGGTCTTTGAGGTGCCCAACTCTTGGATCACATACGAGCTACGAGAGCCTTAAGACAGTAGTGGGACAAGTGGAGAAATGGGTGCAGGAGATCACGTTGAAGCAGAGGGTAGAGCTGGGACGCTGTAGATGGGAGCAGCGCAGTGCAGAGGCAACAACAACGCAGAGGGGTTGATGAGACTTCAACAACGCAAAGGGGAAGTGCTTATGTAGTGTAGAGCTGCAGCAACGCAGTGTCTTCAGGAGGATAGTGCAGCACAGCAGCCAAGGGAGCTTCAGTGATAAGATGCAGCTCGACTGACTTGTCTGCCAGTGATTGGGCGAGGGTCCTTCAGTTGCTTACTTCTCAGTAGCTGAGTTGCAGTGCAACAATTGGTAGCGCGATGCAACAATTTGAGAGGGAGCTGAAGTACAGATGTAGCAGTGTCAGTGGTAGTGACATGGGCAGCAGTAGAGGAAGCAACAATGCAGTGGATGGAGGGCAACAGGTCAAGCATCAACAGCATAGAGACCGATGCCGAGATCTGGCAATACTTAGTGTGGATGTATTGCTAGAGTACACTCCACGCTAAGAGGGAGTGTTGAGATTTTGAGGTAACATTGGGTGTGCTCTAGCCCTGAAATTTTGTGGAGGGGCTAAGACACACGAGACCTCCAAAACCCAAAAAGTGTTTGGAGAAATTTCATCTGGTATATGAGATATTCAAATAATTAATTTTTTTAATGAGGACCCTAAGTCTAACTTAGGGAATTAGAAAAATTAAAGAGAATTAATTAAACATAGGTGATGAAATGTTCTAAGTGACGTGGATCAAGCAGTCTTTTAATCTGAGCCGTCGATTAGAGATTAGATCACGATCGTTGGTTTCCCAACGAGAAAAGGATAAAGGAAAGGCTTGGGGTCGATTGGAGACACACACATTGGTAGAGCACTGAAGCTAAGTCAAATTTCTGGGGCGGGGTTTTGCTGAGAAATTCGAAACGAGTTGCAGTGCAGTGAGGGGTAGAGATCGACGAGCGATGAGTTGATCCAAGGTCGAGAATATAGCAAGACAGAGAGGCAGTGAGTACCAGTCAACGTAGAGCTAGCCAGGAGGATGCAGTTCAACCAACTCCACGGAGAGACTATGCAGAGGCTGCGTAAGCCCAACCAGGTTGACGCAGACCCAACCAGTGCAACGCAGGGGCAGCGCAGCACCAGCCAGGGTGACGCAATCCTAGCCGGGGTAGCGCAAAGGCAACGCAACACTAGTTAGGGTGACGCATTGGGGACACTGGCCAGTTGAGGGCTGACGCAGAGGTTGCAGAGGCAGCGCTGAGGGTTCCAGTGCGTAGAAGGGGCTCGTGATCTGTAAATCTCGTTTGAGGGTGTGATACAACCATATCTTTTGTCTTTGAGTGAAAGGTACTTATTGCTGTGTATTTTCTATGTAGGGCCAACCATGTCTGGTGCCCAGATTGTTGTATTCAGATTTTGCATTAATATAAACCCTCTAGAGCTGCTACACCGGTTTTCCCGCATTGAGTTTTTCCGAGGACATTTTTCCGAAAAATCATGTGTAATCTTGTCACATGTGTGCATTGTTCAATAAATGATCTGTAGATGTGTAGGCTGCAGTTAGTGTCTACTTTAGTGTTTTTCGGAATATTCAGTTAAATATCTTGTTAATGTTAATGAACAAGTAGGTGAAGTAGATCTAGATAATGTAGTAGGGTTTCTGTTTTGAAACTTTCATAGAACTCTTCCCCATTATCAGATCTGATAGCTTTTATTAGCTTTCTAGTTTGATTTTCAATCAAAGCCTTGAAATATCTGAACATGTCAAATGCTCCCCCTTTCTTTTCTAAAAAGAATATCCATGACTTGCGAGAAAAATCATCAACAAAAATCATGAAACAAGTAGCCACCAAAAGAAGTAACAAGCATAGGTCCACATAAATCATAATGTATGAGTTGAAGTACCTGACTAGTTTTTGTTTTGCTTGAAGGGAATGGTCCCTTTACATGCTTTCCACTTGCACATCCTAAGAAAACTCCTTCATGATCCATTATGATCTCAGGAATTCGAGAAACCATTTTCCTTACATGAGGGAAAGCTTTGTAGTGTAGGTGAGCGAATATTCTATGCCATAGCTTACATTGAAGATCGATATCATAGACCAATGCATGAATGGGTTTTCCATTAACTTTGTAAAGCCCTTCACATCTTGATCCAAGAGTGTGTTGAGATTATGGGGTAGCATCGGATGTGCTCTAGCTCCGAAATTTTGTGGAGGCGCTGAAGTACATGAGATCTTCAA
This sequence comes from Pinus albicaulis, assembly GCA_034641835.2. NCBI lineage: Eukaryota > Viridiplantae > Streptophyta > Pinopsida > Pinales > Pinaceae > Pinus > Pinus albicaulis. The sequence goes on along the minus strand of CM076569.1, from coordinate 697,956,528 downwards.
GACCCAGAAAGCCTTTCGAGAAATTCCATCCGGTTTAAGAGTTATTCAAATAATTAATATTTTTAATTAAGGACCCTAAGTCTAACTTAGGAAAATTAAAAGATTAAAGTGAGCTAAATTAAACATGTGATGAGAATGTTCTAAGTGACGTGGATCAAGCAACTTCTAATCTTAGCCGTTGATTAGAGATTAGATCACGGTCGTTGGTTTGCCAAAGAGAAAAGTATAAGAGAAGGGCTTGGGGTCAGTTGGAGAACACACACATTGGCGGAGCATTGAAGCTAAGCTGAAATTCTAGGGCGTTGTTTGCTAAGAATTTCAAGAAGAGTTTGCAGTGCAACGAGGGGCAGTATTGGCGAGAGATTCTGAATCCAAGGCCAAGAATACAACAGAAGTAGAGAGGCAACATATCTAGCAGCGTAAGGCCAGCCAGAGCCCAGTCAGAGGCAGCAGGAGCCACGCAGGGCTGACGCAGGCCCAGTCAGGGCAACGTAAGCCTAGAGAGGGTGACGCATGCCCTTCCAGAGCAGCGCAGAGGCTAACGTAGGTCAGTAAGGTTGACGCATGCTAGTAAGGCTGACGCAGAGGGTTGAGGAGCAGCGCTGGGGTTTCTAGAGGGCCAGAAAGGGCTCAAGTTATGTAAATCCCATTTGAGGGTGTGAATTAGCCATATTTTCTGTCTCTGAGTGAAAGAGGTATTATTGCCGTGATTTTCTCTGTAGGGCCAACCATGTCTGGTGCCCAAAAATTGTTGTATTCAGATTCTGCATAATAATAAAACCCTCCAAAGCTAGTTGCGCTGGTTTTCCCGCATTGGGTTTTTTCGGGGACATTTGTCCAAAAAATATGTGTGTCACTTTGTCATATGAGCATTCTATTCAGTAAATGATCTGTATCTGTAGGCTGCTATTTGTGTTTACTTCGTTGTTTTTCTGAATTTACAAATTAATAACTTGTGTAAATAATCAAGTAGGAGAAGTAAATAAATGGTTAGCAGTAGAGTTTCTTAGATTAAGAAAATTTCACATGGTATCAGAGCATTGCAGATCAAGTTGAATCTCCAACAAATCGGCTGAAGAAATTTTTTTCTGCAGAGTAGCAGCTGAAGCAGCAGAGAATCTGGAGAGGGCAGCGCAACACCAGGAGGACGCAGTCCCAACTGAGGCCACGCATGGTCTAACGCAGTCCCAGTTGGGTGATGCAGAGGCAGCGCAGAGCCTTCCAGAGGGATGCAGGAGCAGCGTGCGCTGCGCAGAGGCTGAACTGAGCCAGTCTGCTCACGCAGAGACCAGCCAGAGGGACACAATCCAGTTTTGAGTTGCTGTGCAGATTTGCCGTAGTTCAGAAGTAGAGCTTCAGATCTTTAGCAGTTGCTGGTGTGGTGGAGATTCTGTCGATTTAGAATTGTTCCTAGCTAAGTTGACAAAGAGTGGGAGGAGAACAACCGCTCAGTAGATTTTTGCCAAAGAAATCTGAGGATCGATCAGGAGGTGATCGAAGAGGGCTGATTCAGAAGATTTGGCATATTTCCAAGGGAGGAAATCAGTTTTCAGAGGGAGCAGAAGGTGCCTTTCTCGCCAAGGACCCTAAATCCAAGTTTTTATTGAGGTTAGCAACAGAAGTAGGGAGAGGAGTATCTATTCTGACAGATTATTTCCGAGCTAGATGGCACCATACAGATTGCGTGATCAAGATAGGTTGGACGTCTTGTCCAACTTTGCTATCTAGAAGGCAAGAATCCTGATGGCCCTGGAGGCATACGAATTACGGGGGCATGCAGAGAGCGTCCTGGCTACACCAACCAATGTTGCTCTTCTCGCGAAGCATAATGGAGCAGAGGCGCATGCCAAGCGCTTCATCATGGACGGAGTCAATGATCATGTGGTTCCACACATACCCGAGAAGAAGATAGTTAATGGTACGTGGAAAGCATTAACCACACAGTATCAAGGGAAATCCGTCCTGAAGAATACGCTTCTAGAGAACCATATGAGGTTTTTTATAATGACTAAGGGAGAGGAAATCGATTCTTTCCTCTTGAGGTTGCAGGCGATTCGGGATCAGCTGATTGCCATGGGGGTCAAGGTGGAGAATGATGTCATGGTGAGGATTGCTCTAAATGCAGTCACAGATGATTGGGAAACGTTTGTCCAAAGCATCTTGGGCAGACAGGACCTTCCAAACTGGGACGACATGTGGGCTATCCTTTGACAAGAGGAAATCCGCCGAATGACCAAGAGACAAGCCAACACTGAATAAAGCAAAGTGAAGAAGGAGGAAGAGGAATATGCAACCCTGGCATCTAAGAAGCAGCAAGGGAAAAAGAAGCAGGATCTATCAAAGTTCAAATGTTTTAGATGTGGTGAACTTGGACACTTTGCCACCAATTGTCCTCTAAGGAAGAAGGACAAGGAAGCTTCTAGTTCCAAGGTTGCGATAGCTCAAGAAGATGATGGTTCCGACAATGACGTAGCCATGAGTGCTCATGTACCTCGAGAGAAGAGGTGGGGCGATATTGATTTGTAGATCAGCTACAGAATGGAGGCAGGATCCTTGAGTAGCCCAACTCTTGGATTACATATGTGCTACAGGAGCTTTAAGACAATAGCAGGGATGACTGGAGCAGTGGGTGCAGAGGATCACAGTGAAGCAGAGGGCAAAGTTGGACACTGTAGTGGGAGCAGCGCAATGCAGAGGCAACAACAACGTAGAAGCAACATCACAGAGAGGTTGATGGGACTTCAACATCATAGAGGATGTAGTGCTTACGCAGTGCAGTGTTGTAGCAACGCAGTGGCTTCAGGAGGAAAACGCAGAGTGTTGAGATTCAACAAGAAAATCTCAGCACCCACGCCTAGTTGCATTAAGCACCCAGACTAGGGTGGGGCTCACAGTGCTATTTTTGGGTGCATGTCTATTTTGGTTATCCCTTAATTAAGATGGACATTATACTGTAATCTATTCTCAATGTTGACTTGAATCAATTTAACTGAAAGTGATAAATTCAGTTAGCTAGTGGATTTCGAGTTAGAGATAGTTGGTGAGGCATGCAGAGTAATTCTAGTTGTAATAGAGGTCGAAGTGCAGTGGTGCATGAGTTAATGCAAGTTGTAAACAGTTTAACTCTATTAAGTGAGTTAAACTCAGTTGTGCTAGTTGTAACTAAAGATAAACTATTGAGAGATCTAGTGAATTAAATATTAATTAATTCACAATCAGTGATCTCACATGCAACTGAGGATTTACTATCATTAGCTGCATGCATGTCAGATCCAGTGGAGACCCAATTGATTTCTAGGTGAAAGGGAAGTTGACTAATAGTTGTAGGATTGTTGGGTTGCACACATGCAACTAAACATCCATTGGAGTGCCCATGATACTTGCGCAGTCAAGGTAGGCAAGAATTCCTATCTTTTAGGGATCTATACCATCAGGGATTGCGCAAGCAAGATAAGTTGTCTAGAGGCTGAGAATTGGCTATGTGTTGGTCAGTTTTGCATATGAAAGTGTGAAACAATTAGCTGAGTACTGGAGGGCTCTTGTGAGAAGAGTTTTGTATGTAATTGTTTTATGATCCATGCTTAATATACAATAGAAGATAGTGTGGTTAGGGAATGTAGTTTTTACCTGAGAGCATAATTGTGTTGTTTGTATTAGATCTTTTCTTCATGTTCATGTGATTAGTGATTGCATTTTTAATTCGTTAAGATTTATATAGGTTGATTCAAATATTTAACTTTAGTACCGTAATATCCCCAAAGGGAAAATAACCAGTAATACACAGAAATATGCCAGACAGATATACATAAACAAATGCTGGAACCAGATAATAGATCAAGTACCCATAGAATGCCAGAATACTAAGCCATTTTATTAATCTCAGAACACATAGATAGGAGTACAAGATAATCAGAATGAGTGCACCTATCCTTGCCCTAGGCAAGTGGAGACCCTCTCAAACAAACAATGGCTGCAAATAAGGACAGCGTCCTAGCTGGCTGAAGAAGAGCTGCTACTGGAATGCAATGAAGCTGCAAACTGAAGACTAGAAGATGGCTGATCTCAATCCTCCAACCCTCACCAATAAAAACGTTGTCTTTGCTAGTGACAGCGCAGAAGACAGATGTAATACTGGCCACAGAACCTCCAAATGACAAGATCAACTCCTCCAGGCTGAAAACACTGAAAACGCTGTCAAATCTCACTCACACAGACTCTGCTCATCAGATCAGCGTCCTCCCTGACTGGATCTGCGTTCTCTCTCCCTCAGATCTGCTAGATCTGAATCCTCCTTTTCCAGACGGCGTCCCCATCACCCGCATCCGCGCGTCCTAAGGCCACCCGTCGCTACTTTCCTCGTATCTAGGCCGGATCCGCGCATCTCCTCAGATTCAGCTGAATCTGATGCTATCTCTCCAGATCTGCACTCTCCAAGGCTGGACGCACACATTCTCGTATCCGTATCCCAAGGCCGGATCTCGATGCTATACCTCCGTATCCGCACTCTCTAAGGCTAGATCTCTCAGATTCGCGTCTCTTCCAAGATCGTCTCCGCTAATGCCTCCTGTACCAGCCCTTCGCTTCTGGGGCCTAACCGGATTCGCGTCCTTCTCCGGGAACAGTCCGTCCTACCCTCAGATTCGGATCCGCGTCCTTCCTCCCTCTCGGGAACAAATGGCCCCGCCTCTCCGGGACTGCGTACACTGCAACTTCCTTCCTAAATCTCCACCGTAAACCGTCGCTACTTACCACTGAAACTGAAGGATGATGCTCAGAAATAACCTTACCAGGGCAGGCACTCGAAGTCCCCCGAGGCTAAGGGTGAAACCAGAAAATAAACTTACCAGGGCAGGCACTCGAAGTCCCCCGAGGCTAAGGGTGAGATCTCCGATCGGAGACACTCGGTTGCACTAAACAGTGCTGCAGACCGACTAAACAACCGGCGTGTTGAAGCAGACAGAAGTCTAGCTCTCCAAATCAATATCAAATCATGCATGTCCAAATGAGGTGAGAACCCCAGCTTTTATAATGCTAAACTCCCTCCAAAACCTTAACTGCGTCCTTCACTCTCCTTGGCCTGCGTAGTTAACCTTGGGTTAGCCTGATGCCTCCCCATCATACTCATGTGGACCCCCAAGGCCCCCTCTCTAAGTTACAACGTCAATCAACTAGGAAAAGAACACTTTATTTATAAAGTGAGGTGACTAAAGTGAGGTGACCCCTCTTATTTCTCACTTTATTTATTATTTCTAACTAAAGCAGCAAAATTAAACAAAAATGGAATATTCCAATTCGCAAAGCTAATTGGGAATATTACAGTCTCCCCCGGCAAAACGTTGCTTGTCCTCAAGCAACTGAAGTGATGGATGCTGTAAGATCCTCTCATCCTCCCAAGTGGCATCCTCATCCGGCAAATTCTTCCATCTCACCAAGAATTCTCTGATTTTCCTGCTCCGCAGTTGCCTCTCCCTAGTGTCAATAATAGCCTCCGGCTGTAACACCAGATGCCCCTCATCATCCGTAGGCGGTAGCTCCTCGGTGAATTTCACATGCTGGCCCAGTGCCTTTTTCAGGCATGATACATGAAAGATGTTATGAATCCGGCTGCCTTGGGGCAGCTCCAGCTCATACGCAACCTGCCCGATCCTGCGTATCACCCTGTATGGTCCATAAA